>OZ038481.1:59079980-59204980 GCA_964036315.1 Acanthosepion esculentum
CTTTCCAAAAAGGGATGATAAGTTTTTACTGGATGAAGATCGAATAAAACCCTAAAACCACATACCCTTGATTGACCGAAGTTAATTTGACGGAGTCTAGAAATGAATAAACAATTATTTTACGGATGACAAATTTAGTTTCGTATTCTTTTGAGACGTTACTAATATAACATTAAAATAGAATTACTATAGATTGTCTCCTCGCAGTACTAATCTCTAGTTACCCTCTGAATGTGTTATAAACATCATTATATTTTGAAACTTCGTGCATTCTAATATGCAATATTGTGGTATCACATCATAGACTCTTTTGTAGTTTATTCATGTCATGGCTTTCCTTTATCCATAATTTCCTTTCTTTTGGAATATTTTACCTATCAATTTATTTTCTTGTCGGTTTCACTTCCTTTGAGGATGTTTTACACCATAGGAAGTATTTCATACTCTTGTAGCTACTGGTATGTTTTTCCTTTTAGGTCGTCTTTTCGGATGAGCGTAACATTTACATTAGCAATTCATGATGCTTTGCTTCCATTAAGTATTTGTATAACTGTTGCGCTAGTCTTCTGTGTTTAGATATGAACGATCTGGGATCCATAGATTCTATCATGGTCTAGCGCCTTCTCGCTTACGTTTTGCTTCTCCTTAACACTATCTTTAATGGATACATACATATTTTATCTCATGTTTGTCTTCCATTCTATATAATTAGATTTTCTTATTAGTCAATTTCTTCATTTCTATTAGTTTTCTCCCTGAAACTCCATAACCTGTTCAAAATTAGTTTCATTTTCGGTTTTTTCTTTGCATTGTTCTTCATTAACATGTTTGTAAAATATGTTTTCATTATATATATATATATTGTCTTATTATATTTTCTCTACTGAACATAATTCATTCAAGTCGTCATTTGATGGATTTATTTTTCTTTTTATGTCTACTCTGCAGATTTCCCGGTTTTTCTCCAAATCTCAGGTTTGAAAACCAGCTCCTCTTCAAAATCTGTTTTGCTTGATCAACAAGATTTTAGTCTGTTGCAGAAAATGGAGCTTCCATTACACATGATTTTAATATTCTTTTCTTGTTTCTATTTGTGAGAAGAGTACACTCCCGAAATTGCAGTAAATTAAAAGCATGATTTAGCTGTATGACATTACATTATGCTCAAGTGTGGCAATGGAAAGACACCCTCCGATTAGAGATTCTATGTCGATCTCACAGCAGTATATACCAACATCACTTGAGACTTCCTCTTTTCATCCATTAGAAATCGCCTTCTAAACTCCCGAGTCCACTGAATGCATCGATATAATAAAGGAACTTTATCGCTCCACAAAATCTTGCATGTCTGGCGAGGACACCAATGCAGGAACATTTCAAACTTCAATAGAAGTACGACAAGAACCTTAGTTTGTTTAATCTTTTCCTAGACTACGTCTTACGCATTTGCAAGTATAGATGTGTAGAGATCAGCACTGGTCATTTAAGCATTTTATACCACATCCCAACGAATCTACTAATAGAAAATAATAACTTGCCCTCTCGAAGCCAATGTACTAATAACAAGGCGGGGTGATATTCCCCCGACATAGATATTCATATTGGGATAAGAATGATCTTGAACAAAAAAACTCAACACCCTCTATTAAATATTCCAAGAAATAGCACTCAAGATCTTTCCAACACAGAAACTATGATCTGGAATTGGAATGTTATGTCAACTACCCTGAATCCATCATTAAATCAGGATGTGGAATTAATAAATACTAAATAGATCAAATGTCTCTGTGTATAAATCACTTATAACAAACTTTATGCAATTAAGCATAGAATAAACTTCGTATATCACCGCAAATTGGTACAAAATCAAAACATTAACCTGAAAACTTCTTAAATAGTCTCGTCAGATCGAAACTTTCAGATGGATGTCATGAATGGCATCAAACCCATTCAGAAATATCTAAACTGTCAGCTGTATACAATCGCTTTCTCAGATCAATTGATAAAAATGGCTTCGTGAGAATGAAGCCTGTATATATTGTCGAAGGTCATGCTTCTTCGAAACTTGTGGACTAGCACTACAGAATCACAAAGAATTGAAACATAGAATTGAATTACATCACCCGAGCACTTCTTACGGCAACAACAACTACAGTGGATATCGCATGTAATTCAAAGAGAAAATAATAACAGTCAAGATGTTGATATTCCACACAACTTCAATTAAAATGTTATGAAGGAAAGCCACTTCAGTATTGGAAAGAGAGATAACAGTTATAGGATTTGAAAAACCTACTTACCTGAAAAATTATTTTAAGAAAAAGATTTTATAAATTTCAAAATACAGTAGTACTGTCTGCTCAGTCAAGGATTGTCAATTTTTCCCCTTTAGCCGTTATTACTATTACGGTTACCATATATGAGAAATTTGGATATTTTTTAGATTTTACATACAGATATAAGTATTTATTAAGTATATGCATTTGTAAATGACGGTGTGTAGAAATAAGTTGTTTTTACTCTCTCTCTCTCTTCGTATGTATGAGGGATAGTGTAACAGGTAGCGACTCGGAAAGCGAGATTAACGTGTGCAGTTCGAATTCCGACCGAGTTGGTTACGTTCACTTTCGTAGAAATAAGTCTTCTGATTCAAATATGGGTTAAATCGCCATGCTAACCAGGCTCTTTTGCCTTGAAATGGTGACCAGTCTAAGAGAAGGATAACTGAATTTAAAACCAGCATGAGGCTGTATGGGTTCTCTTAGACTAACTTGTTCGATAGAGATCACTGCTGCTATGACTGCATGTGGTGCCTATGGGGCTTGAGATTGAGTGACGTGAAAAATATTAAAAGTACATGTGTATACAAGCATACGTATGTGTTAATGGGAATTCCCTATGCTATGCGTGTGTATATCCATATTCTCAGAAAATAGTGTTTGCGACTGAAAAATGTTTTGAATATCCATCTAAATCTTTTCATATTTTAAGAGAAACCAAAATTTTGGAATGCTTATTCGTCTTTCAGGTGAAAATTTATACTTAGGTTTTAATTCAGTGTCAGAGGTCTGTTTAATATGACTTTTATACATTGAATTGGCAGATATGTTTACAGAGATAGTGTGGGATTTAATAATTTTACATGGGGCACGAAAGGTGTGAAACATCGTATGACAACGAACTAGGAAGATTAGTATGAACAGTAATGAAAGAAAGAAAGAAAAAAGAAAGCTAGAAATAAAAGGGAAAGAAGAAAGAGAGCAAAGAAGGTAGAAAAAAGAAAAGGGAGAAAGGAAATAAGGGAGAAAGAAAAAGAAAAGAGATAATAAGAAATAGTTAAAGAAGGTTAAGAGAATATGCCTGAAGTTAAACGAGAGAATAAAACAGATTAAACCGAAAAGAATTAAAAGGAATGTCAAAGAGAGAGAGAGAGAGAGAGAGGGGAGGAAAAAATGAATGAAAAAAGAGGAGGAAAATGATGCATGATATTGAGAGAGAAAAAGAAAATTTGACTGATACATTGAAACAAGTAATGTAAGAATTAAGAGGTAAGAGAAAATGTCCAAAAATTCCAAAAGAGAAATAAAATATGATTAAAAAAATGAGATAAATAAAGAAAACAAAAAGTTCGAAAAACAAGAAACGATGTCAACGATATCGAAGTACTGGATTATCTGCCCTTAGCTATTCGGCATCATAGTAAATGAGGGAAAGCAACATCGAACCTTCTGTCACTCGTCACATTGAAATTCCCAGAATTTAGCGCGTGGCTGTTAAAAGTCGACGAAAAGCAAACAGCGGCGATGATATAAAAAAAAAAATGAAAAATCATCTTGCGTTGAAATAGCGATTTGCAGATATTGCGTGATATTGCGGAAAATCCATGGAATTTTTATCAACACCCTAAGTAGAAAGCGTTTTAGAGTAAAGCCTAGCAAGGCTCTCTAAATGCTACCTTCTTCCAAAGGTGCGTGATACTCATCATTATTTCGTTTTCGGTTTGAGGAACAAAAATTCTAAACATAGTGGCAGCTCTTTTTTTCAATGAATTAAATACTTTTCTGTAGAAATGTTTCTCAATCGTTTCTCCGCAAGCAAGGCAATACAGCTACTAAGACGAAAGGGGTTACTGAGTTTGAGATTATATGAAAAAAAACAACACTATTAATGAGAGATAGAGATAGATAGATAGATAGATAGAGAGAGAGGACAATAAATAATAGGAATTAAGGAAACAGAAGATAATGATTGATACTGAATTTAAATTTTTGAAGATCAAATTTCGAGTTTCATAAGAGAAAAGTGCGACAGAAGAAACGGTTAGCATAATATTAGCTGATTCTGATCATGCTTAACAATTTTAACTTTTTTAAATCATTTCAGCCCAACAAAAATTAGTGAGTGTGAAAGAATAAGTAAAAGAAAAAAACATTAATAAGGCGCGAGAACAATAAAAAAAAGAAGACAGTCGACAACGATCGACACTGAATTAAAATTTTTGAAGATGAAAGTTGGGTGGAAAGCAGGAAGCCAGAAGAGAGTAGTGAGAGAGAAGAATTTGTTAGCATAGAAAGTTATACATTCCAGTTATTTTCTATAATCTCAGGCGAGGCTAACGTTACGTTGCTTGGGGGAATCACAGTTGTAAACATTTTAAATTTGAAAGGGTATTTTAAGGTGAGGTTTCAAGCGCTTGCGCGAATTTTCGAATTATGTTTCGTTTACATTTTGATAATCATTCCTCTGGAAAACTATCTTTAATGTTTAGTTTATTTAATTATTTTAGGATTTACCTTCAAAACAAAATTTAAAAATTTGAGAAAGTTGAAATTTTACTTTAAAATAACGTCCCGTAAAATAAAAAAGTTTCTGGTCTTCGCATCCTGCTCAAAATATTCCTTATTTTTGGATTAGTCTCGTCAAATTCTGCTTCTAAGTTTTATATTAATAAAAAAATAAAACAGATTAGCGAAAGGTGCCTTTCAGAAAATAAGCAAAGCATCAAAGAACGCGTGCTGGGTCTCTGTAATTTCGATATGGCTGTGTATATTCAAGAAGAGCCTTGACATGTAGGGGTAATGATATATACTATGAATAGCGTAGGTAATGAGGACTTTTTAAGAGTTATAAGGAATGCAAATAAAATCCTGCAAGCATCCAGAAAGAGACAGTTAAATTTGGGGGGAAACAAAGTGGTAAGAAGGCTTGGAGAATTTAATATTATCACTTCATATTGAAGGCCAGAGAAAGAGGTCGATGCAATATACTTTATGCGTCTGAGTAAACAGATAACATGACAAGAACTAGTTACGGTACTAAAGTTGTTTAGTAAAGTGTTGCACTAACAAAGACGTAAAGTAGTGGAGAGCCATGATTGCCTACATCCTGAAAGGATATAACACATAAAGCTTAAAAATATATAAGAAGATGCAATTTACTAACAAAAAAAAGAAACAAAAAAGAAAGAAAACAGATTAAACACAAACGCGCGGAATGAATTAAAAGCAAAAAGAAAACGAATTGGGTGGAGTATAGAGAGAATAAACACCAAGATAAAACACAGACACACAGAAATGAATATTGAATGAAATAAGGAGATGATGAAATGAGGGTTGATTGATTGATTTGCTTTTTATGGCTTATCAACTTTTTGCAGGTTATTTAAAGCCAGAAAAATATTTTCAGATTGTAAGAATCTTTTGGAGATGATAATGATTTACTGATACAAGACCCACGAATTAACCCATATATGGAGGAAGAGAAGAGGTGGATTCATACCTTTCTAAAGGGTATATACACATAAGTGAATATACCAAACCCGACTGGAATTGGAACCCGGCTCTCCGATTTCCAATTCCGAGCCGATTTTCCTATACACCGTCCGCACATCCAAGCTTATAGCATGTGGTAATTCCAAGCGCTCACCCTTCTAGATACTGACAAGTCTCACGGTTGCTTAACTATGGTGATCATACAAAAACCAGTGTTTCAACGTGATAGGGTTGTAAGCCATGAAATGCGATAGAGAAAAGTAGAAGAAAAAATGACAAAACTATGAATGTAACACAAATGACTGTAGAAAGAAAAGCAAAGAATTAAAGAAAAATTGCGTGTGGAGGTCAAGGGGTTAAGGGTGAAGTACTTGACTCAAGAGAAAGAAGGGTTTGGAATTTAAGACGAAAATAAATACAATTTCATATTGACATTATTTATTCCACGATCCAGGGAGGGGTCGATAACTGTGGGGGTGGTTTCAGAGTACGGAGACATCCTTTTAAAGGATTTATGTCGGAACTTAGTAGATCTTGCAGAGTACAAAATCTTTTATGTCCATATCACTTTGTTTTGCCTTATTGTACGGCACTTCACGTAGATCCGACATTGCGCTGTTTTCTTTCATGGGTTTTGGGTGGGTGATACCAACATTTGAGTGAGCGGCATGATCGGGCGGTGGGATGAGACCTAGATGAACGGAAAATAAGTTTCTGTATCTGCGCATCTCTATGCCAGTCTATTGCTTGTGAACAAACTATCTCTTCAGTTTGGAGGATAAAATTCTTGTAAGTTTATCTCTGGTAAAAATAGCCTTTACTCAAATCCAAATAAATGTCAATATACCGCCAAATTATTTTACTTATTTTACTTAGGATATTGGTGCTAAACAGCAGTCAATTTTTCGATCATGTAAAATGTATTAAATATATCTTTTTCTTATTAAATTTCGTTATTTGTTTCCGTTGCACTATTTATATTGAGAAACTCTTTCTTTCTACTGGCTTATTGATTCTTTTCTATAACTATTGCTGGTTTAATTTATTGAACGTGTTGACAGCAGTGATCCGAGGTCTCGACATGCGAGTTTAAATTGAACTATGAAAATTGAGTGAATATATTTAGAGATTGTTAGGCAATAAACAAAATGGTAACCTTTAATGAAATGTTTCTATTTAGAAAAATTAAAACAAAATTAGTAAAATTCATAATCTGAAAATTAAAAATATTTTAAAAGAATATTTGTTATCGTTATTTTGACAGCAATATCCTCCTTGTTCCTTCTTTATTCATTAACTTGGATCAGAGTTTATTATCGATTCTTAGGCTGTCGATAAAAAAAAAGTGAGACAGATTTAATCTTAGTTTCACCAAATTAAAAGCGCAAGACCCAGGTGCACGTTGCCTGTCCCCTGATGCTTAGGTTCCCGTCTCTGGCAGTTAGTAATAAAGTCGAACAAAAAAGACGTAAAACGGGCAAAAGTTTCCTCTTTATTTATATAGATTATGGTTATTAAAGGGACAAACGAGAAAGCTCGATGCAAATTGGATATTTTGCGGTATATGTTTTTTTTCTTTTTTTATGCCAGGCCTTTGCATTTCTGCGGGTCAGCGTACAATTTGATTTCGTCGATAATCAAACACAATCCGTTTGTGATATCTGCAATTTGGCGCGCATTTGTCTTGATCTTCATTTCCCCTCATCAAAGGCTCACGGTTTGATGCGTATTATGTGGAAATTATAGGCCGTATCGATTCGCGGGGCGTTTACAAACAAGCGAAGGGGTAGGGAAATGTAAAGATACTAAAAACTGCGAATCTGCGGGCCGTAAAATTTCAATAATGACAGAACAGTATCAAGTAATTAGTGGTCTTGTGTGTTACGAGCGGAGATAACTATTTTCAATTAAAACAGTAAAAATACAATTTAATGTTCTCCTGATGTCCCTAAATGTTTGCATTTATTTCCATTTTGGTTGTTTGTTTTAGTATTTATTCCGTTAAGAAGTGTCCCTGACCAAATATCTTTGAAATGAATATAAATTATGTAGCATGGTGTATAATTTTAAAAATCATTGCTCTTTCTTTTTTTATACCAAGCATTCAATGAAGGAGCTATCCATTCGTAATTCTCACTTGACCACATTTTTAAGCAATCACATACATGAATAACCATCTACGAGTTTCTACACGGCGAAAGGGTTTGTTTTTTTTGCAAGTCAGATGACTGAAACCACTAAATTAAGTTTGAACCTAAATAAAGGAAATGAAGTCAGCACAATTTTCTTCTGTATTATTCTCTATTTATATATAATATCCATGATCCCTCGTGGTTTATATATATATATATATATATATATATATATATATATACATGTATTCAGAGAGAGAGCGCGAGACAGACAGACAGAAGACATTTGGATCACTACTTCCCAGTGGGTATCAGTTTTACGCCTGAATAAAAACTTCATACAAAGCATTGAATCAAGTCTTGATTTGAAGATCATATTCGGACGTGAAAGTGGTAGTCACTTTGCAGCGTTGAGTTCTATGCCCACTCTGTCTATATCAATAAACCCTCAATCATACTTCTCAAATAAACTTAGTAAATTTTAAACAATATATTTATATTAGGTTTGTGAGTGATTAAAAAAAAAACAGAAAAAAACTACATTATAAAAAAATGTAGTCATTCACAGATAACAAAGAAAAAGAATATGTCTAGAATTAAATCGCTTACGTCCTGGAGGAACACACACACACAGATATATATATATATATATATATATATATATATATATAATCTAAATAATGGCATTGAATTTGAAAGAAATGAATGAAATTTGTTAAAACCAAAGTTTTTCGTGGAAGCAAACAAAATAAAAAGTATTTAAGACGTCAGATATTTTATAGTTTAAATCATTGGAGGTGTGTCAACTTGTGACCCGTCGAAAAATTATGATGATAATGGAAGAAGTTATGAGCAAAACATCAATTTTAAAAAGGACAACATAGAAAATACAAATCATATAGTAGTATGTCACAATATCAGTTATGAATACAATTATTGTTTGAAGTGTGTGTGTGTGTTTGTGTGTGTGTGTGTTTGTGTGTGTGTGTGTGTGTGTGTGTGTGTGTACGTGCGTAGCCGATATCAGTGTGAAAAGTAAGATTAGAATGTCGAGTTCAAATTACACCCGAAGACAGCATTGCGTTCACATTCGCGCAAATATCCTTAGAAAGGGTATGAATCTATCTTTAAAACCCAGCTATGGATGAAGAGCAAGGCAAACTGGGCTTCCTAGCAACCAGTCTCGGTGAAGGAATACTGGTTATACGTTGGGCTAGCAACTCCTCCCGCAAAACCTACTTCCTGTGGAGACGATAGCAGCAACACATAAGGGAGTAAGGGGGTGACTCAATAAAACAGAGCAATCTACAGACTTAAATACAATGTCTTTTTTTTTAATGTTAAACAATCAGATATGTAGATATTTGACTAACTTAACATCCTTGTCATAGCTGTAGGTCTGACGTTGTGAGGACGTCGGTGATTATGGCTCACCGTAACTTCCTATCCTTTACTCTTCTTATTGCTTCTCTTTTTACTATCCCTCCAAATCCTGTTCTGATATCCATTTACAAAAGCTCGTTAGGTATGTTGCTCATTATTTCTTTCTGTCCCTTCTTGCAACCGCTAGTCCTATGAGTGCTAAATTCTCCAAGTCCTCTTTCATCGTTGTTTCTCAGAAATTTCAACTGACTTTCTGTTAATTAGTATAAGTGCTTTTTTGCATCCATTTTCGTTAAAACTTCCTCATTGGTCATATATTCCGTCCATAGCATTCTCACATACTTCACTAGAAACACGGCCTCATGTTTCCTCTACATTTGTGAAGAAACTCTCCCCGCATTAACTGCCATAGAACGGACTAATATGATAAGGTATTTCGAAACGCTTTGCTTCTAATTAAATTTTAATTTTTCTTACCGGATTTATTCAGCCTATACAACGAGGCAATTCCGAGAGAACTGGAAATCCTACCAGGATTCATTATTGGCGGACACAATCTTATCTCCATAAGATATGCAGATGACACAGTGCTGATAGCAGACATAAAAAGGAAACTAGAATATCTCCTACAGAAGGTAGCGAAAGAGAGCGAGAAGAAGAGACTAAGCATAAACTACAAGAAGACAGAATGCATTAGCAAAAAGATGAGCCCAAAATGCAATTTATAGGTCGGTGGGTAAATATTTTGAATTTTACGGTGTTCATGCACAGATATCCACTGACTCTCAACCCTTGAAGATGATTTCGGAAGAAACTGAAAGTACTTGGGAAAATAAAAATGATAGAAAGAAAATTACGGAATTTTTCTTGATCAAATTTTCTACGGCTACTAAGAAATTAATCCGTGGACTTGAAAGGATTAAACTTAGAATAAATAGACATAATACGTCTAATTTATTTAACCAAACATGCTTGAATGAAAATATGCTACTCATATATATATATATATATATATATATATATATATATATATATATATATATATATATATATATATGTATATATATTAATGGCGACTGACAAGGCACTTAAATTTTACTTAGACAAGTATTTTCTTTTCTAGACATATAAATTACTCCTCTCATCCATTATTCTTTAAATAACACAGATTCAGCAAACGGGGAACTGGCGATACAGAATAACAGTTTCCGGTACTACGTTATAGATAACCAAATGAAGTAAGAAATAGTAAGACCGAACATACAGAAAAAACATCAAATGCACGTTAATTATAAATTAATAAAAAAACATTAAGTACACGTTATTTATAAGTAAGTCGACAAGAACAAGAAAATTAAATTAAATTTAAAAAATTAAAATCGCCAATCTCATCATCAACAATAACAACTCAACCGCAAGATCCAAACTACAAAGGAGCAACATTATTTATGAATTTGGATGACCTTTACAGAATTACTTTCCTGGCGAAAACAAATTCATAAAAAATAATGTCATCGGACATACCACTACATGCTTATCAAGAAAACTTACATTGCCTCTCTCGGACCATAGCTCTATTAGGGCCCATTTACACACACACGAAGTTCTACCAACCTCTGTCCTTAACATACTGGCAAAAAATACAACCATAACAGACTCATCCATATGGAAAAAATAAGAGTTAAATTGATGGAAGCATTAATGATGAAATAATTTAAGCTATGCATATTGCATACAATGTGCTAAACGTATACGTAAATTCAAAAACATCCCCTCCCTCTCTGTCTATCTGTCTCTCTCACGCTCTATCTCCCTCTCTTTATATATATACATACACACACACACACACACACACACACACACACACACACACATATATATATATATATATATATATATATATATATATATATATATATATATATATATATATATACTGAAGCCCCTTTCTTAGATCATAATAATAATATATATATACAATGTGATGGTGTCTCTATGGGTTCAGTGCTGGGTCCGACATTTAGCAATTTCTATATGTCGAACCTGGAAAATAAGATATTTACAGACTTTAAAAAAACATCCATCTATGTAAGATACGTTGATGATATTCTTATGTTAGTTGAAAATACAGATGAAATACTTCAACTACAAAAATGTTTCCAAATTAATTCTGTCCTCAAATTCACGTATGAACTCAATACTAATAATAAAATTCCTTTCCTTGACATATTGATAAACACAAATTATAACAAATTTACTATTTCGCCATATAAAAAACCTACTAGCATAAATTCATGTACACTTAACTACAAGAGCGAATGCCCATATTCCTACAAAATAGCAATTATAAAAAATCTAATACACCGTGCAGAAACAAATTCATCCACAAAACAGATTTTTTACAGTGAACTAAAGAATATAAAACAAACACTTGTTAATAATAGTTTTCCAAACTATATAATTGATGAACAAATAAGATGCTTTCTTAGAAATCTCAATACTAAGCAAATAGTACATAATACTGCTTCTACTAATCTCAAACATATTAATCTCCTATATCGTAATCAAATGCATACTAATTATAAACAAGATGAAAATATACTAAAAAAATTAGTAAATACTAACATATCTACAACAGATCCTAGCAAAAAAATTAAGTTAATTATATACTACACTAAATCTAAAATATCCAACTCAATTATTCGCAATGATTCTTCTCCCCCGGTTAGCGATTTGAAAAAAAAACAACATAGTTTACAAATTCAGGTGCCCTTTGAGAGATTGTATCTCCAACGAACTAAATAATATCTATGTTGGTCACACCACAAAATCGCTTTCACGACGCTTGACACTACATTTGAATGATAACTCTAACATTTTTAGGCATTTAAAACAACATGCCTGGCCGCATACACAATTCCGGAAAATCCTCGTCGAAAACACAACTATACTTAAACATGAAAACAATAAACAAAAACTAAAAATTCTTGAAGCTATATACATAAAACAGTTGAAACCTAACCTGAACAAAATAAACTATGAAATCTCCAAAAATATCCTTAAATGCCTATAATTAGTAACAGAAGTCATTGGTTCATACCAACGGCTTTCCATAATCAATACTCATCGGATTCACTCTCGCGTGGTCATGTGTGACGTCATGAGCTGTTGTGCGATTTTCGCTTTCAGCGTTTTATATGCACGTGTTTATCGTTGCTTGGAAACCATCCATGTAAACAAACAAGACTGTCATCAATTTCTTGTTCGTTTATTGCATAAATATATTGTGTAATTGTCATCTTTGATAATGGCTTATGTAAGCCGAAAGCTTAGATTGGATTAAAAAAAAAAAGAAAAAAAGTATGTATCAATATCGTGATTTTCTTTCATTGTTTAATGATAATGTTATTAAGATTATCAGACTATATGAAAAAAACTTACATAAAATATATAGACAACACTTATCTATATTATTTAATGAAACATGTATTAATATATATATATATATATATATAATTGTTACATGCGAACAAAACAATTACGACAAAGATGCATTTTTGTTCCGATGGGGAGTATTTCGACGAGTGAGGAACAAAGAAAAAAATGCATCTTTGTCGTCAATAATTGTTTTGTCCGTATGTAACAATTTAAAATAAATAATTATTACTCTAATCTCGGTATTGAGCCCTCTTTTGAATTAACGCTGTGAACGTTTTGAATTTATATTCTTTTCGTTCTCATTACATTTATATATATATATATATATATATATATATATATATATATATATATATATATATATATATATATAAACAAAAATATCCTTCATAATGGCTAATAGATAAGAAGAAAGTGCTGGGATCCACAGAAATTTGCACAGTTTTTACACATTATGTCCAGAAAAAGAATATTTGTACGAATGCAAGAAAAATGTAATAAAAACTTAATCGGGGTGTTTTGTTGGTCTTCTTCAATGAAACATGAATAAAAGACAGATTTGTGCCCAAATAAACAAGTATATATATATATATATATATATATATATATATATAAATTTGCATATATATATATATATATATATATATATATATGTGTGTGTGTGTGTGTGTGAAAAAGAGAGAGTGAATAACGTATATTTAGTTGGCTAGTATTCATGCAAGCTACTTTGATTAAAAAGAACTGACGAGCTCTGTCTGTTCAATTTATTGTACTTTTCTTTACAATTTTTGAAGAAGCTGTGAATATTGCACATAAAATTGCGGATAAACTGTCCGATGTCCCTGTTGTCATATTGTTTTCAAAATAATAGTAGAAAACAATTACAATATGAACAGTTCATTCACAATTTCGAGCACAACACTCAACACATTATTCGGAAATTGAAAAAATTATATTAAAAGTGGGCATTTTCAATCAAACCTATATATATATATATATATATATATATATATATATATATATATATATATATATATAAGTTTGATTAAAATACTTACTTTTATTGTAATTTATATATATATATATATATATATATATATATATATATATATATATATATAATCATTTAACATTTAGCAAAGCAATAAAACCACTAAGACGCAATGTTTATTTTAAATACAAAATTCCTCGAAACATTTTTTTTTATTTTGAGAAAAAAATCCCCGAATAAAAGATGGAATTTAAATTCTGTAATGGTCAGCACCTGAAGATTATGTTATACAATACCATCGGTTAACCAAACCATGTGAGTGAAATTATGTAGAAGAAACAGTTCGAAGATCTTCGATGGTAGGCTAAGGGTTCACATATATATATTTACACAGGCTTTATCTTTGACAATAAGCACTTTCACCCATAAATATTACATAACTCAAACCTATATAGTCATCATCTCGAGCTAACATTATAGGCTGACATGACATAGAAAGATTATATTGAATCAATTGCTATGTCTCTTGCTAAGAAAGTTGGTTCGCAATTTTCCTTACATAATCTATCTTACATATCTATAAGTCTACCATTCGTCTATAAGTCCACCATTAGTCCATGCTTCGAATATCGCTGCCACCTATGGTCCAGTGCTCCTGCTATATATTTAGCGGTACTTGATATAATCCAAAAAGAATCAGCAATATTATTCGTCCTGACCTGCCTCTCAGCTTCAGTTACTTTCCCACTGCCGTAATGTAGCTTCCCTGTTCTTTTTCTATAAATACTTTCATGGTAATTGTTTGGGTGAGATCTTCACCATGGTACCTAGACTTTTAAGCACAGTAGTAGATGAGCAATAACGTCTACCATTTTATACTTGGCTAGATGCAACCGTAAGTTCTATGGTAACATTGTTTCTCGCACTTCTAGCTTTTGAATCTTTCTTCTGGCTCCATGCTTTCCAGCGAACTTTGATCGTCAAATATTTAAATGCAGTATCAATCCTTATCTACTGTCTTCCTGATCACTCTTCAATTGTTCTTGCTCCTTGACAATGTTTGTTTTTTCTAATTCCTTCACACGCAGTAACCCACAGTGCCTTAGTGGTTTTACTGCCTTGCTCGGGTTAAATGATTTAAAAATTGTTTGTATGAATATATTCAAGCATCACAACGAAACAGAAAGTCCCTAGGATCCAGTGTTTTGCATGGATATAAGCAGTTTGTTGTTAGTCTCGAAATTCATTCACAATCACCAAAATCATCGAAAACAGAATATCTCACTTTTAACCAAATGAACAGTTTTTTTTTTTAGCAAAATATGCTTTTATAGTGAATTTTCTATGAAGTGCATAAACATTTTTATCCTTTTCACTTAAAAATTGGTAAGGCGGATAAAACAAATTCAACCACCGATATTGACATTCCAGCTCATTTGATGACAGAATATAACTTGATTGATTAGCGATTCTAAATTGAAATCCAAAAATGAAGTCCGTAAGATTTACCTTGGGGGCCACTGGAAATCTTTTTTTTGAAAAAGGCAATCATTATTCTCTTACGACAGATTCGACCTATAAAATCAACGTACTAAAGTCAATAGAATATTTGTATTTTTTCTAACATTAACCGCTTGGTCGGAAATGAATTTTTTGTTATTTTCATTTTATAGTGGCTTTCAAATAGAAAAGATGATTGGATATTATAAAGACTTTTCAAATGTTATTGAAAATGACTGAATTTTGTTTCAAATTAGCCTGCCATTATATATTTCTAATACTCTTTTCTTCCTGTTATATATATATATATATATATATATATATATATATATATATATATATATATATATATATGTATATATGGGCAGCAATCCTTCATTTATACATTTCATTGTTTCATTGAATACGTTGGACAAGGAATATTTGCCAAGTAATTTATTGAGTTTTTCTAACTTCCCTAGATTTTTATTTCATGAGTACTAACTTTTCTTCGTTAGTATATATCGTTTACGTTTCTGTGTGAAAGCAGTGTTATGTGCGTTCATATTGGTGCTACTGATTCTGTGATCTAAACTCAACCAAGATACCAAGACTACTTTCGAAAGAAGTAATGTTAAGAGTGTTTGTGTATATTTATATCTATCTATCTATCTATCTATCTATCTATCTATCTATCTATCTATCTATATATATATATATATATATATATATATATATATATATATATATATATAATAAAGCACTCAATTACCAACTTGCTCATCTTCTGAAACATCCTAGCATTACCATGAGCACCAAGGCAAATCTCATCAACGCCATTCTCCTACCAACGCTGACATACCAGTGGCAGACATGGCTCCTAACAAAAACCCTTGAAAGGAAACTGATAACTTTTGAGATGAAATGCCTGAGGAAAGCAGTGAACAAGACCGGCCGAGACAAGATCAGGAATGAGGCAATAAGAGATATGGTAGGAATTATACCAATCATAGAAGATGTCGAACGACAGAAGATCAAGTGGTTCGGACATCACACTCGTATTCCTATCAACCAACCAGTCCTACGAGCATACACCCTCAAGTAATCTGGTTTGAGAACGAGAGGTACACCAAGAAGACACTGGAGCGACTCAGTGGCAGACAGTCTCAGAGCCCACGAGATATATCTCCTCTAGGACACTCAATTTGCCGCTGACAGACGACTGTATTTCTCCGCGACACCTAACAGCACAAGCGGAAGGAAAAACTAAAACTAACTAACTATATATATATATATATATATATATATATATATATATATATATATATATATATATATATATATATATATATGATATTGACAAATGATAGGATAAGGAAAATAAGGAACGTTTATAAATTTAACAGGTTTTGCTTCAGAAATTAAATGTTTTTCCTTTTGTGTTTTTTTTCATTGTTTAAGTAGACACCATGTTTATTTGCCATGTCTTGTAGCGTTTGTGTGTATCATAATTCTAATTTGTCTATACGGGATTTTGTTGATAATATGTGCGCGTATGAGCGTCTAGTGGGAATTTTATTTCTAATGTGTAGTGTCCGTCATTTGACTAGGGTATGTTTTATGTGGGAGTCAAACAATGTAGGTAACACCGGTTGAATCTAAGATCAGACTACCTACAACCACAACCAGTTTAACCAAAATTATGTCACTCCCAACTTTCAAATAATTTTTTAAAATTTCTCTCGTGAAAACTTTATAACGTGATATCATCTAATTTGAAAATGAACTTAAGTAAACATACTAAATTTTTCGAACAATATTCTGTTTATCAAATATTAGAGACATTTTGTCTAGCTACATATTCAAAATTAATGATTCTATTTTTGGGTAAGTATATTTATTTATGTTTATTTTTGTTTCTTTAATTCTTAATTTATTAAAGTTTTATTTCTTTAATTTATTCTAATTATTTATTTAATTATTTATGTATAAAATTATTTGTTTTTATTGTTTTTTTCCTATTTATATCTAGAGAGTTGTTTGTGTGGGTGCATACACACACACACACACACACACATATATATATATATAGATATATATATATATATATATAAATACTTTCATAAAAAACATTATATTTTCTCGAATTTACAACTTTTTAGTTGTTTTATATATATATATACATATATATATATGTATGTGTGTGTGTATAGATAGATAGATAGATAGATAGATAGATAGATAGATTAAAATAGTGTCTTGTGGATATATTAGGAGGGAGTTATCTATGTATCTGAAATAAGTCTTGTGGTTGCATGTTTTTGAAAGGGACACTT
This sequence comes from Acanthosepion esculentum, assembly GCA_964036315.1. NCBI lineage: Eukaryota > Metazoa > Mollusca > Cephalopoda > Sepiida > Sepiidae > Acanthosepion > Acanthosepion esculentum. Next base: position 59,097,511 of record OZ038481.1, read on the forward strand.
TTTAGAAATTCCAACACACACACACACACACACACACACACACACACACACACACACACACACACACATATATATATATATATATATATATATGTGTGTGTGTGTGTGTGTGTGTGTGTGTGCACGCACGCGCGTGTGTGTATGTGTACGTATGTATGTATACTGAAATAACAGCAACAAAATTAAAGGTCCTCAAAGTTTATAAAATTCAGCTTTTCACACGGAAATGGTTTTACTTCTTAGCATGTCTGCTTATTTCTACTTCCGGTTCACTATCAATATGGCTACAACGAAGTTCACACCGATTTTCAAAAGACTTTATTTGTCCACTGGATAATAGAGCCAAAAATGGAGAGGCTGGACAGGAGATCAAAATGAAATAAACAGCCTAATTACAGACTGGTCTCTGTTGTGGACCAATGCGGTAAAGCGTGTAATCAGAAGGTGAACTCGTTTTATTTTGTTTTTTTACCACGTTTGTTTTCTGTTCGCTGCATCTTCACTTACATTTTACAATGCTTATGAAACATCCGCAGTTCCTTTTTTTTTCGACCAATCCTTTGTTTTCTATTTGCTTTTTAAGTTGCTGCCAGTGACATTAACTGTTAGAGTAATACGGTTGGCATTGTTCTTTAACACATTATCTACATGGAAAACAAAAACACTCATAGGCAAAAAAAATATAGAGAAAAAAATGACTAATATCTAAGAAGAGGCTTTCACAGGAGCGCCTTTGAATTATTTTGAATTTCATTATGCTTATAATCACTCAAGGAAACTGAATAGTATAAACTAATTACTTATATATATATATATATATATATATATATATATATATATATATATATATATATATATATATATATGTTTATATGAATTATTCATATATATATATTTAAATAAATTATTGCTATATATGTAATACATTGTTTAAATGAATTATTATTGAAAAATATATATATTTAAAATACATGTTTAAATGAATTATTGTTATATATCTATATAATACGCGTTTAAATGCACTATTGATACATATCTATATAAATATATATATGTGTGTGTGTGTGTAATACATGTTTAAATGAATTATATATATATATATATATATATATATATATATATATATATATATATATATATATATATATTCATTCATTTATGCAACTCTGGTTGAAGACTAACCAATCTTCTTTGTTTAATTTTTCTTTATGTTTATACCGTTTTTTGGATCCCAGGCAATAATTTAAACATAACTGTTTAATGTTTTGTGGCTGGTTTCCGACAATTCATGTCGAAATTCTTCTTAGAAACAAGAAAAATATTCCCCACTGTAGATTTATTAAATAAAAATTTTAAACAAAATTCCAACAAAACCTGCATGACTGAAAAATCCTGTCTAAATACACTCTCATATATATATATATATATATATATATATATATATATATATATATATATATATGCGTGAGTGAGTGTGTGTGTGTGTGTATGTGAAAGAGAGAAATAGTGCGAGTGAGTGAGAGAATATATAGTCTGATATTTTAAACTTCTTTACTTTAAAATCGCTTTATAGCTGGATTTGAACACTGATTTATGATAGAAACGCCAGCATTCAGATAAAAAGGCAAATAGATATTTCATTATTAGTTCTATACTTTCATACATCATCTTAAACACTTTATTTCATATTTGTAGTTAGATCAAAGACCCATTCATATTGTCCCTAAAGTTCCTTTATCCTGTAATTGTACATGTATAGTTTATTTCTGGTCCATTTTAGACATGAATTCAGTCGACGCGGCACATTAAGAGAACAGCTCAAGATTTCCAATCCTTTTAGTTTTCTATTCTTGGGACTTTGAAACTAAAGACTATTTATAAAGAATACATTACGCCGAACTCCATTACCTGTAACTTTACATAACTGCTATTGTGTTTGCATTTGTCGGGGGAAGTTGATATCTCATAGGTAACCAAAGGTATCTGGGCGCCTCTGTGAATATGAACAATTTCTCCTACGCGCGGGCACACACACACACAATATATATACATATATATATATATATATATATATATATATATATATATATATATATATATATATATATATATTATATATATATGTGTGTGTGTGTGAGTGTGTGTGTGTGTGTGTGTAGATTATTTTGTTATTGTTTATTTATAAGAACCTATGTATTACTGTATTCACAGAATTAGAAATGTTAATAATATATTTAAACTTGATATATCTAGACATAATACTACCTACCAACTGAAAAGAATTTATCTGCACTGAATATAAAATTTGTTGCAACTACTAAAAACGAATTAGTGGTTTAATTAATGAAAGCAAAATAATAAAAGCCTGAAACAGAAATTTACACTCTAGGCTGAAATAAAGTCACAAAACATTTATATGTGAAATCTCTTGGGGTTACATTAAAATAAAACAATACACCCAATGCTTTAGTCGTTCATCATAATAATCCTAACTAAAATTTCGACCTAAAGAATGTAGTTTATTTGAAAGAGAAAGCAGTTGAGGCAAAAATATATTGAAAGTGCTCTTATTTCAGAATATTTTCCGGTATGTTTACGTCCGCAATCAAGAAAGCAATTCCTTTCCTAATCAAACTACTTCTATTACAATATAGAGTTGTTTGTTGTTGTTGTTTTTTTATTAATAATTCCAGCGCAAGCAAGGCACTAAAGCCATTAGGAAGCACATGGTTACAGAATGTTAGAGAATGTGAGAAAATACTATTTTTAGAGAGGGGGGCAATAAAAGAACAAGAAATAAGAAAACAGATAACGATTGACATTGCATATAGATTTTTTGATGATCAAAGTTGACCGGGAAGCAACACACTGAAAGTGAGTTCCACAAGAGAGAAGTGCGATAGAAGAAACTGTTAACATAGAACGTATGGTTACATCTAGGCTTTCCAAATATAAATTGATGAAACCTGCGTTTAAATTCATAAAGTCTAGGTATCATAGCGTAAAGTTCATCTGAACAATTACCATGAAAGGATTTATAAAAAAAGCACAAGGAAGCTACATTACGGCGGTGGGAAATGTGCTGTAGTTAAAATAGGTTAAAAATAATAACGATAAAAACAAAAGCAACAAAAAAGCCGAATGAAATATGCTAGGCTATTTATCAGACGTTAGTAATTTAAGGTTAGAATTTAAAGTTTAGCGTTCCTTTAACCCCATGTCGATGTTGAATTTTAACTGACGTTTATTGCAATTGTAAATGGAGTTTTATTCAACTCAAACAAAGCATACATTTGTAGAAGACGTTTGCACGTGTTCACAGTAAGCAGGTCGTCATTTTCAACTACGGTAAGGAAAGTTATGTCATTTTTCTCGTCAGAGTCCATATTACACATTTACAAATCTACCATTTGTTCTTGCATTGAATACAGCTGCCATATCTTATCTGGTGCCCCTGCTATTCATCTCGAGATTCTTGACAAAATCCAAAAAAGGATCCTGACTTCAGTCGCTTTCTCACCGACTTGACCTGGCTTCTCCCTGCCTTTTCTACATATATTTTTATAGCAACTTCTCTGACAAGCTTTTTGCCTTGGGGGCTACAACTACATGAATTTAAGCGTACGACTAGATTGATCTCTAGAGCCCACCCGTTTACTGTTGAAATAGCTAAATACAACGGCCACTTCTATTCCAACAGTTTCTTTTATCGCACTTCCCGTCAATGAAACACCCTTCCGTTTACTTGCTTCCCTGATAACTAGAATCTTCAAAAAATTAAGCGCAACGTCAATCGTCATCTTCTACTTGAATTCCGTTCATCTTTAGTCTTTTCCTTAATCCTCCCGATACTAATTCTTTTCTCTCACTTTCATTCCCTGTAACCCCCTGCGTACTAGTGATATTCCCGCCTTGCTTGGACTGAGATGATTAAAAAGAAAAACAAACATAACCAAAACATGCTTCAGTGCCACCATCATTGTGGGCATTTCACTGCCAAGAATGGCTGCAATCGAGATTTATCTGGACGGAACAATTTCTTCGCTAAGCACTGACACCCTCTTCACAGGCAGAATTGATTTATTTTCATTTCGGGTGAGACGCCAACGCTGTGCTTTTTCAAAGAAAATTTTCGTACATTTCGTAGTCTTTTCATGCTACGGTGATATTATAGAGATAGGGAAGCCTGTTGATGAGACGCTCTCCCTCCACAAAATGTTATTTTCTCTCTCTTAATAAAACATTTATCCAGGACCCCAATAGAAGATCCAAATGTGCGATCCGATATAAGATATGTTGACGCAAAGAAATATTTAATAAGATAAAGTAGTTTATTCGGAGCTTTGTTTCGAATTTCGTAGATAAAATTGTTAAATCTGATTTTAGTGGCGCCTGGCCCTATATTTAGCTTGTCGGGACATAGGATCTATTTACATTAGAGTTGAGTTACTGAGGGTAATGAATTGTAATGAATTACCACGTAGACACGGCTTTATTTAACTCAGACATAGCATACATTTGTTCAAGACGCTTGTTCACAGTAAGCAATCCGCCATTTTGATGGGAGGGTTCTGTAATGGGGAGATAATTATGTGAAATATATAACAGGATACCATCGATAAAAACATAATTTAGCCCGAAAATACTATTGAAGTAAGACATGCGTCACAGGATTTATTTTCTGTTTTGTCATTCAGCTACCTACTGTTAGACTAACATGTGCATTGTTTATTTTTTTATTTTATCGACTGCACAGTATAGTATGGTCAGTTGGACATGTCTGTGAGAAAAAGAGCGCCATGACGCAAATCACACCGCCATAAATTTGAAAACGGCATGCTGTACTACTTGGCATACGCACCAGAAGCTCTATTATCAACATTTCAGAGTATTTGGGTGTCAATTTGAGCACAGTGCAGCGGATTCGGAAAGAGTTGGATGATATCTCCAGTCAACGTCATGGTATTTGGAGTTTCCACTAGCGATGGCGACGTTATGCCTCCATTCATCTTCCAACATGGCTTCAGACTCAACATAGAAACCTACATCAAGTGACTCAAGTGACTGTTCTGGGTCATGAGGGTAGCTGCTGGAAGACACTTTGTCTGACAACAGGACTTTGAACCATGCCACACAAGCTGGAAAACCCAGTCAAGGCTATCGGATAATTTCTGCGACCACATCACGTATTACGTCTGAGAACCTAACTCTCCAGACTGCAAGCCCCTTGATTATTATGTGTGGGACATAATTATGCGAGAGACCAAAAACAGCATGTAACAATAAAGATAAACTGAAGGCAAATATTATGTCAGCATTCACCAACGTAAACAGGGAGACCGTCCGGAAGAGATGCAGGAGATTCCGACATTAAGCCAATGGCGAATTTATTGAACAAATTTACTCTTTAGTATTTCAAGATATTTTTGTGTAATTTTGGTAAATATGTCTGTTAAAAAGAAATGTGAGTGTTATTTACATTTTTTCATAAGTATACATAAAAATTACACACACACACACACATATATATATATAATTTGTTTATTTATTTATAAGTATGTGTATATATATATATATATATATATATATATATATATATATATATATATATATATATATATATATGAATATTGTTTTTCCTAATTTGTATTATTATAAAAATAGCTTTATTATTTCATACACGTGCTCGATCAAAATCTGCTCTCGAAAACGCATATGAACTAATAATTCAAAGAGCTTATATCTGTGTATATACACGCAAATACCATTTTACGCATCTTCTCTTAAATTTATGGGTTTCTCTAAAACGATATGAATATGTGTCTAAGCAAGTAACGCCTCGAGTTATAGGTTCGGCAATCTGTTAGCCATAATACGTGGATCTTGTTGCATAGACAGAAATCTGTTTTCAAATCTGTACGTTTCCGTGAGTAACAAATCTGATACGATTACACAAGAGCTTTGATGTTTAATGTTTGACTGGGATATAGATCCAAGCAAGGAGTCACACGTGTGTAAAACACTCAGTCATTAAATCTTAACAGCGAAAAGCAGACATTTGTGGAATCTGTAACGCCTCAAGTCATACAATAGCCTGCGATTAATAGTATTTACAAGAGTCATACTTATAGGAAGTTATCTTAATAATTTCAAAATAGAATTTAACTATTCTGTATATTTTATATACGAACTTACTGTCATATTTTCACAAATTTACATATGCTTGTGGAATAAAAAATACTATTCCTCCTAATTTCTAAAGTTTCATGAAATCCAGCAATTACTTGCGAACTCGGTCCTACCTTCTTTCTGCTTCATAATAACGATCGATGTACTCGGAACATTAGTAAATATCTATGCACATGATACAACGGTTTATGAGTGTATCTTTAAAAATCTGCCATCACTGTTCTCTGTTAAACATCTGAGAGACCCCTTTCATGATTGGGGCTGACCTTCTGGAGAGTCTCTGGTTACGCCTTCTCGGGTTAACGTTCTTTGCTGACACAAAGTGAAAAAACTGTACTGGACCCATTGCTAGGTCAGCTGCTAAGAGCTATCACCAGAATATATCTTACATATCTACCATTCGTCTATGCATACAATATTTCTGCCACATACGGTCCTGTGCTCTTGCTATATATTTAGAGTTTCTTGATAAAATCCGATGAGGAATCAACAATATTATTGGTCCTCAACCGGCATCTCGGATTTAGTCACTTTCCCACCGTCATAAGGTTTATTACCTGTGCCTTTTCTATAAATACTTTCATGGTAAATGTTCGAATGAGCTCTCCGCTATGGTACCTAAACTTTATTAATTTAAGTGCAGTACTAGATTGGTAACAAGGTTTACTCAATTTTTAGTTGAGCTGGCTAGATATAACAGTAAGTTCTATGCGAACAGTTTCTTTTCTCGCTTGTGGAACTATCTCCTGGCTCCATATTTTCTAGTTAAATTTAATCTGCAAAAATTTAAATCCAATGTCTACTGCCTTCCTGATTACTCTTCTGTTGTTTCCTGTCCTTAGTAATGTTCCATTTTTCTAATCCTTTCACACGCGGTAACTCATTGTTTTAGGTGCTTTACTGCCTTGTTTGCGGCAAAACCGATTTTTAAAAAATCTCAAGGAGGTATCAACTGTCAGAGTTTCGTCTCTGGCAAAAGGGTTGTAGGGTGGAAAATAAGTCATCATCCACAAGTCCGCGTAGACGCTTTTGATATCTATCAGGTAGGCAGATGAGAACTGGGTAGGCCCAGCAGCAATACACCATTTTTGGTCAGTTCTGGTTCTTGTAAAACAGGGGGTAATCCGATACTGGATTGGTACAATAAACAGACGATTTTTTCGGTATCTTTAGGAATAGATCGGATATATGAATTCCACTCGTGGTCTGGGGTGAGCTTGAGTCCCAAGAGATATTCATGACAATGATCCTCTCTGAGAGAAGACTCATCTATCATGATAGAAGAAAGAAGAGTTGTTGGGACGTTATTTGTTTGGATTTGGCCATACTTAATTTTCCATGCAAATCCTTTCCCTATTATATTTACGAAGCATAATTTTGTCTTACCCAATCTCAAAATAATGAAGCAATCACTGTGGATTGCGTAGTTATTACATTTGCAGTTTGTGAGAGTAGCTTATTGACTAACGCTCCGTAACAAGCGCTCTATACAATAATAATATAGTTTTGAAAGCTGCAGATAACTAAGATGTATATATGATTGTATATGGCCGTGTTGTCGTTTGTGTGTGTCCGCAAATGTTTAGGGGATACACATGTGGCCTCCTGTTCCTGACAATATAGGGTTAATTGAGAGCTAATTAAATATCTTTGTAAGACAGTAAATGAGGAAATTAAAGGCTGTTTTTTTTTCTTTCTCTAATAAATCTACAACAATAACGTCATTCTCCCAAAGGGACCATAAAAGATTTAACAAATTCCAATTAACTTCTCGAGACGCTTCACTGCATTTACTAATTTTCATTCCCTTTTCTTTTTTAAAAATGGGTGGAAATTGTTCTTCTTATAACCACACTTTATTTTCGAAGAGGTTTTCGTTCTATTTTTCTGTAGATTACATTCTAATAACGGTGCACCTGTTCCTGCATTTGTCCTGATAGAACGCGAGAATACAGTTTTTATTTTCAATTTCGTTTGAAAAAATCGGAAAAGCTTAAAATGAAAATTTTAATACGAAATTTTTCAAAGACCTTGGTGTATGGATCAGTTATAACAAATTTATTACATGAAATAACGTCACTGAACAATGGATAAGTTGCACTAAATGTACTTTTATCCAACATCGAAGATGTTACAAAAACAAAATATTAACCTGAACGCTAGAATCATGTTCTTAAATAACCTCGTCAGATTTGGACGCTCATATGAATGTCGTGTATCAAATTAATTTAGAAATATTTAAAATTCCAACCAACGAAGTGCGTTCAAAAAGTATCCGAGATTATTTTTCCCGAAAAAGCTAATGACATGTGAGCAAAATCATTTGGGTGGGAGAGGTCGCCAACATTCTTGGGCATGCGTAGAAATTTTCGCGCCGGTAGGCCGTGTCATTTCCCCACTTTTACGCCTAAACAAATGTGGAGTGCATGCTCATAGGATTTTTGCTTTCACGCAAGATGACTGAACATATAAAATCTTCGGTTTAAAAACGAGTTCATTGTAACAGGAAAATGTCCTTCACTAGGACAACAGAATAATTCATTTGTAAGATTAAAATAAATTCTATAAGTTTGTAATGACATATACAAACAATCCAGAGAAATCGGAGAAACAAACCCGTTCATAGCTCATCGTATATAGTCGATGTAAAAACTGACTTTAATTCCCGGAATGACAGAGAGAAAATAAATTTTACTTGTTAATTGAATCACCTTGTGCTTAAAGTCTAAAATGAACAAATCAAAAAGAAAACATTATTACATACATACAATTCAAATTACGATCAAGTCTATGATCTGTCATTATTGTTGAAATATATGTGAATTTCACAGCTGGGGTCAAAAATCAGCACAAAACCTTAAGTAAGATGTACGATTTCAATTGTTGATTTTCACGTCAGGCAGCTTCTTTATTTACCAGATTGGCCCAACACAACTTTTATCTCCATTTGCCGGAAAAGGAAATATCAATTTATTGCCGGTGTGTCGTCATCTGTTTTAATATCCCAGAAAAATTTTGAGAGTGCTGTGGCATTTGCATCTTGTGGAGCTATCTATAAAACGTTGTCTCCGAAACGAAGTAAAATTACAGGCTACAAAATTTGAAATGATTGGCAGACATGCAAATAAGCTGTGATATTGACTAAACTAAATTTGGAAATTTCTTCTAACATTTTTCTTTCGTTTATGTTTCTCACGGTCAATCTCTCTCTCCCTCTCTCTCACCCTCTCTCACTCTCTCTCTCTCTCTCTGCGTATAATATAAATAAAAAGTATATATAAAAAAGATATTTGACAAAACAATATACGCAGTACATTAGTTGTTCATTAAAATAAGTCTGATCATATTTTCGGTTTAAAAAATGCAGTTTCAGTTAAAAGAAAAGGTAATTTATTAAGGTGAAAATATATTAAATGTGCACTAATTTCATTCTTCGTCTGTAAATTTACGTCCAGGTTCGCACAACATATAACTTTTCTTCAGCAAACTATTATGACAATATAAGATCTATAAAAAACAAAAGCGGTATAAAGTTGAAAGAGGTCAGCTAGTTTATGTGCCTAGACATATAAAATGCCAAAAAGTTTAAATTCAAAGTTAGGCGCCCTGATATCTTCAGGTTTTTCTCGATGTAAAATTGTAACCGACGTTTGTTGTATTCCGTTCCCCATTTCTACATAATTCAGTCGATAATAAAACATAACATTATTTATCCTACAAAAGTCAATTGAGTTTGTATATCAGATTCTCTCATATATGCACAATAACCTTTTCATTAATTTCTTTTATTACTCTTTCCCTCTTTCTAGATTGAAAAGGCATTTTTCAAGCCGCGATTGTTTAATCAATCCATCAGAGAAACTGATGCGAGATTTCAGCTGATGCTGTTGTCTAACAAGCATCCAGGTTGTCTAAATTTTCTTCTCTTGACTTCTCTTAACCCGTGTGCTGATTCTCTCGTTTTTGAACCCTCCAAAAGATGTATTTCAGTTTCATTTCCTTGGCATTCGAGGGTTTTATTTTTGTGAGCAAATATAAATCCCCACGCTCATGTTTTCCTTTCTGGTTTGTTTTCGTTGTGTTATGTTCGAACGCGATTTGTGAGTCTCGCTTCAGAGGAGATAAAGATAAACTGAGATTTGCGACAGAGATTTATGGAAAGAGAATGAAAAATAAACAAGGGAAAAGGAAGAAAGTAAAACGAAAAAATAAGGAAGGCAAGAAGGAAAGAACGAAGAAAGATGAAAAATAGAAAGAAAGTAAGCGGGGGAAAAAGAGTGAAAGTAAATAGAAAGAAGGAAAGCAGACAAAAAGGAAAGTAAACAGAAAAGAAAGTAAACAGAAAGAAAGAGAGAAAGTAAACAGAAACAAAGAGAGAAAGTAAAGAGAGAGACATTAAACAGAAAAAAGTAAACAAAGGAAATAAACAATGCAAAAAGTGAGAGAAAACTTGAATAAATCAAAACCAAGAAAAAAAAATTAGAAATCTTGAAGAGAAAATTAGAAAATTATCAGCATTCCAAAAAAGGAAAATAATTCTATGGTGACTTTCTAAGAGCAGCCGAAAGTATGGGGCACCCAGTAAGGATCGAATTCATTACTCAGTTGTAATCGTTCTAGTGAGGCACGCTTGCTAGCCATTACACTAATTCGAGGTGCTCAAACATTTTCTAAGCATAGCTTAGATGTGACACAAGGCGAAAGTATGGAGCACCAAAAGAGGATCGAAAGTGATCTAGAAGGAAATAATTTTATAAGAACAAGAATACAGATACACTTCGTCAGAAAATATTGATAAAATATAAATATAATGGTTATTTACTAAGCGTAGCTTAAATGTGGCACAAAGCCGAAAGTATGAGTCACCTAGTGAGGACCTAACTCACTTTTGTCGTAAATGATCTAGCGAGACAATCTTGCTAACCATTACACCATACCGAGGTGCCGAAATATAAAATATATTAAACGAAATAGACTACAGAAATTTGGATAAGTCAAATAAATTAAAAATCTTAACAGACAAATGAAAGAAAAAAACTCCAGACAAAATGAAAAGGAATATGCAGACAAGGAAAAATTTTTTTTTAAATCATGAAACAGAAAAACGACATAAAAAAATAAAAATTCAGAAAAAGAATGAAATAAAAAACAAAGATCTTGCAAAAATACAAGTCATATTCATAAAAAGACTCTAAAAGCAACACTCGAGAAAAACAGTTTCGTAAACCTTTTCAAAAAGAAAAAAAAGCAGAACCAAAGGGAGACAAAAAAACAATTTGTGAAAGAATCATCAAAATAAATGCAAACAAATTCATGTCGAACAATTTGGAATCCTATTTTGTTGCCTTTATTTTTATTGAGCTACATTTCAGGCTAAAATTATAATGACGCAATCCGGGGCCTCACGCGCATGTCCGGGACTCAATGGCTTATTCAGGAAGGAATCGACTGATGGAACGCCAAATGATTCCCCTTCCACATCGGTGTCCATGTCAAATCTTCGCAGCATCATGTTGCGTGCAATTTTGCAAAATTTATCGAACCATTTCTTCTAAATTTAGTCTCTAGCACCCTGCCCATTAAGACTTGTGAAGTCATCCGGCGACCGGAACTAAAACGATGAGAAGGGGAAGTAACTAGAAAAGCGTTCGGCTCCATTAATACTTTATCGTAATGAAAATTCTGGGCTTCATATGACGATAGTGATTACTAATCGCCATTGGTTTATGATTGGTTCATTAATTATAGGAGAAAAATTACTCATAAGTTCATCTTAAAATATATTTTGGCGACTTTTATCATTGTCCGAGAAATAAACAAAAGGAATCTTTTTTTATTAAGAGTTTGTACAAGGGTGGATGGCCATTATATTTAAAGTAAAATGCAGTTTAGAATCAGCTGATTATTCTAGAAATATTTTCATCCAAAGATTAGAAAGAGGGGAACGCTTTGTCTAATTATGATATTAGTTTCCATTGTAATTGTCAAGTCATCTTTTTAACGTTAGATACCAAACGACACGAGAAATATTGGTTGTAGCTCTCCACATTTTCTCAACACTTCAGTTCGCGCCTCAGTATTTTGGTCCTTTTCACAAATGCTGGGACGCGGATGATTTCAATTCCTCCACAGATTTCCCAATTCTCGTAAATTTTAGCAAGGCTTTACAATACCGTCCTAAGTACTCCAGTAAAGATGGGTACAGTCTTTATCTTTATACACTACATTTTTTTAGCAAAATTATGCAGATATTTTTCTAGCATTTTATTCGCTTTTAATTTCACTTTCTGATCGTATAGAATATTCGTCAAGTTTAGATTCGGTTTCTTGTTTGTTTTTGTTTGTTTGTTTGTTTGTTTTTTATTTTGTTTAGCGGCATATCAACCTGTATGGGTCATTTACTGCAAAAATCTAAATATTTTGAGGGCAGTCGCATGCCTTCAGCTACAGATAAAATGCATTGCTAGTCATTTTATGTTAAAAATGTATTGTTAGTAATTTTACTATAAATAAGTATTTGCGGTTTTTTTTTATATGAAAATGTATTGCTGGTATTTTTTACTATAAAATGTATTTTTATACTTTCATAACTTTTTCTTTTTATTTAGTGTGTTCACTATTTGCCCATAACAGGGACCATAACCGGTGCTACCACGCAGGGTCAGGGTGTACCTGGGAATAACAACAATTAAGAGAGGTTCTTCGCTCCACAAATCCCCAATATCCCGATCGGAGGCCTTGCTGCCGGATGGAGTTTATCGTCAGGTTTATCGATTTCTTGAACTGGATTGAATGATCATTTGAATTCTAAGTCCACAAAAAATATTAGTTTTATTTAAGACACCTTCGTGTTTAGTTCATACAATTTATGCATAATTATTGCTAATTTACGCGTCCTGTACCTTCAGAGTGTGAACGATCATGTATCTCCTCATCTTCTTACCTTTTGTTACACTAAGTAACGTTTGTCACTTTTTCCGTTTTATTATCCATTCATATAAATACATCAGGTGGGTCACTCGCTGTTTTCCTATGCCCTTCCTTCCTTCAAGATGTCCTGGGAATTTTCAATTTTTTCAAACTCACTTTCTTCGTAATTCATCCCAGAAGTTTTTGCTGCTTTCATTTTATTTTAAGTATAAGAGTCGTAATTTGTTTAAAACTTCATCTTTAGTTCATGATATTCTCAGCATCTGCCTGTAGACAACAACACGGTGTTTAACTAACTGTTTAAAACGTATCTGGATGCATTCAATGTTTATATTGTGTTTTAGACGCGCTTCTAATTCTGTAGACAATTTTGCATAAGAAAAAATTAAGAATGCAATTTTCATACACTCTACAGTACGAATATATGCAAATATATATTCAAATATGCGTTTACGTATATTCATAAAACATTTATGACTATCTCTACCTTATATATGTCAGAAAGAAATACGGACAGACAGAAAGAAAGATAGAGAGAAACGTGTATACTATGTCTGCAGTTGAAATTGATAAAATATCTTGGCCCTTGTATTACTATTATTAATATCAATAGAGTTAAGTAAATGAATGCCACACCCTTTTTATTAAATGACTATGACGTGTTTATATTTAGCGAATCATTTAGAGTTCATGTCTTTGCATATAGAATTAGGTCTTTACATAAAGAAATGATTAGAAACATTAAAATATTTACATAGAGAAATGATTCATCAACCAAATCCAGAAACTGTTTTCCTGATTCAAAGACTTATATACTATTCGGTCAATTTGCGCTTTTCTCGTCATTTTTTGGCTCATGGGTTGCTCTGTATCGTGTTTGTCTCCATCTGTGTCTATTTTGTGTGTTATCTTTTTCTCTCTCTCAATTTCCTTACTGATAACTCAGTAGGCTTGATCAAAAAGAAAACTGGAACGACAGAAAAATAGACAGACAATGCACGAGGCCCAAGAAGAAAGAATATCATGTGTCTAAATAAGTATATATGGTCAATAGACTTGAACGAGAGATAGGGAAGCGGTGTAAAAGGGAGAATGGAGTTGAGAATTAATTACAGTACACTGTTTTGTTGGGGTTAATTACAGTTAAGAAATGGAGTGGAGTTACAAAATAAAATGCGAAGGAACGTAAGAGAAGCAGATGAAGAGATGTGTGATTCCGAACTGAAAGTAAACAGTGAGATACAAGAAAGAGGGTTAGAGAAAAGAAAATAAAAAGAGAGGAAGAGATGAACTCAGAGAAAAAGAGATGTTAATAGTCTGTAAAGAGAATAAAAAAAAGGAAAGAAAGATGGAACAATGTAACGTGCGTGTGTGCGCGTAGGTGGTGTATGGATGCATCTGTGTACGCCTGAGTGTGTGCGTTTTCATGTCGACGAATGTGTAATCTGCGTCCCTCCATGTCTAAATCCGATTCTAACGCTGCTTCTTGAAATGTAATTGTAGTCAGAGTCGATTCAGATAAATACCGTAGGCACGCAGACATTCGGAAGAAATGATCAGGTTAAAATGACACTGGCCGATCAGAGTGACTTCTGATGATGATGATGATGATGATGATGATGATGATGATGATGATGATGATGATGATGACTAATATTATTAATCATTGCGGAATTATTCATGCTGATGATAATGGTTCTAACAATACGGGTGATCATTATTAATTCGTTGTAAGAATTAATGCTTGCATTGTGTATGATATTGCTAGTCGTGACGTTGAAGCGATGCTGATGATGAAGATAATCATTTATGGTTAGAAAATGTCATGGAACTAATAGAGGGACAAAAGCGAAACGAAATTAAATATTAATTTTTAATTAAGAGAGAGAGTTATAGCAAAAGAAAATGATTAAGTAAAAGCCTACAGTGTTAAAGAAACAAATGAAAATATAACGTGCGATAGATAAATTGACGCCTAAATTATCCAAAAATGAAAATAACACTGACATCTCATTTAAAAAAAAATATGAAAAATGAAAGTAACACTGACATCTCATTTACCAAAATTACACAAAATATTTTGAAGTAGGAATGAGCAAATTTATTCAATAAAATTGACATTGTCTTCAACCTCGGCTCCAGACGACTTCAGAATTTCCTGCGTCTCATCTGTACGGTCTACTTCTTTAAGTTGTTGAATGCTGCCATAAACCTTGCTTCCAGTTCATCTGGTGTTACAAGGAGTTTTGTTGGTCTCTCGCTCAACTGCGCCCCACACATACTAATCAAGGGGGTTGGAGTCTAGGGAGTTAGGTGGCCAGATTTAACGGGTGATTGGTCGCAGAAATTGCCAGACATCCATAACTGGGTTCTCCTGCGTGTGTAGCATGGTGCAGAGTCCAGTTGCAAGACATAGGGTCTTCCAGCAGCCACCCTCTTGACACAGGACAGCACTTCCTTCTCAAGGCTCTTGATGTAGGCCTCCGTGTTGAGTCTGAGGCCCTGTTGTAATATGAATGGAGGCATAACGTCATCATCATTAGTGTTCACTCCAAACACCTTCGTAATCACCATTAGACTCATCCAACTCTTTTCCTATGTGCTGTCCTCAGATTGACGCCCAGCACTCTGAAATGTTCATATTGGAGCTTCCGGTGCGAATGCCAAGCAGGACAGAATGCTGTTTCCAAATTTCTAGCGGAATGAATTGCATCATGGTGTTGTTTTTCTTACAGACGGTGTCCAACTAACCATACTATACTATGCAGACGACAAAAAACCCCAAAAAGAGACAAGACACATGCGCGAAATTAAAAATATAAAATTGCGACAATTTAACCATCTCACACAGTATTTATAGATTTCAGTATTATTTATTCTTATTTCTCTCATGATTTCTAATATTTCCTTTTATCACTTCACAAGAGTGTCTTTGCTGAACAACACACTAGCATAAACGTAATGATGTCTGTTTTTATATCATCACATGAGTTAAAAATAAGATAAAAATGCAAAATAATCAAATAGTATATAAGCAATTGAATAGCGAAAGTAGTTTCAAGATCTAGTTGATGGCTACTCAAACTCAAATAATTTTGTGATTCTACATAGAAAGGCATGAACTCTAAAAGATTCATTACAAATAAATGTCATAGTCATTAGCAGAAAAAAGTGTGACGTCTGTTTACTTAAAGGTACTAGTAGCAATATTAGTAGTTGGAATAATCCATGGGAGAATTTTTGTTTATTTTCTAGTAAATTTCAAATGCAGACTCAATATAAGAGCTCTTGCTTGCTTGCTTCCTGACACAGTCACAGATATAAGCAGAAATAGTCAAGTTTTACAAAAAGAAAAGCACACACCACTATACACACGTTTTCTTAAAACATTTTTTTTTTATAAATTTGCCATTAAAATTAAAACAAATCCAAAATACCATTATTTAAATGCTGAATCTATTTAAATGCCTTCCAAAGGCTAAGCAAAATATTAATAAACAAGAAAATTTCGTTGGAAACAAAGAAAAGATTATGCCTTCCAATGCCTTACAAGAGAATCTCGTTAGAAACAAAGAAAAGTGTACTGACCGGTTATGTAAAAGAAGCCTTCCAAAGGCCGGGCAAAGTATTAAGAAATAGGAAAATTTCATTAGAAACAAAGAGAAGAATACTAAACTGTTATGTAATATCAATCCGCCTATATGGCACTGAATACTGACACTCTCTTTACAGATGTTGAATTGACTTGAAGTAACGGGAATTTCGTTCTAAAGAAGGTTGTTGAGAATATCATGGATCAAACATATGAGCATTGATGAAGTTTTAGAGAAAATGGAATCAAAAAGGATATACTAAAACGTCAGGAAGAGGTGGTTGAAATTTCTATAATGAGGACATAGAAAATTTTGACAGTTTGAAGGCAAGAGGGACAAGGAAAAACAACGCATAACTGACATAGCGAGCTTCAGTAAATAGATAGCGGAACAAGGTTTGGGAGAGTTAACAAAAGACAGCATTTGTTAAGACCTCCAAAGGATAGGAAACGGTGGAATGCGGTTGACGAGAGACGGATGCTGAGAATAATGGATATCAGTTATTTTAAATATATAAACAAACATATTATTTATTAATTATGAAACCAGTCTGGTTTTCTTTTCTTTTTCTTTTTTTTTTTTGTTTCTTTGTCACAACACCCTGGTCGTGTTTTTTCTTCTTTTTTGCCCTGTTTTCATATTTTATATAATACAACGTCTAAGTAAGTAATAGGACCGGAAATAAAGAATCATCCTCCGATGGAAAAAAGTACATTATTTGATAATTTTTTTAACTGTTAATTAACCTAATACAAAGCCCATGTGCCACTCAAGGCAGAGGGTTAGTCTGCCATTGTGAAAACAGCAAGACAAGTCAGTGCTGTGAAGGGCGGAGAAGCTAAAACTACGGAATGTAACTCGTCCGAACAGCTGCCATAGAAATAGCGTCATAATGCTGAAAGACTGGCAATGTTTCGTCTGTATGATAAAAATAATTATCACAAGGCCGTGTAACCGCTCTTGGACTCTCGGCAGTGAGGACAGGGCATTACCATCCCAGATACAGAAGCAACATTACCGATTTGTAGTTCCCACGAATCAGTATTCCTGTTTTTGCAGATCAAAAGGATATAAAATAAATGAAGATTTATTATAAATTATTGGAACACAAACAAGTTTATATATATATATATATATATATATATATATATATATATATATATATATATATATATATATATATATCCGCTGACCATCCGCTTAGGTGAATCCGTGGTAGGTTTGTCTGGCTCTGTGGGTATAACTAGATCTGCTCTACTTTTGTATTGAGCACTTTTTTAATTAGTTGTTCACTCGTGTCGAGGTTTTTTTCTTTGGGCTTTGAACCTGTAAGCTGTACGATTACTTTCGTCAGACGTTCATGTTCCTGGCTCTTTCTTTTTGTAAAACCTTTTTTTCCTTCGATATTGATTTGATTATTGGCAAATCAAGAAACCGAAGGTTTTTCGAGACGTGTATAGTTACCTATATATATATATATATATATATATATATATATATATATATATATATGAGATAAAGATCAAATTCAGATCAAGTATGGATAATATAAAGAACAAATAGAAAACGTATATCAAAGTAATATGTTTTTAATGTTTTAAATTAAGGGTTCGGCAGAGAGTGAGTAAAAACAGACAACAAGACAGAACTTTGGTATTTTTAATTTTGTTTGGGTTAATTGTCATTGGTCAGTCTCGTATCACGTGCATTGAAATCGTAGGAAATTCTATATGGATGTAAGTTGTAAAATATCTCGTATGTCGAAGCAGGCATCGGATGGTAATGTGTATTCGTAATTGTCTATTTGTTTGTCTGTCTATTAGGAGGAGTTCTAATGTCTTCACCTTTGTGCGGTCAGCCGGCGCAGTGGTGTGGCACTCCATAGAAACGGGTAGGTTCGAGTACGCGCGTGCGCCGATAATATAAGGGTGAGTGACATATAAAGTGAAATTGCCAAGCTGAGTTCAAATTCCCTTCGATTTTCTTTCGTTCATTTCGTGTTGATGAATCCATTTCCCCGAGTGTTTCAGGAGACATCTCTTTTTTATTTAAGTTTAATTTTTGTCTAGCAGTCTGTTGTTTTTCGAGTGTCTTTAATCAAGAGACAGTGCTCTTTGTTAGGTTTCTAACCTGCGACTGCTTTATGTAGGGAAAAACACCTTATAACTCGGTCACAAAGGACTTTATTAAATACTTTCGAACAACCCAGGCCAGTAAACGAAAATTATACTGTTTCAAAAATGAAAAACAAAACAACAGAGGTCTACTCCAATACGTGTATCCACTGAATATAAGTGTATGCCGATGTAAATGAAATCGTGCTCAATTTTCAAAACAGGTAAAACTAATATTTAGTTCCATTTAGTAAGTGATCCCCAAGTGTAATTTAAAACAAATCGTCCTCACATATATATTTAGGCCAAATATATGTGTTACCTCGATGCAATACAAATGTAATTATCTAATCATCGATCAGGTCGTATTGTTAATATGCTATCATTTTGATAGTAATTCTATTTTGTTATTAAGGAGATTATTTTACGACCCCCCACACACAAACACTAAAAATAGACACCCTAACCAATTAATGCAGTCCATTAATACGTTATATTGTAAGTATAAAAGTTAAAATATATATTTGAGACGAGGAGCATTAGTAACTTAATAAGTAAAAGATGGCGGTTTATCAACACGGAAAACAGAATTGACGAAACGAATTCAGATTCTGGCTGTTTTTCTTAATATTCATTTCGCTTTGGAAAAATATTCAATTCTTCATTTGAGTAATCCACTTTACCATAACTACCTGATAAAGATAGTATTAAATAGTTATAGTAAGTGCCAACTTGATATTATCTTACAACCTTGACAATATCGATCAATATGTTAGGTTGAGTCTATAAGTAATTTCTGTCAATTGGATAATGTTCATTATAAGTGTTTCAGCCTAACCATTAATCGACGTGATAGTTAAGAATAAATCTGGAGTACATTAACATACCTTAGTTTTTAGAATGACAGTAATAGCGTACAGATTAAAGGAAAAAGGTTGTTCTCAGTGAAAATGCAAGGGGGCTGCATACAGGAAGAATAACACAGGAATAATTTTGGAACGCTTTTGGTTTGTTCTATCCCACCTACCATATTCAGCTGATCTATTTTTTCTCGATCGCCACAAAATGCTTTGAGAGGGGAAAACTTTCCCTCTGAAAACCAGAATCAAGTGTTTATCGAAAACATTTACACATGGAAATCTGAGGGATTTTACTCAAATCGTATCGAAGAGTTGCCTGATAAGTGGCAACAAGTCATTGAAAATAATGGTGAATATATAATTGAAAAAATGTAATTGTATTTTATTTTTCGAAGAATAAAATTGATAAAGAAAAACAGAAATTACTTATGTAATTTCAATATAAAACGTACCGATAATTTCGCACTTCATATATAGTATTGCGAACATTTTTAAAACGTTGAAATCATAGTTCAAAGTGCAAAAACGGTTAGAAAACTTCAAAAAGATAGGAACAAACCAAGCATAAATGATTTAAATCAAATAAATTATTCACTTTTATTATTTATATTCCAACTGATATCTTAATCTTTGTTGTTATCACAACATTTTGAAAGTTGGGCCTTCCAGTTTTCTTGATTTGATTTTAAGGAAGCTAAAAATGCGACAAAAATATTCGTGTGGTTTATGGAGAGACGTTGTTGTGAATATGATCGCGTATGAAAAGAATTTTTCGATTTTTATGCTGGAGATTTCTTGTTGAACGATGCTCCACGGTTAAGTAAACCGGAGAACGCAACGTCCAAAACTTTGTGGCGATGTAAAACAAAAAAAAGGTGGGGGCATTAGTTTGAATGTAAATAATGACAACTCTACACCCCAGTTATTCAAACAGAAATTATTCCTCGTTTAATTCTATCTTTATTCTTCAGAAAATGAAAATTCCCCTTCCATCAAACTATTTTACTTCAATTCTTAGCGACTTAATATAGCGCCATAAACAAAATTTCAGCCTATTAGCTGATGCTCGTTTGGTCACGTTGATCTCAGTGATTAATAACCCAGCATCTTAAAGACATCAACATTACAAAAAATAGAGCGCTACATGCTATATTCCCAGCCAACACCATCTTCCGACAACACCTACTTCCTCCTTCGTATATCCATCAAGACACGCAGGGCGATGACCATCATAATCTCTAATCAGTTGCTGTTTTCGTAACTCGGCGTGATCAGGAAAAGCGCGGTCAGTAACATTGGCGGTAAGCAGCACAGATTTGACCTAGATAATATAGAGATTAACGAAGGCTGTGGAACAGCTTATGATTGGCCAGGCTCGGTGTCGTATAGGCTCAAAAGTTCAACAGCCAGATAGCTTAGATCGAAATTCTCCATATTGTGATTAGTGTTAGGCTTATCAGCTCAAGTAATGAACACACAAAGGTGTTATATCTTTGATCAAAATTTAAAAGAAAGCAATAAAAATATACATGATCTTTTTCCCAGACAAAACAAAATGTTCAGAATTATATTTGATAATAACTTAATAATTTGATAATTAATTATAATTTGATAATTAATTATAATTTCATTTTTTTAATTTTAAGCTATATGTTCGTAACTATTTTGGTAAGTATAAAAAGTGATCCCCGGATTGCATTGGTTCGAGTTACTGTATTCTGCGGATATGACAATAAAAGTATTATTGATTTTAAGCTTTGGGTATGTAGAGTGTTTCGCACAAAAGCAATATATGAAATAAAGATCTAGCTTAAGGGAGAGGCCTACAGAACTGAATAACATCATAAAATACTTTCGAATTATCGAATAAGATTTCCCACTTTAGGGAGATGAGCAACCCGAACGCAGTGAGGTTTACGAAACTGCACAGAAGCGTCAAGGAAAGTGTTCACTACTATTTGAAATTTACATTGAAATAAATACCCCTTTAGACGGTTTAACACTCTCTTGAAAAATAATGTGAAGGTTGACAAGAAGAAAAACAAAAATCAGGGCCACATAACTAAGCAGTTAATATAACAAAGGTTATGAAATTGGTTTCCAAATGTAATTTAGACATTTTGAATTAATATATTATGTTCCGGAATGGTGATGATATTTCATCATTCTAAAAATAACCTTGCCATCAGTGATGATAGAAAAGAAGAATATGTCATCATCCTAACTCTAGTGATTATGAAAACGACCTTTCCACGTAGTGGAAACGTCGTTTTCATAATCACAAGTTCATTTTCATAATCCCAACGATTAGGATAATGACATATTCCACGTAGTGGAAAGGTTAGATATATAGCATTACAGAAACACACGTCTAGCCAGCGTTCCGTGAGATCGAAAATGGGCATTTTAAACACCATCCTCACAAACGAAATTCTCGGAACCAAACACTGCGGGGTCACAACTGTAACGGGGTTAATATTAAGTTGGGTGTATATACATTTTAATAGTAAAAAATTACCAACAATATATAGTAGAATTACCAACAATACATTTTATGACAAAATGATCAACAATACATTTTATTTGTAGTTTAAGGCATATAGCTGTGTTCAAAATATTTAGATATGGGCATTAAATAACCCATAGAGGTTGATATGCCGCTAAACAAAATCAACAAAACAATGGTTGAAATACACACCATAGTTACAGGTTGTGTGTGTGTGTGTGTGTGTGTGAGAGAGAGAGAGAGAGAGAGAGAGAGAGAGAGAGAGAGAGAAACTAATCTCGCGTGATCAGTAGTTTAAACAAGGCAAATAGGAATAAACCCTTTTTTTCATTCGTTCTAGAACACATGTACATATGCATGCATGTATGTGTACCGAAGCATGTATGCAGGCAGATATATGTACACCTGAACCTTAGTGAAATAATACGTTATTTCATTAGTGTAGGGATACAGAGATTACTTCGACGTAGTGTAATTGTTAGTCGGGTGTATATACATTTTTATTAAGTTGGGTGTATATACGACTGAATAGAGATTTCGATTCTCACTGGGTGCCCCATACTTTCGGTCTTGTACCACATCTAAGCTTAGAAAATCACTATTAGTTTAGGAATACAGCATCAAACGTAAACAGACAATTATTATGGAATGCTTGATGTTTTCAAAGATGTTTATACCCCAAACATACTTATCCTGAAAACTAAATTTCTTGAAGATGATTAAAACAAGAAGGACTGACAATTATCTAAAATTATATCAACTGAGAAATAATAATAAAAAACTATCTTAATTAGAAGAATGCAAACAAGTTAAAGAAGAAAATTGCCCACTGAATTATTAATAAAAAAAAATTACATTATCCAACACGCCATTGAGAGAGAGACGGAAAGTTCTACAATATTACATGATTGTTGACACTTATTGATTGAATGTCTAATATAAACGATCTTTTATTCATAGTCAGACAGGACGAACTATTTACACTAAAGTAGATATTTGGCAAAATAAATATTGAAGAAAAAAAGATAAAAACAAAAAACTGTATTTAATTATTAATAATGGTGATTAGGAGAAACGTACAAAATGCCTTGGCGGAAAATATAATATCAATCAGGATCAATAAAAGTAAGTGGCATCAAATGAATAGATAATTAAATGAGCGATCACACGGACAAAGAAATTAATCGAAATCGATTTCGGGTCTATGTGTCCGGATCGATAACTGAGTCTCTAAAGTAATTAAAGAATAACAAAATTAACAATAAATTTAGGTCTTCGATTTTTCAAGACGACTAAATAAAACTTGCCTGTTTACTTTCACAATGTCATAGAAAAATGATATACACACACACACGCACACACGCATATTTATGAAGGATATTTTCAGATATAATGACAAATCCAGGCACTCCTATAAAGCATCCAAGCAGGCACTTTGAGGTGGTGTAGTGGGTAGCAAGCTTGTCTCACTTGAACAGTTATCACTGAGTAGTGAGTTCGATTCTCACAGGGCGCCCCAAACTTTTCTCCTAGTGCCACATCAAATCTGCGTTTGGAAAATCATTATAAGGCATCAAAGCTTGACAAATATAAACATATATAGTGATAATCATTATTTAATACATGAATACTCATATTTATGTAATATGCATATCTCATTACGTATGTGCACAAACACATAAACGTGTCTGTGTCAGCGCATATATATATATATATATATATATATATATATATATACACACACAAGGTAATTAAAAAAGAACGAATCGATTTCATGACGCAATGCTTCATTTCTCAAGCATAACCATGGAAGAAATCAGTGACCATTTGAAAGAAGAGTATCTCCGGCAATATTCAGTTTTTGTCTACCACGAAATGGTGAGACCTCAGAAATATATATGTATATATATATATATGTATATATACACACATATATATATATACGCACGCATACATATATATATACATACAAGCATATAGATGTATACATATATACACATATACGTGTAAACATATATATACACACATACATATACACACACATATATATATACACACTCCAATACACACACACAAACACACACACACACACACATATATATATATATATATATATATATATATATATATATATATATATATATATAGGCAGCATGTCTTTATTCAAACATGTTTGGCTGAATACTCTAGACGTATTAAGCCTATTTAATTTTAAGTAATCCTCTCAAATTCACGGATCAATTTCTTAGTGCTGTTGATAAACTGATGAAAAAAGACGCCGTAGTTTTGGTTACATCTTTTATTTTCATAAGTACGTCTCTCTCTCTTTCTATATATATATATATATATATATATATATATATATATATATATGTATATATATATCACACACACAGACACACACATATATATATATCCTTGTTTTTCTTGCTGTCTACGCATCGATTAATCTGTTGATGTAAGATCTCTCTCTCTCTCTCTTTCTCTCTCTCTGTCTTCTCATATAATGACAAGGAATGGTCTATGTGATATGTCTCGTTTCACATAAATGATCGAAGATTAGCAACATAGTTCCGGTATTATTGTGCGATTAATTTTGTATAGAATTACAGGGGCTCAAATTTGAACTGGCGAAATTTATATATATATATATATATATATATATATATGTGTGTGTGTGTGTGTGTGTGTGTGTGTGTGTGTGTGTGTGTGTGTGTGTGTGTGTGTGTGTGTGTGTACTAGCCGAATTACTGCATTGCTGCGTGCCACACATTTTTCGGGGAAAAAATCATTTTTATAATTTGTGGAGAAAAATGAAGCATTTCAATATTACTCAATCATCTTCTCTATGTGAGCTCCATCTTCTGGATTTCTCCTTCTCTATTTTGGATAGGAGTTATTACTCTGTCCAAATTTAAATTTTATTTCAATCAAAGGTAAAAACAAATCAGTGGAGTGTTTGTGCACCCCTCCCGAGGACCGCCTTTGATCAAGATGAAATATACTTATCCAAGTAGCCAAAGGTAATGAAATTTCACAACATATATGGTTATGGGGGTCTTTCTCCAAAACCCTAGGTTTGATAACAAACAGACAGACAGACGCTACAGCCTATATATATATATATATATATATATATATATATATATATATATATATATATATATATATATATATATATATGCGTGTGTGTGTGTGTGTGTGTGTGCATATATGTATGCATAAATATATATATATTTATATATATATATATATTCTGTTTATACGTTATTTTTATAGATATAATTTATTTGAGTAAATTCTCTGTTGTAATTAAACTGTATTAATTACATTTGCCGGCCTGAATGTTCGAGAAATTTCATAGAAAATATTATATGTTTCGTGAGTAGATATGATCGAATGACAAAAATCGGCTAAGGTGTGTATTTATAAACAGTAATTCTAACTTTTCAAACCAGACGCTTCTTTGTGGCTGAATGGTTAACAGCACGACAAATCAAATGACGGCTTCCCATAAGGGTAATAAGATCGATTTCTACAAAATTTCTTGAATATTCAGGCCGGTAAATGTAATTATCTTGTTTAATTAAAAATAAACATAGTATTTACTTAAATAAAATATATCCATAAAAATAACGTATTAACAGAAATATATTGAATTATTGTCGTACTTAATCAATTTCTTAATACATGCATATATATATATATAAATATATATATACACACACACACACACACACACACACACACATATATATATATATATATATATATATATATATATATATATATATATATATATAAATATATATGTACATATGTCATTCTCAGACATTACTCTCTCGTTGTATATCACAGCTCCTCAGTGCAACCGGACGTCCGAAACCCGACCGATTTGGTGTCAGTCGGAATTTCTACTCCTAAGCCATCGGCTGAGAGAAAGTGCTAATTCTTGCGTATTGTTTTTGAAGTGCCGTAATTCAGATTTGTTTAACGGTGAAAAATAAATATTCTTAAAGACATTTACATGCAAAAGAAACAATCCACGTTGAGTAAATTATCTTTCTACACAGGAGATGGTATTCGGAAGTGTGTATAAAATTATAAATATGTGTACAAAGTATTAATAATAAAATGTATAAATATTTAAGTGTATCATTCTTTTTCTTATGCATTCAAGCTCTATGAAACCACTGTATACATGTTGTCATTTTAAAGTAAACCCAAATGTTATGCCAGAATATTCAAATTTAAATATCTGAAATTTAAATCTCATACAATGTTCGCAGCATAAGTTAAGGGTTGCAGGAAATTTTTTTTCTTTTTTAATAAAAGGGCTGGTTGGAATATGATGTCCCGAATGGATTTTACATAAAAATATTACTCATCACCGCCTGTGTTTGAAATTCAAAGGTATACACAAACATATAAAAAACTCAAATTTACATTAGAAATAGACTAAACGAAGATGGAATTTACTATCACAGTCATGTTTTCACTAATTAAACCTCGCATATTAAAATTCAAACTTCTAAATTAATTAAATTTTTAAGGTCATTGCCATGAGAATCATTTTGCTTCTATGCGATTAGTAATCGATTGAAGTTCAATTTTTTTAAAATATTATTTAGATGTTTATTTACACTGGAAGAAGAAGAAATACATTACCAACGTTTTTAGCCAGAAATAAACCTTAGAATATCTGAGAGTTCAAGTTATAGTTTAATTTTAGATGTTGTCTTGACTTGTGTCTTGCATATACTTTGTTTAGACAACGGCCCACGATCTTAAATTTAATTTGCCTTCATTAGAAGACAGTCGACTTAATTTAACTCGATTAAAGGCTTGACTTTTATTAATATCGATTCCTTATTGTATTATGTATATATTATTATGCACTATAGCGATGGCTCAACTCAAAGACACCTGTACTCACATCGACATTTGCATTGAAATTAGACTAGGGCCATATACTAAACTAGGAGAGTTTATTAAGATTAGCATATATAACTGAACACATTCCTGATTCTCTTTTACTTCAGTGTTGCATTAAATCTTTATACCAGTGCCAGGACTCATTCATAATATATATTGATTATCGAATACTTCTCAAATGATTTTTTAAAATTATTTCACCCCAAACAAGGAGGTAAAGGCACTAAGACGCTAAGTGTTACTGACTGTGACAGACATTGGGCGAAGATATTGCGAAAAGGGATTCAAGGCGACAATGATGATTGATGTTGCATATAACCTTTTGAAAATCGTAGTTAACAGGAAAGCAAGAAGCCAGAAGAGAGTTTCACAAGCACGAGAAGATACATTTACGGGATGGGATATTTCATCACAGCCGACTCAACACCGACAGACTTATCTCCGTGACAACTCAACTCCAGGACAGTTAACCACTAGCGTACTCAGCGCGGGGACAACACAACGACACGCAAACTATGAATTTTTTCATCGACTTTTTAAAACAAATAAATGTAATATATTAAGGATCATTTTTTTAATACATGACTTTATTTTTAATTTAAAAATTTATTGAAAATTGTATGCAATTCCCCACAAATATTCAGTTAGAGATCGTCGTGAAAAAGAAGAAACAATCTGCAAAATGCTTTTATGTCTTCATATTCTTCTTTAAATTAGGGGGAGCGGTATGACCTCCAATTAATTGCTCGAAAAATGCATCTCAGTTTATTTGCACCTTTTGCAGCCCTGTAATGAATGTCCATATTGTGTGGTGATCAATTCCCAACTCTGCGTGCAGTCTTCTATTTGCTGCTTCTTTGTTCGATTTTGAAAATTAACCAGCAGTCAGTCAAAAATCACTAAGAGACATAACCAAATTTTCAAAATCACTGCGTCTCAAAGCACCCTGGAATGGAAAACGATGAATTGACCTGCTGTATACGCGTCTGGTACATACTGTATTGAATTTGTTTATGATTTGATCCAAATTCTTTTGTCATTTACAGCATACACCCATCCAGACAGCCTAGGTCGCCATCATTAAGGACTAGTGGGAATTTTGCTTTCTAAAGTGGGTGGTAATTTTTCTCAGTGTATGCATGAAACCTTATGGACTGTCATATGACAACAGTTCAAGGAATGGAACCAGCTGTCATGCTCCCATGCCATCTACCATTAAATTTATATTCTACTATCGGATAATTTTTGGCTCATCAGGGAATACAATTACATATATTTAGATTCAAGTTATGTAGTAACATCTTTCAACATGAAATAAAATATTGTAATTTTTTAAATAAAAACATATAACCTGACATTCTCTTGATTTATTGGTTTATTTTGTTTTACGGAATACCTACCTCACTGAGTTATTTAATGCGGACAAGATGTTTAGAGTAGGTTCGTAGGAATAGAATATATATTCTTTGTTAGAAATCAGTTTGTAGATCAGGTATGAAACCTTATATACAAACTGATTTCTTACAAAGTGTACATATTCTTGTAATGAGGGTTTTGTCGAGAGTCAAATGTACTGCAGGTATTTTTACTATAAAAATCTATTTTTATAATTTCATAGCGTTTTGATCCCAGTTTGGATGTTAACTATTTGCCAATAGCTGGGACCCTAACAGATGTTATCATCCCGGGTCACGCTGAACCTAGGAACAAGTGCAATTAAGAGGTAGTTCCACTCTCCTCAAAACCTCCCGATTAGAGGCCTTGCTGCTAGATGTAGTTTAGCGTCATACTCAGGACTGCATTCTCTTGGTAACATAAATATATCCGGAAAATTTTACCGATATCAGTTTCTAAACCCGTATGCTCCTACCGTCAATTTAAACTAACGTCTTCATTTTCATATGCTGTGATCCTAAAGTAAGTATTCTCTGGATTTCAAATAAAAAAATAATTAAAAGATTTTCCAACATATTTCAGTGGCATTATTTTATACTTATAGTTTAGATATATAATCAAAAGAAGGCGTTAATATAAACTGAACACTAGGAAGACAGGTGTTAAGGTATTCATTTTACTTCGGAAACTATAAGTTGCATAATAAAATCTGACAGTGTATAACATCTAGTGAAAGTACATTCGTCTGACATCTTTAAACCTGGTGTGTAAATCTGACAACTTGTTAGAAAATTCTCATTGATTTTAATGAGATAAATCTTTAACAATGGATACATACTATTTATATAATGAACTTATCATGTGTATGCTTTATGAGTGTATGCTTTATTAGCAAATATATTCATTATGTCTAGGAAGATATATTTATTTAAGTAAATGCACACACAAAGAAATTATTAAAAATAATCACATAATTACATCAATGCAGTCAGAAAAATAGAAGTGCCTCATACATATTTGTTTAGAATCGCATAATGTAGTTACTATTTTCCTTAATGAATACATCAGAGCTGTTTCGATATTGAAGGCACGTTTTAAACAGTATGATTTCTCATACTCAGCATTGTTATTAATTTCCAATTGGACCTTAATTATAGTTCAATGTGTTCCAGCTTGCGTTGTGATCCTAGATTGGTTGCCAACATCTTTTGCTATTCCAATACTTCGGTTTCCGTTGTCACATTTTCTATCACATCTTCAAGAAGCAATATAAACATCTCTTTGTTTTCGTATTTGCTCAATGTAATCCAGTAGTCTATCCAATAAAATTAAGCGATCTAAATGACCATCTATTTATCAGCCTAATTAAATCCTCAGCTTTATCTGAAAGATTGAATCGACCATTTACCTTCGTCGATACGGTTTCATCTATTCTCTATTAATTTTCATTACAGGTGTCCTAGGTCTGTCCTATTCTTTTTCAAGTCAGGGTTAAATGAAGAGTTTCCCAATTGTCTGATTAGTGATTAAAAACTTAATGTATATATGAAAAAAAAAGCAAAAATGTATTAGAATACTTTCCCGCTTACGTTTCCCTAACAGACTTCAGGCACTCTCTGGCTTATTGAAGTGAATCAAGTCTGAGCGCTTAGCAATGCGATCTACAGTAGTCTCGACAACATTCCTATTCTCTTCCATTGATAGCAATTAGCTTAACGTTATTTCCTTATAGCAGTTGATCTGTGTCGACTGAAAATTAATTGTGCTAAGTGAGAATTACGTTGTGCATTTCTTTTCTAACCAAAAAGCAATTACATTAATCAGTTGCGTTTATATGAAAATAAAAGGTTACTTTATCTATTTTTTTAATCACCACCGAATAATTACGTTCCGTCTTGTATTGCTGGCTATCTGGCCAAATCATAATTGTCTTTTGTAGCTATGTTTAGATATTTCTATAACTATTTCATGTCTAATTTCGAGCTGCAGTATGGAGCTCTTATTGAATTGTTATGAAGAAATATGACTAATCGAAATTAATTTTTACTCTAATTACATTTCATTCTTTCAGTTCATTCTTGTAGAATACAATTCAAAATAGAGATTGCCAAGAAAGGTAAAATAGTTTTTGGTTCCAATCCGAGTTTGAATGACTGTAAAAACGTCCACCTCCCCAACTGTATAGACAAAACACATAGATGCGAGCTGGGAATTTTTTTCCTAGCCAATAAGATAGACCACTTCTCAGTTTCAACACATTTCTGTTCTGTCTTGTCTTGAAACCAGAACGCTGCGATCGCTTGTTTGTATCCATTTTATTGTGTGTTAACAAATTCTTATTTTGCGAATCTTTTGCATTATTACTGTTGTTTTGCTTTGCATATATTGCTTTTTGCTCTTTTCTTTTTTTCTTTTCTCATGTTATTGTTTATTACATATAAAGATGGCCAATTGCTCTACAAGAATCAAAGATTGAAAATAAAAATTAATATATAGAAAGAAGAAAACGTTGGTGCTTTTAAGAAGCGGGTAAAGATAAACAAAAAAGAAAAGGTGAATGAAAAAGATGAGAAAAAATAGGCTAACGAGCAAAGGACAAAGATTGGGATGAAAAGATCTAGAAAGAACTGAATAAAGAAAAACTAGAGGGAGGGTGAAAAAAACAGAACAAAACAGAAAGATACAGAGACATAATAGTAGACGCTTAGAAAATCTGCGAAGAGGGATAAATAAGAAGCTACTGAAAACGCATATAATTTGATTACTATGTACAGAAGCCGTTTTTAATCATTTCACCCCAAGTAAGGCAATAAAGACACTAAGTCGCACGAGGTTATTGAGTGTGAAACAATAGGAGAAAGATAAAAATATTATTAAGGAGAGAGAACAATGCAAGAACAAGATTTAAGAAGACAGAACATAACGATTTACATTGATCTCCAAAAATTTAAATGCAATGTTGATTGGAAAGAAACTGTTCCACAAGCGAAAAGTAAAATAAACTGTTAATAGAAAAGTACTAAGAAGTACTAAATTTTTCGTTAGAAACATAGTGTGATAAACTCATGTGATATCATTCCTTTTCTATGGCAATGAATTTAGGGCAATCTTCTCAAAGCTGAAGAGAAAACTGACTGTAACAGAAATGCAGTTCTACAGAAGGATGATGAGAATACCATGGACGGAGTGAATAAGCAAGGAAGAATTCTTAGAAAAAAATGGAAACAAAATGTAAACTCATACTCAGAAACAGAAAGGGACAGCTGAAATTTCTTGGGCACATAATGAGGATGGAGGGCTTGGAGAATTTGACACCCATAGGATATATCGAGGGCAAAAAGGACAGAGAGACAGCGAGCCACCGACCTGACGAACTTGTGTGAATGAATGACAGGACGGGTGTTTGGGAATAATGGCAAACGGACAAGCGTTACTGAGTGCTACAAGAGATAAGAAGATGTGGAGAGCCATGATCCCCTAGGTCTCGAAAGGGACGGGGTACATAGAAAAAGAAAAAGATTAGATTTCCGAATTATAACCTCCTTGACGCGTCGCATATACTCGTTCACACCTGTGGACGCTGATATCTTTCAACGGCCTGTCAATCAGAAGACGATTATATAATCGTTTTCGGCTTAGGCTGGAAAATTATTTGCTTAGCAACAACGTGAATGCAGACGGCAGAAGGAGATAACAATGATCTTACGTTAGTTCTAAAAGATAGGCACATGGTTTAAAAATCATCCCTTTTTGACATTTAGAATCCATATAAATCTTTTTATCATTAGTATAGAGATACATTACATTGCTTTTTTATTTCGAAATTTTATAAATTTATGAAATAAACGATAACGTAAGAATTTCTGCCATCGATTATATATGAATAGTTATTCGGATTTTGATATGATGAAAATTACCCTGGTTATACTTCAATTATACTTCAATTAATTCTTCATCTGCTGACATTTTATTTGGAATATTGGGTTTCCCACAATACAAGTGTTAACAAAGGAAATATGTGCTTGTTTTACGACCACATTCATACATTAACGTACATCAATTAATACTTTAGATTAAAACAATGTCATTCCTGGTTTCGCAGTGACAAAAACATTTCGGATATTCGCAGCATGATTAGATATTTATTTGAAAGGATTTAAAATATTATCGGACGAAGATAAATTTAATACATTTCAAATAAATTGACTGCATAAAAATAAGTAGATTTTTATAGGTAAATTGAAATGTAAATAAGAGAAACATTCAAAAACTTTTTAAGAAATGGTGTCCTTATATATTTATTGAGTCAGATATATATAAATATAAATATATATATATATATATATATATATATATATATATACATAAATATATATATATATATAAATATATAATATATATATATATAAATAAATAAATACATATATATAAATATATATGTAAATATATATCAATATAAATATATATAAATATATATATATACATAATATATATATAAATAAATAAATATGTATATATAAATATATATATAAATATATATATATATATATATGTATATATATAAATATATATATGTATATATATATATACATATATATATATTATATACTATATATATATATATATATATATATATATGTATATATATATATATATATATATATATATATATATATATATATATATATATATATATATATATATACATACATACATAAGTGAGAGTAGAATAAAATTTGTTGAAATTGCTACACAATAGGTTTTGTGTTTCGGCACTTTGTGCGACTTCAGGGGATGGTTAGTAGCTGGTGATTAAAGGATTTTTAAGAAAATTTCGAAAGCCAACAGTGGAATTTTACGTTATGTTATTTCTCATATTTGGATACATAAACATATATATATATATATATATATATATATATATATATATATATATATATATATTATGGATTATGGATTCTCACGTCGTGAACCAACTCATGAGTATTCTATCGATATTTTACCGATGTATTCTTTTGTGAGAGAAGAATCTTATTCTAGAGCTGCATGGCCTATTGCAGATACTGCATTGATAAAGTGTTCTGAATGTTACTGTTGGTCTTCCTTTTGGCACGTTTCTCAATGAGGAGACTGGTACTCCTGTTTTCAAATACATCGATGTCCTCTTTGTAGGTTCTCCTCATGGGCTTGGGTAATACTTTCCCAGTTATCAAATCCGATGCCACCTCTTTTGAGATTGTATATGTCCATTACGGTAGGTCGATTTTGGAACTGTAAAAAGAATAACTCGCGGAAAGTTGCAAAATCACGTCAAAAATTACCACAAAAAATATTTTTCTTCAAAACTTCGTATTTATTTGAGGAATCGAACTTAAAGACAAAATAAATTGCGATTTTTATCATCATATCGGTGACACCGGAAATATGTGCATGTTAAATTAAAACCGTGTCTTAACGAAAAGAACAGAAGAAAATAACGCTTAATAATGGATATTTTTAAGTTTATTATCTATTCTCTTAATAAATTACATGAAATTATTCAAAATAAAAAAATAAAACACAGTAAAATATTTAGTTTAGAATACAAATAACTACTTATGAACGGCGTCTTTTTTACTGGATATTTTTTCCGTATTTACCGGTAGTAATTACCTCCTCTTGCAAGTTCGGTTTATTTTTGTTTACTGTTTACGCTTTGAACTAGCACAAATATCTATTTTATTTTTCATCAAACTATACTTAACTATTTAAAAAAATACAACTTTTTTAATTATTGTAATTTGTTTATATTTTCAAAATTAGTGTGTTTTATTAAAAAGCCTGAACTCACTCTACTTTTATGTAAATAAACATTACTTTTAATTTAAATAATGCATTTCAAACTTTATTTTCCAATTTATTCTGAAAAATATTTTTGTGTAATTTCTGATAATACATATATTTTCTTTGTCAGATATTTTAATAAAAATGGCAGAAAAAGCATTCCAAAGGTCCTAGCATACCGTGGAATTTTGATACGGCCTTATCAAAATTCCACAGTATGCTGTTGAGTTGATCAGGGGTTATGTATCTTCCAATCTTGGAGCCAGCCTTGCCAATGTATTGCTCTTGGATTTGAGGCTATGGGCCTTCTTATCCCCAATATTAATATAAAAAGATATTTATATAGATAAATGTAAAATTGATAGAGCAAAGGCTAAAGTGAAAACAAATGCCCATCAACAGCATGATGAAATGGAAAATCTTCGTATTTGAGTTGATGGGAGAGCTGACAAAGACACACTAATGTACAAGGAAATAGTGGAGGAAAATGGAGAGAAGACTGAAAAAAGCCAAGCAACCAGAACGCCACTTGACTGTCACAAAGATGATATACGAAAGTGAATATCTGACACATAGGGTTCTTCCTAATATTGGTGCAACTGGTGTGGTTCTTGCCGAGCAAGTGGCTGATGTTTTGCATGAATACAACAGTGTGAGCACTATCAAGGCTATCCTTGTTGACAAATACTAATGCCAATTCAGGCTGTGAAGGTGGATTTGCAGTACCTCTAGACAGAAAACTTAACATAAATCTTCACACTATTGGTTGCTCCTTGCACCAAAATAAACTTCCGTTTAGAGCTCTTTTTAAACATGTAGATGGTACCACAAAAAATCCTGCCACATTCAATGGTCTACTGAGTACATTACGTACAAATGATTACCATAATTTACCCCAAATATCATTTTCAGCTGTTGGTAGTCCTCAGGATTATATTTTTAAAATTGAAAATGCAGATACCCTTAGTTGTGATCAAAGACTCCTTTATGAATATACAGTGGGTATTTCTAGAGGTAAGGTGGACTCTAGATTTGAATCATGGAAAATTGCTCCATTAAACCAGACAAGGTGGTTAACTTTAGGCATCAGTATGATGTGTTTATGGACTCATGGTGCATACCCACGAAATATTTCTATCAAACTCCACAGTTTAATAAATTTTATTGTGAATGTGTATGTCATTTGCTGGTTCGAAAATAAAAGAAATAACAAGTTCCACAATCAGCAAATGTATATTTTCATTATGATCCAAAGGATTAGAAAGCAATCATATTAAATCCAACAGATCACACTGAAAAATATACAATAGAAATCTTTTACCTTACTGACTAAAAATATCTTATATTCAATGGTCAAATCTGACGAACTGGAAGTAAGGGAAGAACCTATGAAAAGATTTTTGTCCCATTAGGTTAGTAAATATTTATTCATATAAAACTGACTAAATTAGTTATGCCAATTTATGGAATCATTTTAAGGATTTTATCTAATTTCATCATAAGTATTAAAGCAGTACAGAGTACATTTTTTTAAATAAATAAAATTAATTTTTATATTCTTTCAAGAGTGGGAAGCAAAACAAAAAAAGATTAAGAAGAATCACAACTATTTATTTTAAAGCAATGCACTGGACACAGTTAAAAGATCTGTCATCTGTTTGTGAACCACCACTCACAGAAGTAATGAACTTCGGGAATAATTATTAAATGGTACGAAGCTTGACTTGCCAGATTTGCCCGCACATTCTCAAGGCGTGGAACTGGCAGTCAAGTTAACAACAGAAGCTTCCTAGTCTGTCTATGGCTTTGAAGCAAGGCACCAGCACATAATAGCAAAAGCTTTGTGTCAGAAATTGAGACCATCTATTTTGTCTGAGGGCTCTTATATGGAGCTATTTGACACTATATATTAAGCCCTATTAAACAATTCTTTATGTTTCCATATTTGTTTGTTGTATTTTCATTCATAACAGAAACAAATCAATTTTTTAATGTATTCAACTAATACTGCTTAATTCATGAGGTAAAAAAACAGCATTCCAAAGTCGTCAGTATTTGGGGGCGCAGCTTTTCAATTTGAAGTTTACATATAATTTCTTCATTTTATTTAATTTTGATGAAACAAAATAGCAACATTCCCTTATTCAAATAGTGAAATTATTTGTTTTTTTTATCAATATTTAGTCCAAAACTTGCAAAATCGTGGATTTTTCAGTGCATTTTTGTCTACGATCTTTGATGCCAAATGCTCAAAAAACCGTTGAAGTGTCAGATCTATTTTTTTATCAGTACTTAATAGGTCTATACACAACTTTCGGTACATTATTCTTTTTGATATTTTTTAAAAAGTGAAAAATCAACCTACCCTAATGTCCATATGCCTCAGTTTCGGTTTGTCTAGTGGTCTGTTTCCATACTCTAATTCACTGAATAGGATTGCTTTGTGAATTCTTGGGTCTTCCATCTGATACCCAACGAAGTTCTTCCTTGATTATCTGGCTTTCTATGCTGGGTACAACACATCGTTCTAGGACCTCGACCTTGGAGACTTTATCCTACCATTTAATTCTGCTGATGGATCGCAGGCAGCGTTGCTGGAACTGCTCAAGAAGCTTAATATGGCGATGATAGTCTGTCCATGTTTCGTAACCATACAAAAGCGTGTTGAGAACCACAGCCTTGTATACATTGACTTTGGTTCTCAGTCTCACACCATGTTCAACCCATAGCCTACGTCTAAGCATTACAAAGGAACTGCTTGCTCTTGCAATCCGTTGTGTGAACTCCTCATCTATAGCCATTGAATTTGACAAAATTCTTCCTACTTAACAGAAATTTTCTACTGACTTTAGAGGAATGGTGTCGATATAGAGAAGGGGATTTGTGTAGCTCTTGTCAGGAGCTGGTTGATACATGACTTTGGTCTTCTTTATGTGGATAGTCAAGCGAAATCTTGTCTAGTTCGTGTAATGCGTCAAGCAACATGATAGAGAAAACGATAGCGAACAGGGTTTGAACATGGACACAGCTCTCTCTAGCTCTCTCTCATTCACTCTCTCTCTCTCTCATATATATATATATATATATATATATATATATATATATATATATATATATATATATATATATATATATATATATATATAGCTGTGTCCTTGCTCTCTCTCTCACTACACACACACATACACAGATACATATATATATATATATGTGTGTGTGTGTATACACACACACATACATACATATATATTTATATAGCATATCTTTATTCAAAAATATTTCATTGAATAACATGGATATTTTTTCTCTATTTATTCTTATAATAATCTTTTTTTAATTAGTTAGCTTCTTGAAATGAATTTGAAATTCATCAAGGTATCGCCATCGTTTTTCCTTCGTCTCTGTCTCTCTCTCTCTATATAGTAGTTATCCCCCCTATATATATATATATATATATATATATATATATATATATATATATATATATATATATATATATATATATATATATAGGGGGGATAACTACTGGATATTATTGGCATTGATTTCCAAAGATATGGAGGAGCATGTAAGAAACATGAAATGTAAATAGTTTCCTCCACGAATTTAAATAGAATAATACCTGAATATCATTTACGACAGCCTTTCTCTATCATCCATGTCCTGTTTTACATATCTTCTTTTTTTTTCAGATCCTAAAGCTACTGACAGTTTGTATCAATAACCAAGATAAACCTAAAAACAAGCTTTTCTTAAATCTCTCGACTTGTTCTCCTATGCAATATTGAAAGCTGAGAAGATATAAATGAATGAATTAAACACTAAACACTCGCCGTAATGCACTAATCCGCCTATCACATTTTTCAGTTTTTTTTTCATCTGAAAGCATTTGTTTGTAATACCAAGCACAAAGTAGTCACTTATTTAAATCCTTCTTCCCACCATCCTATTTTGGCATCATCGTCTACGACTCAATATCCATTAGTCATTAGTATTTCTCTCTGTGAAACATTGTTTAAATGCTTCAAACTTTGTAGCATTTTGTTTTGAAAATGCTTTTTTTTCTATTGTAATGTGCAGTTTCCACTTAAGTCAGACTGTTTAGTTATTTTCTTCTTGATGTCAGATTTGCAGTAGTGATTGGTTTTCATCTCCTATCTGTAATCTGTATTTTACTGGAATTAGAGGCAGATGTGAAGCTGAATTTGAAATAATGGGTGAATGAGATATGAATTGAAATAAATAAGAATTGGGGGGAGGGGCGTCCGGAGGCGAGTACAGTGAAAACCTGGATGTAGAAATGAAAAGAACGAAAACTTGAAAAGTAAATCTAAAAATGTAAAGGAAAAAAGTAGTAAATGAAAAAAAAAATGTCAGTCACAAAACGAAAACAAAGCTTTAAGAATCCAATGACACAGAATGGAACAAATAATAAAACGGAAAAAAGGAAAGGAAAGGAAAAGGAACGACTGAAAATATATTGCATATAAGAAGAGGATAGCTGGTTGAGAAAATTTAAAACAAAAAACAATACTTGAAAGTTAAAGGAAATTAAAATCAGAATGAATAAATAAAGGAATTAGAATTAATTTAAAGTTTGTGCGTGGATTTCATTATCATTTCTACCTTTATTCTTTCTTTTTTGTGCCGTGTCTGTTCATAGCGTAATCGATAATGGCCCTCCACATCTTCCTGTCTCTTGCAGCTCTTAATATGTTTTGCATTTTTGTTGTTTCTCCCAAACCCTTTTCTATCATTCATTTGCTCAAGTTCATCATATATATTACGTATGTTCCTCTTTCCCTCAATCTGTCCTGTGAGTATCAGATTTTCCAAGTCCTCCTTCTTCATTACATGTAAAACCGCATTTCTTTTGCCTCAAGTCTTTACATCTTCTACAATACTACTACTAATAATAAATGACTTGACAACAATTACATTAAAAAGGATAATAATAATAAGTTACGAAGAAGAAATTTGATATCTGGAATGCAAACCATTTATCGCTACAATTGACATATATTGTTTGTGATCTGTGCTGTTATATAATAATAATAATAATAATAATAATAATAATAATAATAATAATAATAATAATAATAAAGATTTCCGGAAATACGTTGCAGGCAGCAGAAATTTTAATTAGAAGAATCACTAAAGAAAGACAATATAAGGCACGGATTATAAATTAGCTGCGAAGGAAGAGTCAGTTCTCCATGAAGAGTTTGAGCGGGAGCCAATGCCGGACAAAGCTGATTCCTCGCGGAATTAGTTGACGAAGTATGACCTGTAAAGGAGCGACTAAGAGCCAGATTGTAGCTGCACAAACCAGATTCTATATACAAATTCTATGAAAAAATACTTACCATCTGGCAGAATCGGATAAATATAAGCTGTGTGCGAAGAAAATGAGGACTGTGACATATAAGTGCCTGCAAATTGCTTCCGCAGAGAGAATACAAGAGGCGCCATGATAATATCTGTTTGAATCTCCACTGTTGTTTTTGCCGGAAGTATGGATTCCAAACTTCTGACAAGTGGTACAAACATAAGCTAGAGTAAGTACTGGAAAATAAGCATCTGAAACTCCTGCTAGACTCCCCAATTCAGTCCACCAGTGTTATTGAACACAGGTAACCAGATATAATATTGATTATAAAAATTTCTAATGAATATCTGTTGATAGATGTTGCATTCCCTGAAGATCGCAATATTTTAATTTGAAAAGATTATAAACTACTCATAGTTGAGAGTAGATCTTGAGAGAATGTTGAATATACATTCCAAAAACGTGCTTTTGGACCGATCCCAAACCATCTCTAGAAACACGTTGATACCATCGGCATCGTATCTGGCATAACTTTAGACTTGAAAGAGAGTCACTTAATCCCAGTATTCCCTGTGTGAAACCATCAACGTGCAATTTTAAAATAATGTTATACTAGATATAATATTAGACTATATATAATAATAAAAAGCTTCAGAAAATACTTTTAGATACGGCTATCTTAGCTGATAAAAATCATCACAGCAAAAGAAAATGATGAACTTTCAAATTATGAAACAGAAATTGCAACATGGCTTTTGAATATAACCATTTCTTCTTTTTATGTGCCATGTCCTTTCAGGGCACAGGCGATCATATCTCTCCACCTCTCTCTATCTGTTGCAGCTCTCAACAAGTTCCTTCCCTCTGCTTCCTCCCCCCAGACCACATTCTATTATCCATTTGCTTAAGCCCTCCAGGTATGTCATGCGT
Organism: Acanthosepion esculentum; assembly: GCA_964036315.1. Lineage (NCBI taxonomy): Eukaryota > Metazoa > Mollusca > Cephalopoda > Sepiida > Sepiidae > Acanthosepion > Acanthosepion esculentum. The sequence continues at coordinate 59,138,115 of OZ038481.1, forward strand.
TGTTTTCTCTTGTCTCTCTTTCCCTCTGTTCAACCCGTCAATATCAGATTCTCCAGACCCTCCTTCCTCAATATGTGTCCCATAAACTTCAGCTGCCTCTTCCTGATGTTAAGTATAAGCCTCTTGTTTGCAGCTCACACGGTCAGTTCATGATATCCTTAGCATCCTTCTGTAGAACCACATCTCCGTCGCCTCGAGTCTCTTCTTCATCTTTGACGAAATCGTCCAACATACGCTAACAACTCAGTATACTTTACTTTGTTACCAAAGAAATCCTCCTGTCTCGCAATACTCTTTCCAGGTTTTGGAATGTGTCGTTGGCCATCCGAATACGTCTACGGATCTCAGTGTCGCACTTACCGTCCTCTGTCAAGACGCTTGTCAGTTATTTAAACTTCCGCGTCTGCTTGATTCTACTGTTTATGACCTGCAAATCGCATATTCCTATAATAATAGGAGCACTAGGAATGAATACAAATAATATTGATACACATTAAAAAGCCTCTGAAACACATCAATATGTGAAACTGTATTTATCTGCACATAATATCATCAATAATATTAACAAAAGTTATTTATATATAAATAAATATTTACAAAACTATATATGTTTTTGTATGCAATGTGTGTTCATGTGTGTGTGATTAATTGCGTCATCTTTTGGTATCTTCACTCTTCCACGATTCGATGTCATTCATTTTCCTTCTGCCTTCTATGTCCTCTGATTTTCCTCTGAAACTTGAAACTAATGAATGCCGCCGATGAAAATAATATGTGTATAAAAGATTATTTGTATGTTCTTATTTCATGATAATTTTGTGAACTCTGTTAGTGACGCTTCAAAGGCCAGGAATTAAACGTCTCTCTCCCCCCACTCTCTATCTATCTCTCTTGAGGAAGGAGTATTGCTTTTGTGGTGGGATGCCAACTCTCCCCTCCAAAAGACTGAATATGACAGCTACCAAATCTGATTTTATATCTTACCCAACTTAGCACTGTTTTACTTAATGAATGTGCTTAATTTCTATATTCAGCTTTAAAATTCACCTTTGTTTTCTCGTAATTTCTAATCTAGTCTTTTGTGATCTTTATCAATAAGCAGTTGTTTCATTTAAGACCTTTATAATGAAATCGCTGAGTTATTCAAACAAAGTCGTTTCTGCCAATGGTATTGAATGTATAAGTGAAAGTAAGCAAGGTGGATATTTTTAATTTTATCATTTGACAAAACTAACAAATAGTATAGCTGATAATATTAGAACACATCGTATATGACTACCAAAATGCGTATAGCTATTGAACGACAATTTTGCTTGGATTTTCCGGCATACTTAAATCTCTCAGATGAAAAAATAACTGCATCAAACGGCTGAGCAAAGAAAAAGGACTACTACCTTACAACGCCAGATACTTTTTCTCATGCGAAATAGATATAAAAAAAATTATTTACCTTAATTATTACTGCTGCACTGGAGAAAGTATATTGTTGGGCTTGCATCATGTTATTTCTCTTAACTGTTAGATGACATTGAGTTCACTTATTTACTAACTTCATTCAACAAGAATGCATTTGATTGTGTTGTGACAACTGTCATTAACACGAATTGGCGAAGCTTAGTTGACTGTAACATTGAAAAATGAAATATATCAAGTTATTGTTTTGGCAGACTCAAGCGTAAAAGAAGGTTTGTGTAGCTTGTGGAGAAGGTTCTGTAGTTGATCGAATGTGTCAAAATAAGTTTGTATAGTTGCATGCTGGACATTTATTGCTAAACGTTATTCCGACGTCTCGTAAACTACTTGAGTTTGACACTGATCGAATTAATACATTACCTGATAATAATATTTTATGAAAACGGAAAGATCGTCAGCTTATTTACAACACTCAAATCAAAAGTTCATTATCTTGATTGTAATGTTAATTAGCCGTTTCCATACAGATAACACTGGATATTCATTGACCGAACAGTTAATGTTGCAGTCGGTTGAAATTTATAAAATCGTTCTCTTAAGTCTTTTTAAGGGACATAGGTTTCCGAAGTCGCTATTTGTTATCGCTTTTTCTATTATTGATGGTGCTTTCTTCCCTTACATTTTACTTTCTTTTTTTAAGTAAGTCACCCCGAGCAATGAGGGAGTGCCACTAACACGCAAGGGGTTACAGAGAGGGAGAGTAAGAATAAAGAGGAGTGTTTGGGAAATGGATTAAGAGAAGGACAGGGATCAAGGTTAAGGCATCGGATGTTGATTGATATTATATTTGAATATTTGAATATTATAGCTATCAGGGAAGCAAGTGATAGGAAGAGAGTTCCACTGACGGGAAGTGCGAGATAAGAAGCTTTTGGAGTAGAAAAGATAGCTACATTTAGCCGTTTCGACAATGAAAGGGTGGAACCTTGATGCCAACCTAGTAGCACGTTTAAATTCATGCAGCTTGGGAACCAGCGAAAGTAGCTGTTCGGAGCAGTTTCCATGAAAATACTTGTCGAAAGACAGAGGGAAGCCACTGCAGATGGGATGCCAGATCAGGACCAATCACGTTGCATATCCGTCTCTGGATTTTGTCGAGGACCTCGAGAGGAACAGCGGGAGCATCAAACCATATATGGCAGCAATATTCAATGCAAGGACGAATGGTTGATTTGTAGATTTGAAGGATGGACTCAGGCGAGAAAATCCTTCTGGCGCGACACAGAGAACCAACTTTCCTTGCAGTAGATGAAGCTATAGATTCAATGTAGTTGTTCCACTTCAGGTCAGTGGACAGCGTGAGACCAAACAGGCGCAGAGAGACACACTCGGGGATTGGGCATCAGTCAACCTGATGTGAGGGTTATGGTGGGTAAGGTAGTGTGGAAAATTAATATTATTTTCTCTTCGAGTTACACGTGCTATCCATTATAGTTGTTGTTGTTGTTGGAAGTCTTCTAATGATTTGGTTTCTGTTATTTGGTAAAGTTCTTTGAGATTCTGTAGCACAATCTATGAAACCAAGATGATGCAATCACTTCAATTTATTTTTATTTGTTGATCTCAGAAAGTAGTTGTATATAGTTAAGGCATCTCTAACACCATACACGACATCCATATCAGAGTCTATATCTGACAAGGTTATTTAAGAGTATGACTCCAGTTCTTAGGTCAATATTTTGATTTATCCTAGCATTTTGCGGTTTGGGGTGAAACCATTCCTAGAGCAGATTATGTTTTGATCAATAACATAAGTTAAAAGACAAATACCAACGCGATCGTATTTCTGTATTCATTCTCGAGTTAAATTTAATGAGAATATCCCGTTCTTAAACAAGTTGTGACGTGCAATGGAAAGTGGATACTTTACAAAGTTAATTAACATTCACTAACAGTAACAAAGACTAGTGATAATTCAAAGAAGATAATATTGTGTATATGGTGGAGTTGGAAACGGGTTTTATATTCTGAGAACCAGTTACAAAAACCGAATATAACCATCCGAATTTATTTCAGTGAATGGCGTAACATTCCTGAAGGACAACTCGAGACTGTAGGCTTTTCGTTGAGCAGGAAAATGTGTCACGGCTTGGTAAGTTTTCATACTTATTCACCAGATCTTGCATTTCTAGCTTAAAATTCATTTTGGTCTTTAGAAGATTCCAGTAACAAAAAATTCAATTATTTAATGACTTCAAAAGGCACTATAGACTAAATTTTGTAAATGTTAATAGGGCGTGGTACGAGTTCCTATGTCAATTAATTGTAAATTGATCCCCTACGAAAATCAACAAAAATGCACTCATGGGACTTGAAATTATTTCTAAAAATGCCTTTGTCTTTAAATTCGTAAAACGGAATAGAAATATAGGAAAAATAACTCCAGATTACAAATTTCAATTTTGGATTTATTTCATATATTTACATTTTAAGAAATCACATTGAATGTTCATATTTATTTTGCCTTAGAAAGGAGGAATTAATTTAGAATGAACTTACATTGCAAATTGGAAATTCCCTTAACTTTTAAAAATATTAATAAAATTTATGATTTTATATATGTTTTATCTTGTGTACTTAATCTATAGTAATATAAAAAAAAATTATAAATGATATTTTTTCTGATGGGAAGTGCCTATTGTATAACTCCAACTTTTATTTGGTTTTTGATTTTCTATTATTCTTTCTGTGAATTTGTTTAGTAAATTGGATATAAAGTATCCGGAAGCACAACTGATGCCCAATCCCCGAGTGTGTCTCTCTGAGCCTGTTTGGTCTCACGCTGTCCACTGACCTGAAGTGGAACAACTACATTGAATCTATAGCTTCATCTACTGCAAGGAAAGTTGGTTCTCTGTGTCGCGCCAGAAGGATTTTCTCGCCTGAGTCCATCCTTCAAGCTCATAAGCGTCAGTGACGTAAAAAAGGTCAATTAAAGTTGTCCTCAAAAAATCACTACTGAAAGAAACCCTTCAAGAATAAATGGCAAAAATTTCTTTACAAGACATGCACCGTTACTAGTAACTATTTGCTTCAAGCTTATTTACTTCAGGCATGCATTCAACTTATCCTCACATTTTATGCGTTTTTATTTTATAAGAAAAGCCCAAAGCGTCCCAAATGCCCTATTTGTAACGATCATGTCTAAAATCATTCAAAGAATCGACATTTATGGCCGCTTAAAAAGCAGGTATTGTTGAATGTATCAATGAATACATGATTTGAATTCCCACTTGAATCTCTCTTGCAAAACGCCGCATAAATTTCTCAAAAGGAAAAACATCGCCTAACACGTAGCTTGATGGAATAAGGCAAACAAAATATGATAGATTGTTTTGATTTTAAAACGAACCAAATAACATTCCGTTCTCGTCCATGTCAAGTTGTCAAATACAGAATTGTATATATAATCATCATTGACATAATTCAACCTTTCAGAGAGTGAAAAAAGACTAATGAATTTAAAATAAATGACTTGACAAAATTAAAATGTTTTCATACTTTAATTTAATATATTAATTTCGATGTAACTTAGCATGACCTTCCAGAAAAATGCTGATGTAATATTTACTTGCAAAGAGCAATACAATATTCTATAACTACACCCACTTTCTAAAATCAGAATCTCTCCTTGATCAGTTTGAAATGCCTTCCATCACACCTCCTTGATATATATATATATATATATATATATATATATATATATATATATATATATATATATATATATATATATATATATATAACGAGAGAGAGAGAGAGAGAGAGAGAAAGAGAGAGAAAAATATGGATAGGAATCCGACAAAGAGAGAGGATAAAGAACAATTAGGAAACAGATCTTAATCTAATGTTTTACTTTATTAAAGCTTCGAGATCAAGATAGAAATGATACAAAATGATAAAAAGCAAAGAGATGCAGATTAAATGACATTTTGAGTTTGGCTATTTCTTATTGGTTAGATACGTGTCACGTGTAATGAAGTAATAGATAATATTTAAATATGTGTGGCAAACATTCTCGACGCTAAAGTGTGTAAAAATTAGTAAGATGCAGTAGGATGTTTTGACTGAATACGTGTCAACGTATAATGAACTAACAGACAATATTCAAATAATTGTAAGAAAACATTATGGATGTTAAATTGTGTAAAGGATAGTGAAACGCTGCAGGATGTTTTGAAAGATTTTTCATTAAAGTATATCTCGTGCGTATTTTGTGTATATATTGATTTTTATGTATTCGGAAGAGATAAGTTAGATTCACGAATAATGGATCTGTAGAAAAATGGTGATGTAATGTAGTTTTTTAAACGTGTGTTAATAGTTGGTGATGTTATACATATATATATATATATATATATATATATATATATATATATATATATATATATTATATATATATATATATCGAGAGAGAGAGAGAGAGAGAGAGAGAGAGAGAGATAGATAGATAAGCGTATGTTCGTGTGTGTCGTATTTATGTATGTTGGTTGGTTCTTTGGGTTATTTAATTTTGGACATAATCATGGTTGAAGTGATACATGTCTTACCAATTAACACATTGCTGGGGGGATTCATAGCTTTTCCAATGGTATTTGCGTATAAGTAAATAAAATGAACACAACTGGAGTTGGAACTTGGCTCTCCGATATAACTGTTCCGAGTCATTATCTATTACACCATCTGCACATCCCAAGGGGTCACTCATCTCCGTAATAACTAGGCTAGACGTTGCTTAACTTCGGTGATTGTATGGTAATCGGCCTTTCAACGTGATGTGGCCGTAAGCCAACTCGAATGAAATCTCTGGCTTCAAATATTAATATTAAAGGAGTCATTCACAAAAAACATTCGTTAGTTTTAGCTTTTTTATATTTCATTGAGAAAGCAATTATAAGGTCAAACCTTGTTTCAGTGTTTTCTAAAACTAATTGCGGATTAATCTTCCAACCGCTTTAATTTCGATATTAACACTATGGCACCTGTATAATCATAGTAAGTATTTTACTGGATCATAGATCTTTTTTTTTTCAGATTAAACACCGTCTGACCACAAAATAATTATTGGAACCAAAAAAAGTGGAGCTCTAAGTTATTCTCATGCTACAAGAGTACACCTGATATATGTGAATTCTGGACAGACATCAAAACCTTATGAGAATCGCAGGTACTTATAGGTGAGGAAAAATGGTGACCCACTAACGGAATGACTGCATTCCGTGGAATTTTGTAGTGTTTCACTAATAAGTACACCATTAAACACACCACAGCATATGTCATTGTACTTCAGCCGCATACGCGTAACCAACGTTTTTAGCCATTTTCTTGTAGTCAATCAGTTGGTGTAATTTTAGTGTATCAAACTTAATGCGTGTTATTTCCTGATGGTATATCGTTTTGACCAAACCATTACCACCAGGAAACCTTATCAATCTGAAGGAAGGCACGTGGTCTGCAGCAAGATTTTTGGGTGTGACAACTATCAAGACAATAGTTTCGATAGTGTATCCTAGTGGGCACCAACACAAGCACCCCATCAATGATACAAAGCCAACCCTATTTCGCATATAATTCAGTCTCCTGCAGACAATTGCCCACCTTAGAAATTACCGAATTCCTAATACTCTGCTTTAACTTTACAAGCGATAAAGATAAGAAATTGTGTATTTTTGCCATATCATTATTGGAGCTGCGTAGACCAAAATTTCCAAACTTGACAGAGTTTAGAATCGTTTCCGTAGTCTTGTAAGGGATGATATATTCCCCAACTTGCTGCTCATTTTCCACATACGCCGCATCGCTACTCTATCGCTATTTCCATGGCAAATGTTCAGACGTGCTCTATTTTTCGCCCCTCCAGTTCAATCCTTCACAGCCAAAACCCACTTTGCTACGGCCACAGGGTTGAATCACCCGCATTCCCTTTGTACTTAATTTGTAATAGGGAAGTTCCACCCAAAAAGCGTCTTTCCAACAATTACCTTTCTGTGGAACATACTCCCGCATGGATACTTTCCCTAACATTACAATCTTAACCTCTTCATGTCAAGGATTGTTATATATCCTCCATCATACCTCCTCGTAATCTACACTTACTACTTCCTCCTCTTTCGTTCATATCATACACCGCATTTAGTAAATCTCTACCTTGAGTAACTCTTGGGCATTATACTGGGTGAACGTTAGTATAAAATGATGTATTTGATCGTTGACCCGAATGAAATTGAATCATAACTGGCAAAAAATCTGGCACAGTAACATTTCCTGGTGTTCCCAATATCACCCTAATTAATTGCCAAGATCTCATGAAATGAGCTGTTTCTATACAGTGCGTTGAATGATAGGTTGAGCGACACTAGCGAAGAACTGGTTTGCAATCTTCCATTTGCTACTTGGTTATCATCCTTACCGGTCGCGGGTAGTTCCATTCTATCATCACATGTAGAAGCCAGCAATTTTAGGATACACCTTCATGTCTACACGAGACTCATTATTCCTGCTATGCTCTTACTTACTATGTTACCTCTAGTGAAAGATCGTTACTCGTTATCTGAAAACCACAAATTCATGATAGGAATAGCAAGAGACACTCCTTACCTGATGTCGTCAGCAGTAACCCGGGGATTAGGAGGGAAAGATAGATGCCACTTATGCAGGAACATCAGTACTGGCGTGGGAGTAGAATTTCTATGAGATCGAAATAATATTGTTGAGAAAAGTAGCGATGTTACCTACTCGAAACTAGAATACGCCACGAAAAACATTTTACATGAATATTATTATTAATGCAGTCGTATTATATACAGTTTGCGTTCAATAGTTGCCACAGCTACACTGCCTTTTTACATGTTATGCTATTCCTACGTTATCCACCTGAGTCCATTTCTACCAGTAGAGGACGAAAAAGCATTTTGTGTACTGTTGTCTGTTATATTTTATTGTTTCAGTTTACCTAGATTTCATGTCTTATTCTTTCTCTCGTTCTGTCTTCTTTCTCTACTTAATTCCCTCTCTATCCTCTTCCCATTCTTGTTCATGTCTAGTTCTTATCGTTCACCTTCTGCTTAATTGATTGGCAATGCACTTATATATGAGGACCGTTGGGACTGCAATATATGGCAACATAATCTCTTGGATAATTAGTTTTCCTTAATGGACTTGACGGCACTTGAAGTCAATGAACATCTTGCTTTATCACCATTAATGTAAGAAGCCGTTCCAATCAAGGCCTCCTGCTCTTTACACAAGCTGAGCAAAGCACCTGCAACTGCAACCTGACATTCATTGTCATGTCGCACTTTTGCATCTGCCTGTAAATACCACTTAACACAAAGAAGAACCGACACTAGACGGCAAAGTATTCGTTTGTAAATGATCAATGAATGGGTAACAGAAATCGAGAAATAAAGAAATGAAGACCTCTTCCGTTTCTACGACGAATTAAAATAATAACTGACGATAATGTTGGGATGATTATACATTTGCAGGAAATGACAACAAGAGAACACTGGCAATATTAGAATATTTATTTTACGCACTGATTTTGGTCATTAATATTAATCATTATTCTATGATTGACATTAAATGGAAAAACATGGTAATATTAAACATTAATATTCATATCAATTATTACGTTTTTCCGGGCAATGATGTCAATTAAACTCATATTTTTCGTAAGGTGGGAATGAATGTTGGCTTTATGGAAATTTCAGGTTGATGGGCCGCGTAATAAAACTAATAATTAAGATTCTAATGAACAGTTCTTTTCGCTGAGTCATATCAGTAACATGGGAAGGACGATATAGTTTTGTGAAAGACGATGGAGTAAGAAATCATATTCTCATCGTCCGAATTCTGTTACAACGATAACACAGCAATATAGAAATACCTATAATGGTCTTAGATTATGCAAAATTATTCGGTAAAATACAACTACAGAAAGAAACAACTTAAAATATTAGGAAAGCTTGATCTACACTGAAAGGGTACTAAAATTCTAAGAATAATACGGAATTTGAGAAAAATTTAAAAAATGAGAACAACAAAGAATTATTCTAGAGAAATGTGCTTCTAAAAATAAAAATGTAAGAGAAGAGGAAAGCAGTAAGTAACCTACTTGACACTTTTGTGGAAATGTATGGAATAACAAGGTAAAAATATTAGGCAAAATGAAAATGTATTGATTAAATTTAGATATTGTTAGATAAATGGAAAGTTTATCGTAGCTATGATTGGTGTAATTAAATCGAATATCACCAACAACGCAACAAAACACAAGAGACCCGACATATATTATCAACAGTAAAAATATACAATACCACAAAAACTGAAGGAAAAAACGATTACAAATTTTAGGAGTCTATACCATAACAAACAAGCAACCAAAACTCAATAAATTTTAGGAGTCTATACCATAACAAACAAGCAACCAAAACTCAATAAAATTTAATTCATTTTGTGAATAAACATACTGAACTTGTTTCACACACGCAAAACGATTCGATAACACAAATTTACAAATGAAGTTGCCATACTTAAAAAAAAAGACTAGACACTCACCGGTGCGTGAAAACGTGACACTCGAAAACCACCAAAGAAACACGCCCTATACCTATAGACACAATTCTATCTAGTTTTATAATTAGTAGGATCACATTATAATTTATTAACTCAAACTTTAACTGCTTAATATGAGATATCATGTAAATGTGTGAATGTATCACCTTTGTTGAAAGAATGGGAAAAACAAAGAGGAACTAGTAAGAACAAAATTAATGAGCCTAGAAGCAGTCGTATATAGAGTGTGCGCCAGGTATTTGAGAACGCACTTACAACAGACCCTAAAGAGTTGCCAACCTAACGTATCGTTGCGCATTAAATTTAGAATAATTTACTTTCAGATGTGCCGAGAGCTTTAGCATAACAGCTTATATTCTGACACGGGAAATGTTTGCGGCATTAGCGGCTAATAAGCAGCAATTTGGACATAGTGAATTTCTTCTTGAAAGCGGCTAAGTGTTAATTTTCGTCTCCCTATCTCTACATCACAGTCTGCTTCGGCAACGGGAATTTTTAGTTTTTATTTATCTCGCTTTATTATATGAGGGCGCGAGAGGTGGAAAATTATAGAAATAATGCATGTCAACTGATTGGCCGAAATCTTTTCACCATGTGTCTTGCTAAAAATCTGGGGCGTTAGTTATCTTAACCCTTCTAATTGTTGCAGCCGTCTCCAGGTCGCGTATTTTTTGTCTTACACGCGCGCGCGCACACACACACACACACACACACACACACACACACACACACACACACACACACACACACATATATATATATATATATATATATATATATATATAAACAAACTTTCCAAACCCACGGGATTCAAACCACCACTACTCAGTTCAGGTTATCAGAATTCTAACGTGCGGATTCTGTAATACAGGTGAACAGGTGAGCGATTGATTTGCGCAAACCCCACCGAGGTAGTCATTTCGCGTCGACTTATCACATTATTTCATGAGCAAGAAGAGATACATCATACCGACCCCCTTTTTGCTGCAGATTCTAAGAGTCGAAACTATCACTTTCATCGAAAGCATTGTTCGTAAGTATAGCAATGCATGCTCGCGCAAAAATGTGCACCCTCTCGGCTCCTTCACATGATCCATGAGTGGCTACTCGGTGTGTCACGACCATATCACCACCAGTACATGGACCCCTGAATCTCTTTATTTTATGTTTGCGACTTCGTCAAGAGTGAGAACATCCAGCGGTTTCACAAAGGCTCATTGAAACGTGATCGTGGACGTGATGGTGAGAATACCTTGAAAAGATATGTTTTAGACATACGACTTTTTCTATGAAATACCTTGATAATTTGTAATTCTAAATTTCTAAACTTAATCCTCACAAAGCATGTGGACTTTATGGTATCCCTCAAATAGTTCTTAAGAAATCTACTCCTGAACTGTCACCCGCTCTCTCTAAACTCTACAATAAATATTTACATTAGTCGGACTACATCTTTGTCGCCATATTTGTCACAACGTTTCGGCCGTTGTACGCTCCGGCCTTCTTCAGGTGGTTGGAATTTCGAACTGAACCCTTTATTTAGATCACTGGGGTAGACTGTTCTAGTTCCACGAGCCATGTTTGATGGATGTCAGTTATCAGTTATCTCCTGCTAATTTCTCCCTCTGAAAGTTCTCCAGTGATCGAAATAAAGGGTTCAGTTCGAAATTCCAACCACCTGAAGAAGGCCGGAGCGTACAACGGCCGAAACGTTGTGACAAATATGGCGACAAAGATGAGGACAATAGTCCGACTAATGTAAATAATGTACATAATACCTCATCTCAGAAATATAGACAGACTCTACAATAAATGTATTGATGCGTCTTGCTTTCCTGCTTGTTGGAAATCCTCTTCTGTAGTTCCAGTTTTTAAGAACTCAGACTAACCATCTGATCCTTCTAACTATCAGCCTATTAGCCCTCTACATCTTTTTAGCAAAGTACTAGATGCTCTAATTAATTCGGAATTGGTTAAGCATCTCACATCGCAGGGTCTTATTTTAGATAAGCAATATGGCTTTCGCTTCTCTGGGTCAGCTGCTGATGTATCAACGATTTTTGTTGAAAGAGTCTATCAAGTTTTAGATCAGAATGGTGAAGCTCGCGCTGTTGCATTGGATATCTCGAAGGCATTTGACAGGGTTTGGCATACTGGTCTTCTTTAAAAGTGGGAAAGGTTAAGGTATTTCTGTCATTCGAATAACACATCATCTATTAATATAACCATTTTAATTCTGAAAGTTTTCATTCCAAAAATTTCATCCATCTTAGTGAATCCTATTTCTATGAATGTCACAAGCTTTAAATAATATCTGTTATGCTTGCTCTCTTGAAACTAAAATGTAAAATCAAATTATAGCGTTAACGTAAATTTGATTATGAGATTCACTGAATATCTTGTGAAGCATTTTGACAAATTTCTTTTTTCCTAGCTAGTATAAAATAGCCGCTCAGAAGTAAATTTTTTAGCATTGTTATATCACAGGAAGACCTCCACAATTCGCTTATGTTTAATATTACGGATACTAAGGAAGAGCATTCTGTGAAATTTCATACAAAATATTTAATATGTGACAAGTAAAAATCTATCTGGGTTAAATGATAAAATATGATGTACCAAGTTGAATTAAACCCGCAGGTAATGACACATATATGTACAAAAGTAACTTCAATGTCCTTTTTATATTTACATACGCTCTATCCAAGATATTGTGCACTTTAAACCATAAATATAACATGCATTAAAACTATATATATATATATATATATATATATATATATATATATATATCAAGATTACTTAAATTTTGATATCAAAATATTGTTAATTTCACTGACTTCTAAGTTTCATGGCAATGTCCATTTTTCAAAATGTTCTGTTTTTTTAAATGATATTAAAATATTTTAAAATGATTTTAAAATATCATTTAAATCAGAACTCCCTGGAGAATGAATATTACCAAGAAACGTTAAGTAATCTTTTTATATAATATTGTTAATGGTCTATTTTTAATATTTTTTTTTATTTTTTAATATTAAGCACGATATATAAAATATCTGTTGTTTCTTATATATACATATATATATATATATATATATATATATATATATATATATATATATATATATATATATATATATATGTGTGTGTATGTATGTATGTATATATGTATGTATGTATGCATGTATTTATATATATATATGTCAGGAGGTGCTTAAAATTACTCAATCAACCAAGAAGTAATTCTAAAATTAATTCGGATGCTTATTCATCCATTTTGAAAAGTGGGTTGAGCAGAGAACTTTCAGCAAGTTATCATATATATATATATATATATATATATATATATATATATATATATATATATATATATGTGTGTGTGTGTGTGTGTGTGTGTGGGTGTGTGTATGTGTGTGTGTGTGCATGTGTCTGTGTCTGTGTGTCTGTGTGTGTCTGTGTAGCTGTGTGATAATTTTCAGAAACCGCTTTAATGCTACACAGCAATTCGGGGTAAACGTGAGACACTTATAACCAGAATGCACAAATACTGTGCTGATCCACCGGTCTCGGCGTGTGAATGTGTTAGCAAGCCTAGTCTGATTGACTATAATTAAAGTGCTCAATTCTTACTGTGTTCTCCGTACAATATTCAGCATCGAATAACCCAACAGAATATGTTATGTTGTAAAATCAACCAACTCCAACATTTGAAAATATCCCATTATTTCTTGTAGGATGCTAGTTTATATGATTTTAGGCACCATTATTAAATCACAATCGAATTCATGTTTTAAATCTGATTTAAGTGAAATTATAGTAGATTTCAGCATTAGATTCTCAAAATTAAATTAAAACTAAAATAAGAGGAAAATGCCTGAAGAAAAATATTATTTTTGACAACTTTATCGTTTTTATGGATGTTCAGAATATATTATCGAAAACTGTAATTAAATATTCGAATAATTTTCAGCAAGGAATGGCTTATTTTTATTTGTTCAATCTTGACAAAACTGAACGACATATGAGAGTATTTTATTAGAAAAAAACAGACATTAAATTTAATATTTCAATATCCCGATCCTTGTAGAGAAAAGTGCGCTGGTTAGAAGTGTGTGCAATTTATTAGGCATTCATGAGTTCAACCTCTCGATTAAGTAGTGAAATTCGTTTATTCAGAAAAAATAGAACCGGGATTCGAAAGAAGGATTAGATAAGTAGAATTAACTAATAGTAATATTAGTCATTTCCTTATAAGAAAATATTTGACATTCATTGACTGAACAGAAAATGCTCATGTCAGTTAAAATTTATTAAAATAATTGTTCAGGAAAATAGATCACTCAAGGCCACTAATGGTTATCGCCCTTTCCAGTATTGTTGGGGATTCCTTTTTGTTTGAAGTGGTGTCGAATATATTATTTTTATTTATTATCATTATCATCATTATGTTATTAATTTCACTTCAAGTTATACTTGCTATCGATTTTAGTAGTTGCTGCTGTTGAAAGTACTCAAGTGATGTAAGTTTCTGTCATTTGGTACAGTTCTTTCTTTGTGATTATGTAGCGCTAGCCGACGAGGCTAGAAGAAAAACGGTCCTTCTCTAACGGAGAGTTAAATGAGAGCAAATTAGGCACTACGCAAATAGAATTATTGTGCGTAAAAAAAATTTGAGTTGGGGTTGCAGATAGATTTCCTTTAAATAATGAACAAAGGGATATAAACATTTTTAAGTAAAGAAAAAATGTATAAGTAAAAACATATATGGCCTTATATTTTCAATTTATGATAATTAATTATTAATCCCCAAATATTTGGACATGTTCTTCCGAAAAAATCCCATACAAAAACAAACTTTTAAAAATTGTTAAAAACTAGTTTCAAAAAGGTAATCAATAAAAAAAGTAATCAATAAAAAAGTAATGAATAAAAAGTTAAAAATTGTTTAAATGTTTACAAAAAAGATTTTAAAAAAGATTACAAAGTCCAAAAAATTAAAAAAATAATCAAATATCCATGATCCATTTTCAATCTTAACATCGGTAAATAATAACTAAGTGACATAGCTTAAGACCAATGACTCTCCAAAGTCATGCATTGATTTGACAATGTATCGATATTATAAATATGCCCCGTTATCAAAATGATAATAAATCAATATATTTCGATTCTGACAAATGTCCTAGCCTAAGTAATGTCTAAAGATCAATAATGTACAAAACACTTCTTTAAAAAATATCCCTATTTCGTTAAAAACCTGAGACAACTCCGATACCAATTGGAAAGTTGAGGACGTTTTCGAGCCGAACTCTGTCCCATGCCCAAACACAATTATTTTTTTTTAAATCAGTGTTTCTATGAAAATTTTAGATGTTAACAACGCGTAAATATCGAAAAGTACAAGATTTCGTGTCCCAATCGAGTGTCAAAACATTCGAAACCAATCGCAAGGCCGCCTTTCAAAGGCTCTCATAAGGAAAATTGAATAATATCGACAACCGAGTAAATGAAGGCAAACTTTTCGACCGTTCTTTTCCTCAGTGAATGCCGTGATATCCTTGTGATATTAAAATGTAATCTCAGATATGCAGTGATTGCACATGGGGCCATAGTTCAAGAAGAATTAATGTAGCTATAACCATGATATCGCTAAAAAAAGAGCATAGTCTGATGAAAAAGACGCCAAACTTGACAAAAACAAAATTTTATCGTCTAACTGTTTACGTTACTATTAAGAGGGAAAAAAAAAGTAATTTTTAATTATTTAAAAAAAATTTCCTGTCTTTATTAGAACATTCTAACTTTTGATAGAAAACCTTGTTTCTCGTCATCACCGGAACTCTAGTAAATAACATGGTGAATTTTTGGTACATATTTTTTTTATGATAGACATTAATTTTGAAAATCTTGCAAAAATAGAAATAATTGTCAGATTTTAATTAAACTTTCAGAAACTATTCAGGAATGATGGAAATTATTATAAATATGTTATTTTTTTACAGTCATTATAAAAATATATTTTATATATATATATATATATATATATATATATATATATATATATATATATATATATATATATATATATATATATATATATATATATATATATATATTAGCCCTCCCCCCTGAATAATTTAATGAAAACTCTAAAAATTCAATGTCGAAGGACACAAGTCATTATATTAGTTAAAAAACACAAGGCTTTGAGGAAAGTAAATCAGGTTTTGTTTTGTTTTGTTTTTTTAAATCCGACCTCTTCTACCTAAAATCAGCTCTGAATTGTAACATACAAAACGCAATAAAACAAAGATATTATTTAATTTTAAATGCTTTCAGTTGCTTTTAATTGTTTTTTATGAATATGCATAATATTGTCTGAAGGTAAAAAACTTTTTCGATGAAAAATAAATTTTTAAAAGAATTAATTATTTCATAAATTATTTTATTATTTTTACATTAAAGTTGTTAAATATTGTAAAATTAGTGGAAATGTCAAATCCTGTATTTAATGGTTTTTTAAGTACCTGTATCTATACAGATTATAAATTGCACAAGCTTTTTACAATCAACAAACCAACATCTACAAAAATCTAACTGTTTCTTGCCTTTTGTGTCAATAAAAACAGTTATAATTCAAGTGTACGGAAGCCCGGAAAAAACATAATACAATAAAAACATCACGTGACTTGATTTTGTGTATAATGATTTGCGTGCTTCAACATTGAATTTCTAGAGTTTTCATTAGATTATTTACCGGTGTGGGGGGTAATATATATATATATAAATGACTAAAAACAAAACATTTATAATAATTTCTATCCTTCCTGAATAGTTTCCGAAGGTTTAAAGACAGAAAATGTTTTTGAAAAAATAATTAAAAATTACTTTGTTCTTTCCCCTTAATAGTAACATAAACATTTTGTCGATAAAATTCTGCTTTCATCAAATTTAAGGCCGTTTTTATCATGCTATGCCTACTTAAAAATAACGAGGTAAATAAGTTGTTCACGTAAAGGTAAACTGTCACTTATGACCTTCCGTACTATAACTTTCCTCACCTAAGATTTCACTCGTTAATCAACATGCACATGTTACTCGTCAATCAACACCTCTGTTAAGAAGACCGACTTCCTCTCATTTTAAAGTACATTTTTTCAGCGCAGAAAGTAAGTAATCTTTGTTTCAAAATATATTAAATAAATTTTATAATTTCTAATTTTCTTAAATTAATTAAAAAAAAATATATTTTGATCTTTCCTCTTGATAATTAACATTTAGACGAGAAAAAATTATTTTCATCAAGTTTAAGGCCTTTTTTATTCATGGTATGCTATTTTTTATGGATCTCATGAACATACCTAAATTAATGTCAATCGTTATCTCCTGATTACTCTCTTTGTTCTCGATCATTAGTAATGTTTCTGTTTCTAATTCTTTCACACCCAGTAACTTGTGTCTTAGTGGCTTTGCTGCCTTGCATGAAGTGAACTCGCTTATGAAAAACACTTTCAGACAAAAATGATGCTGAAGTACAGAAATGTTGTATCACATTCAGCGGAGAAAGCTAACGAAAACTTCTTAGATAAAGTGACTAATTGAAAATTTGTACAGCATTTCGAACCGGAAATTTTACATTGGCAGACGGCAATTTATCAACAACAAAAAAACATAAAAATACTATTGTAGCTTCCGCAACATCTGTTTTACATGAGGAAATACAGCAATTCACAAATCCATTGATGGACGATTTTTAAAACTAGTTTCAGAACATGGAGCATACATTTCACATTAGCGAGTTCTTTTCTTTTTCCAAAATTTTTGTCTTTTTTTCATGTGTGTACGTTTTGTAACCGTGTAATTAGAACAATATTTCTCGTTTTTTTTTAATCGCGTAAGCCCAAACAAGATGATAATGCCACTATGACGTAGAGGGAAGTGAAAAAGAACGGGAAGACTTTAGTGAGGAAAAGGACAATAAGGAACAGGATTCAGGAAGTCAGGAGAGGGCGAGTGGCGTTGCATTTAAAATGTTTTATTATAGTCGGAAGGGAAGCAAAAATAGGAAGAGAGATCCACGGGCGAGAAATGCGAGAAAAGATACTATTAGAGCAGAACTGTCGGTTGCATCTAACTATTTCAAAAGTAAAACGGTGATATCAAGTTGCCAAATCTAGTAAGACTAAACGAGAAAATCTCATCAGAAAAACTGCCATTAAAATATTTATAGAAAAGACAGAAGGGAGTCACGTCACGTCATGTCACGTCACGTCACGTCGGTGAGAATGTGACTGAAATTGAGGTGCCAGGTCAGGATCGATTACATTACAGACCCTTCCTTGAATTTTGTCAAGAATTTCGAAACATATAGTAGGATCACCAGACCAGTTTCAGTAAATAATTTTAAACTTATAGATCCGTTGAAATTTATAAAAAGGTTACATCGTACTAATGATATGTATTCTACTTGAATTTATAAATATCATGTAAAATATACGTCATATTTGTTGTTTGAATATCTTTAGAAATTACTTCGTTAGTTTAGAAATTACTTCGTTAGTTTTCTACAGATTAGTCAAGAAAAACAAATCATTCTTTATATCTCTTCCCTATCTCCGTTACTTGAATTTTTTATTTGAATTCTGGTAGAAAGGAAAATTTCAGAGATTGATTTTTAAGATTACCAGGTTACACCATGTTTCTCTGTCCGCAACAGTCAGGGATACGATATCGAATATGTTCTTGTCCCAAATAGTTAACTGTCATCGTGACATTTCCTTTATATATTCCTCTCTTGTTTCCAACATTTGTCCTTTGCGTTAATTATTGGTAAATTAGCAAGGTAGACTTGGCTCTGTAGACTTGAGTGGCAACCTGTCTATGAGAAAGAAAACTCTGAATTTAAAACTGCTATATATAGTGATTTTCCAAGCGTAGCTTAGATATGGCACAAAACCGAAAGAATGGGGAACACATTAAGGATCAAACTCACTATTCAGTCGTAATTGTTTTAGCAAGACAAGCTTGTTAACCATTACACTACGCTGAGGTGCCCATATATATATATATATATATATATATATATATATATATATATATAATTCCATTCGAACCCATTACATTCACTTACGTGCTAATACCATTGGGAAAGGCATGAATCCTCTTCTCCACCAACCTAGGGGTAAATAGCAAAACAGACCAGATTCTATAGACTTGGATGGCAACTGGTCTACCGCAGAAAGAAATGGCAACCTACTGCGGGGAAAAAATCAGCCTCGTCAGTCATGTATCGAAAGATACATGATCGCCTAAGCGTGTATCAGGCATGCCACTAGATTATATGCATATATATATATATATATATATATATATATATATATATATATATATATATACACGCACATACGATCGTAGATTTTTAAGTCCGTGGCCTGATACATAGTCTGAAATATGATCTGAAATATTCATTGTATAATTTTCGATATGTATAATTAATAATTAACTTTGGAGAAAGTGCTTTGTAAAGGAAATATATGTGTGTGTGTGTGTGTGTGTGTCTGTGTGTGTGTGTGTGTGTGTGTGTGTGTGTGTGTGTGTGTGTACCTGAGTACATTTATATGTCTGTGTGGCCATCTCTCTCAATCTGTCACCATAAATGTTCCACTATCTCTAATTTTTTTATTGTTTCTCGCATTTTTGTGATTGTGTTTTCATTATTGCTGTTATTATGCTCTCTTTTATTTCCTGGGTGTGGCAAACCGCACTTGCCAAAACACGTGTCGGCACGTGCTGGGTGAAACTTGTGAAAAATAGCGCTCGCGTGGTCCTTTCAACACTTCGCCGTTAATTTACACCAACAATAACCCAGCAGTTGAAGCAACCGACACAGCAATGTGTATACGTATGCTGTGTCATATCCAAACACACACGCTCGCAGTTACTTTTTAATAAGCCCCAACCTTTCTTTGTACATTTTTTTTTTATTATTTCATTGTCCACTTCTCCCTCGTCTACTCACTTATTCCAAACATCGGGCTTGGTTCAGATGTTCGGCCCACTTAGCATTTTCATCTGATTATATCTGCCAAAACTGTCTATTTTTTCCCCAACTTTTCAGCTGAATTTATACTGCAAGCATTGACAGTAATATATTAGCAATTACCTGATATTTTCACAAAAGACGAGAGAAAAGAAAGGCTAAAAGAAACAGTAGTGAAATAGTATAATTTATTTTTCTCCTCTAAGCTCATTAGAGACGTACGCGAGGCTTCAGTTTTGTACCAGTCTTTTTACTTTTCTTTTTTTTTTACTGGCGGAAATATATCACTGCAAAGGAAATTATGTGATCTCTGCGAGAAAGACTCAAATAATGTGTGCTTATACAAGGAGATGCCTCGACTAATTACTAGAAAAATATGGTACATAATCTAAGAATCGATTCTCCGATTCACTAAAATTTGAAATAGTTAAGAATAAAATAAAAATCAATATGAATTGATAGCATAAACTGCGACATTTTTAACGAATTCTTTCAGTACGAGTAATAATCAATAAATGAATGAAATATCTAAATGTTCCGAATACAAAATAATAAGTCTTATATAATACAGTTTTACAGCTTTAGCGTAAATTCAATGAAAATACATTTCCAATTACATTCAACTATCTACAGATCAGGGCTAAACAAAACTACCTAGAGTTTAGAGTTCAGGCAGACAGGCAAAACTCCCTGCAGTTCCTTGTTACCACCAACAAAACTACCTAGAATTTAGGGCTCAGGAAGACAGGACAAACTAGCTATAGTTCAGGGATAAGATAAAATTTAGGGTTCAGGAAGACAGACAAATGTCTCTTCGTTCAGGGCTGATACATACAAGTTCAAGTTTTAAGAACCAGAACACAATCCAAACTCTCTTGCGCTTCAGGGCTCAGACAAAAAAATTAAAACGAAACAACTACAGCTTATGACTCCGGTTGACAAACAAAACACTACATTTCAGGGCTGAGTTACAAAAACCGTCAGCAGTTTAGCTTACAAGTTAATATAGCTACAGTTAAGGGCTGAGATAAACAAAACCAGCTGGTGTTTAACGCTCAGGCAGACAGAACTAATCTCTTTTGAGGAATGAAAGCAAAAAAGATAAAATCCATATTTTTTATTGATCTCTAAATTGATTTATATCATTGTATGGCATTTTTTTTCTATTTTCCTTATTCAATTAATACAGTATAGTCCTTTTATCATCAGACATTAATATGAGCCAATTGATGAATCTTTTTTCAGGAAAGTATTACAACGATTTCACATAGTTTGGCACGTGGTTATTAACTAAATTTTATATTTAAATTTTTCGGTATAATATACAGCCTATGTGATTAGTATAGATCGTTAAATTACAAAAAGGAGATCATGTTGAAAATAAATATCTGTTATGTAAAGTAAATGTGTTTTTCATTATTAGGCTATGGATTTATATACCTACGTACATCTATATCCGTTTTCATCTGTAATATATCTCATTCGTTTTA
Source organism: Acanthosepion esculentum (assembly GCA_964036315.1). Taxonomy (NCBI): domain Eukaryota; kingdom Metazoa; phylum Mollusca; class Cephalopoda; order Sepiida; family Sepiidae; genus Acanthosepion; species Acanthosepion esculentum. The sequence goes on from OZ038481.1 coordinate 59,159,697, forward strand.
TCAGTGGATATTTCAGCTTTCATTGAACAGAAGCTGTGCGGAATATGAATTACGCATTTACAGGCATTTTAAAAAAGGTTTAAATCTTAAATAAGGTATTAAAGGAAAGGAGAAATGAAGAACTAGATATTAACTGTAAAAAGACCCAAGGCAGAGTTGTCAGGAAAGGTGATAAGTTGTGAGCTATAAACTGGGGACGTTCAAATCAAGTACGTGCAGAATTCTATATATCTGTGTAGTTTAGTAACATATGAAGGAAACTCCGAAGGCGCATAGGAATAGAAAAAGTCGCATTCCAAACATTAATCAATGTATTTAACATTGGAAAATTTTGTTAGTAACAAAACAAAATAATGTTAAGCTGCTACGTAATGTCTAATTTCCTATATGGCAATAAATGCTGTATAATTTCCTAACAGATGAAAAAGTGACTTCCAACGACAGACGTAATTCTACTGACGAATGCTGAGAAAACAATGAACGGAACAATGAAGAAGCCTTAAGGAGCATAGAAATAATAAGGAAACTTATTCGTACAATCAGAGAGAGGTGAAATGTCTGGGAAATATAAGAAAAAAGGCGCAGGAGAATTTAACACTCACATGATATACTGAAGGCAAGGGAAGCAATAGGGGACGGTGAATAAACTACATAACGAGTTTATAAGAATGAGCGATGGAACAAGAATAAAGAAGAATGAGAGGTAATCCAATGTAATTTAGAGCAACAAAAGACAAGAAGTTGAGAAGATCCGAGATTAGCTACGATATGAAGGGACAGGGCACAAAAAGAAAGAATATATTGTCAGCTTATATTTGTATTATTATCTTGGTTGATATAGATAACGTTTCGACCAAATACCCTCTAATGACCATTGATTGGTTGATATAGAATATATCTGGATGATTATTTCGATTTTTTGTTTCAATGATTTCAGTTATTGTTAGTTCTCATTACCTGATTCAGGGATTTAAATCACGACCACTATGTGTATAATCAATTTCTATATCCACTACGCCACCATCCTGAAGTGGTGTTTTTATGGGGCTTATTATATTCTGATATATATTTTTTTACATTTGGTTATAATGACGGACTGTACCGTTTTTCAGAATTTAGTATTTCATTTCAAAGCGTAATTGTCAATTATTTTTATGCAAAATATTACAACATTCAACAGATATCTTATATCAGTGGACATCTGATGATGATTAGCGTGTACTTGGTCGAAACATTGTGACTATAATAACATCTACATCAATCAAAAGGAAAACAATTGTTCGACAATGATACAAGTATATTGACAATTACTTATCACTGAAATGAAATACTAAATTATACTCTCACCTATCTTTAACATGATAAGTCTCTTGCTAACTCCGTACTATAGCGACATAATAACGTAATTTCTTTCCTTAATGTTTCTTAACGCTTTAATATTTTTAATACCCAAGCTTTTCAAACTCTCCTACGCGTAAATTAATTTGTAGATACGTGGGTGTTCATAGGGATAAGAGTCCTCTTTCCTATTTGCACATTTAAGGAGAAAAACAAAAATTCTATTCAGTGACAATTACCAGAAAGTTATAGTTAAATCCATTTCTCGCCCCCACCCCATGATGAAATAAATCAATACAATTAATAAAGATTTATAGAGAGTTATTCTAGAGATTAAACAAATCCGTATAAGCTTTATTCAACTTGATCTGATGTAAAGAATGTTAAAACTTTCCTTAACGTGTTGTTTCAACCCTTCAAAGGACATGGCTTTTTTATTTTCTTCATAAAAGCCATCGATATATTGAGCTGGCTTTTCCAAATCTTCTTTCCCTTGACTCAACAAATCTTTCAGATTTCAAGACGGATATATAACACCTTACTCTCCTCTGATCCCGTTCCCAGGAAAGTGATGCAAAGATCCATCAAAGCTGGAAATGCTTATAACATGTTGTGTTCATCGACGTTCTCTTTGGTCAATAGTGTTTTCAAATTATGTCAGATTACAACCATATTTGTTTATCTTAAAGGTTTTATAAAAATGTAAGCCAGATTCGATACATTTATTTTACATGTGTATTCCCGTGGTTCCCAAAGAGGACTGTAAGCTGAAAGGTTTGTTATATCTCATGTGTCAAGTCGCTGATAGGATTTCTCACATATTGATTTGGGAGACATAAAAGCCGAGAAAATGTAATTTTTTTTTATCAATTTCATACTTGTATATTATATCTTATATTAACGAAATATCTGTGGAACTCTCTTCCGATTACTTCTTACATGCCACCCGAAATCTCCAAAAATTTAAATGCAACGTCAATCGCAATCATCTCCTCCTAAATCTTCTTTTTTATTGTCTTTTCTAAGTCTTCGCATTCTTTTCCGCCCCTTGCGTCTTAGTGGCATATCGCCTTACTTAGGGTGAAATGATTAAAAAATCTATTATACTGATTGTTATTTTTAAAAAAATGTTTACATATGTACTCTTATACCCATTGATTCCTTTTACAATGATGTTCACCATGGACAAGGCCCAAGAGCCACTCGAGTTAGGTTACAGTGTACAGCACCACCCCAAGCAAAGTAAGGGTGCTGCGAAGACATAAGGGGTTATCGGAAGTGAAAGATAAAGGAAAAACATTAAAAAGAACGGGAAACCCAATCCTAAACAGGAAAAAAGGGATAAACCTCTGCTCCTGTTCAAAAGATCGAGGAGGAACGTGAACTGGACAATAGGCGAGCATATCTACTTCTATTGTTGCTAATAATTAAGAAAAACCCATGCTTGCACTTTATTTTATAAAAAACGAAAAAGATAATTCGGTCAGATTCTCATAAACTTGTCATTATTTTGCCTTTAAAAATAAATATTCAACAAGAGAAGTAGAAAAAAATCTGTAAATACAAGATTTGCGAAACAATATTAAGAATGAGGTGACTAAATCTCTTTGCTGCGCTATGTTAATTAAGAAAATTCTAGAAGAAAAGAAATCGATAATTTTATACCAAGGAAATAACTTTGATTAGGACCTTATAAATAGTTAAAACCAAACTAAAAATAAGCTGTAGCTTTCGCCATGAATGTCAAGCTGTGTATAGTAACGATAAGGAAAATAACTATTATGGTAGCTTTATCCTGACACCACTAAAATAAATTATAAAGTGATTTAATAAAGACATAAAAGAGCGATTTTAATGTGGTCCTTGGCCGATAAAGCACGCATTATGGAGTAACTATTAATCTACAGAGGCTCAAATCTGCATAGACTATTTAAATTGAGCAGGCTACTCATTACTATGTAGAATAATCGATAGAAATTAAGTTTATGACATTCTTTCAGTGAATGAGAAAATCAAGTCATTGCTTTGAATTCTACTCTGAATGAGTTCATTTATGTTAATATGTACTCGATTTGTTTTGGTAAATTTATAAGTAGGCATTTCATGTGGAAAATCAGCTCTTCATAGAAAACTAGTTGATGATACTTATAATGGTTTTCTAAGTGTGACTTAGACGTGACGCGAGGTCGAAAATATGGGAAACCCAGTGAGGACCAAATTCACTAATCATTGTAATTGATCTAGCGGGACAAGCTTGCTAAACATTACACCACGTCGAAGTGCACGAAACGATTTTTATGCGAAGCATAGATGTGGAACAAGGCCGAAAGTATGGGGCACCCATTAAGGATCGAACTAATTATTCAGTCGTAATTGATCTCGCGAGACAAGCTTGCTAACCATTACGCCACGTTGAAATGTCCAGTTGATGATACTTATATTCGTCAATGCATTTTTCAAAGTTATTGCATAAAAGATCCTCTGATGATATATTCCAATGAAATCTCAAACTGAATAGATTAACAGAATAATCAATTTTCATATTCAACAATTGAAATCTCTGTGGCATAATTATCACCATCAGACACAATCTTAACATTACAGATGATAGTGTGTTAATCGTAAATAAGGAGAAGTAAAAAATGTTTTTCTTTTTAAAAAAAACAAAAAAAACTTATAAACAAGGTAGATATTGAATAAGAATAGCTAAAAATGAACTGCAAAAAAAAAACAAACAAAAAAAACAAAAACAGAATGCATGATTGTCAGCAAAATGGATATCATATGGGGTGAGTTAGCTTCGGGAAAGTAACAATGAAGCAGGTGCAGAAATTCAACTACCCGAGGAGTGTAATTACAGGCGATGGAAAATATTCAGTTATGTACCATACGTGATACACGCTTAGGCGATCATGTAGCTTTCAATACATGAATGACGAGGCAGATTTCTTCCCGCAGTAGGTAGCCATTTCTTTTTTCGGTAGACCAGTTGCCATCCAAGGCAAAATAACTCGGTCTGTCCTGCTATTTACCCATAGCTGGGGGGGGGAAGAGGATTCATGCCTTTCTCAAGGGTAGTAGCACGTAAGTGGATGTAATCGATTCGAATGGAATTCGAAATCGGCTTTCCGATTCGTTAGCCTCTATCCATTACTAACCACCCCCAAAACGAAGGCGCATAAGCCAAATCATGAGAAACTATTTAAATTATCTGGTCCACTCGTGAAAAACGGGGAAAATTCCTTGTAGATTAGCATTCTAAAGATATTTCTCTAGATATTTGTCAGAAATATCGAGAAGAAATACTACTGATGTTGTCCTCTTTCCTTAATTCAAAATAATACGCTAATACGCTGACATAAACGGAGTTTCAAACTTGACATTTGTAAATAAAAATAAAGAACAGGTAACTCTTTAAGTCAATGATCGACTTAACACTGTATTTATATTATAAACAAGACCCCCCATCTAAAATGACTAAGTCAACTTTATATTAGATGGAAAGCGTACCCTGATGTTTGCAAGTATAACCGAGAGAGAAAGGCATTTTTCGGAAATGACTTAAGATTAAACGTTTTTGTATCGTATCTTGAATTTGCGAGGATGTACAATAGGCCTGTAATTATAAGGCTTGGATTAATCTACATAGTTTTAAAAGGCACAGGAAAGAATATACTGAGTGAATATCTAACATAATTGCAAATTTCTGTTCAGATTGCGTCGAGACGTCATAATCACAAAGTACCATGAGAGTGTTAAGCATAAAAAGTTATAGCATATATATATATATATATCAGGTCATCCCATAAGTTCTGTCCGAATTTTGAATAAAGTAAACAAGTGACCAAATGTTACATTTAATTACAGATTCAATCAACAATGTATTTTCCCTGATTATCTATGACTTCCTTCCATCTATTAACAAGCTTACTAATTCCATTACTGTAAAATTCTTTTGGCTTTGATTCAAAGAACTCACAAATGTCAGTTTTAACCTCTTCGTGTGTTACAAAAACTGTTTCTTCCAAATGAATCTGTAAGCTACGAAACAAATGGTAGTCTGAAGGAGCAAGGTCGGGAGAATAAGGTGGATGAGGAATTTTCTCCCAACCAAGTTCTTCGATCTTTTGTGACGTGATTCTTGCTGTGTGTGGTCGCGCATTGTCCTGAAGAAACATCACCTGTTTTCGATTCACTAGAGCAGGTCTTTTTTTCCTCAAAGCTTGGTTCAAACGCTCTAATTGCTGACAGTATATTTGAGCATTAATTATTGCATTAGGTGGTAAGAATTCAAAGTGGATTATTTCTTGGCAATCCCACCAGATTGAAAGAAGAACTTTTGCCCATGAAGTTCCCTTCTCGGCTGTATCTGGGGTCCTTCCCCTTTACCAAGCCACTGTCTACGACACTTAACATTTCGATAAAAGATCAATTTTCCGTCGCCAGTCACAAGTCTATCCAAAAAAGGTGAAACAAGTTGGCGAGAATAGAGATGTCAACTTGAGATTTGAGGTTGTTTTCAGACAATTCATAAGGCACCCATTTTCCAAGTTTAGGAACTTTTCCAAGTTGTTGAAGATGACGATGAACAGTTGTATGGTTTGAACTGAGAACCACTGCTAATTCCTCAACTGATAAAGCAGGATTTTCTTCAAGGGCTGCTTCAAGAAGCTTTTCATCAAACTCAACTGGACATCCGATTCGATCTTCATCTTCAAGGGTAAAATCTCCACCTCTGAATTTTGCAAACCATCTTCTGCAAGTTCTTTCATTCACACATTCCTCTCCATAAACTGAGTGAATGTTTCTAGCCGCTTCGGCTGCTGAGTTTCCTTTCTTGAACTCATAAAGCATTATGTGCCTCAAATGATTCTTAGGTACTTCCATGTTAGCAAAGTTTTAATCAAACAAAATTTTATTTTATTTTTCTCTGAAATAAAATTTGATCAGTTTAAATACATCTAAACATAAAAATAATGTTCAGCTCCATTAGACATTATAAAATACTCTTTAAATTTCGTTCATTTTAACAAAAAGTTAAAATTCGGACAAAACTTATGGGATGACCTAATATATACTGACAAATATAATGGCTTGAAGAATATTTTTTGGAATGCTCATCTACAAAAATTGTAAAAAAAATGTTTCCGTTTTTTTACAAGCGGAACATTTAAGTAGTGCCACTGGCCGTTTTCCGAAATGATGTATTCAGGGACAGAAAAATAACATTAAAAACAAACATAGAAAAGTGCATCCGTAAAGTCTGATCTCCTATATGACAGAAAGTTGGACGTTTTGATTACAAATAAAGAAAAGTCTTGAACTGACCAATATTATATATTTCAACGAGCACGGAGAATATCATGGACAGAGCATGTGATATATGAGGATGTTTTTGTAAAAATAGGGACTGCAATGAGATAAGCAGAAAAAGAAAGCCGAAATTATTGAGAGACATAACGAGGAAAGAGGGTTTGGAGATATAAAACTTGCAGGACAAGAGACGGAGAGAAACCCAACGAGTAAAAATTATTTGACAAATTTTTAGCCAAATGTCTGTAGAAAAAAAATCTACTAAAATTGGAAGTCATAAAGAAGCAAGTAATGCGAAGAGTAACAAAGGGATTTACAGAAACCCATAATCGCTTATCTCTTAAATAGACATGGTAGAAAGAGAGAGTGAGAGAAAATAAAAGGGAGATAATCACTATGTCTGTCACCTAATGGTGGAAAAGTAACTATTTATTTTGCAAGACAAAGTTCTTCTTTGGAATGCACTAATTCACCGGGGAAAATTATAACGGAACTAAATTGAGTTATTTATTACGTATCAAGCTACAGACTTCTTGATCCACCTCTATATCTGCATAAATTAGAAACAGGATTTTGCTTTCTTGAATTGGGATTGGTGTGTGCGTGTGTATGTGTATGTGTGAATTTGAACGTGCGTGAGAGAGAGTGAGTGAGTGTATATATTTGACGATGTATGAAATCCTTTTTCATTAACAGTAACTATACATTAATTTTACGTGACTTTTTTACCATATATATACATATATATATATATATATATGTAAGTATATAGTGAGAGAGAGGGAGAAGAGAGAGGAAGAGAGAGAAAGTGTGAGAGAGAGGAAAAGAGTGAGGGAGAAGGTGTGTGGGGAAGATAAAGGGTGAGAGGGAAAGGGTGAGAGAGGGAGTGCGTGGGTGACAGGAAAGAGTGAGAGGAAAATAGTGATAGAGAGGGAAAGAGAGGACGAGTGAGAGATCGAGGGAAAAAACGAGAGAGAGGGAGAGCGAGAGAGAGGGTTGACAGCGAGAGAGATAAAGAGAAGGAGTGAGAGGGAGAGAGAAGGAAAGAGTGTGAGAGTGAGTGAGAGAGAAAGATTCATAGACGTAAAATTTAAATAATGCTTAACGAAAAAAGATATAAATTAACTGTACATTTTGTGTGAATATGTGTATGCATTTAACAAAAGCGAAAACAACTTTATTACATCTTTTTTCCCCAGAAATCGATCCAAATACATATAAAAATCGTGGATCTATGAGTCTTTGATTATTTCATCGATTGTTTAATCGACCTTTCATTCGATCAGCAGCGCTTTTTTTTTTTAATTAGGAAATACTTGAATCGTTGAGTCTTTAAGAACCTTACATTTAGCCCTTGAACTGGGACTAACAACAGACTGTCAACGCTGGTTCGATCGGTTGAAGAGAGGAAAATAAAAAGAAAATGAAAGAGTCAGTAAGGCGGATAAACTGAGAGGGTGGGCAAAAAGGTAATGTAGCACTGTCGGATAAAAGGGTAACGTTGAAAAAAAAACGAATTCCAAAAGAAAAAAAAATGAATGAGAACAGAAATGAAAAATCAGAAGAAAAGAAAATGATACAGATAAAAACACATCTATATACATGTACATAAAAATTAGATTATTGAAACGTTGAAATTTTTCATCTATTTCCGATAATCTGCCATTGCAGTTAAAACCTCTGAACATGTCACTGAGTGACGCATCGGCACGCTAATCCAGAAAATGTCTTCGAGATTTAATATTGAAGACAAGTGGCAATGGGCGTCGTCGTCACAGAATGCGTAAAAGCCGACCATTTTTTTTATGTTATGGTAGATAAATGCAATGGATTCACGTTAAGTAATAGCATTTCTGTTTCTTACAATCATATTTATAAAATAGGGGAAACTATCACAAAAATATTTGGTTCGAATTATCCATTCTTTTTAACTTTTACAGATTCAGACTGTTGTGTGTCATGCGTGATACACGCCTAGACGATCATTTATCTTTCGATACTTGACTGACGAAGCAGATTTTTTTCCCGCAGTAGGTTGCCATTTCTTCCTGCGTTAGACCAGTTGATATCCAAGTCTTTTGAACCCAGTCTGTCTTGCTATGTAAGAGATAAGAAAATAACAGTCAGAGGGTAAAAAAGAAAGTGAAACAAAGTGGGAAATTATGTAATAATATGGATGTTTGAATTTCTGTGAGATGATTTTACCACATAATCTAAATAACAGATTTACTAATATTTTTAATCATATTAAATATCTTTACTGTAAGAGTTATTTTATTTTATCATGTTTTAAATTCATATATATTTTTATTTTTCATAATTTTAAATGATATTATCTCAAAATAAACAAGTAAGAAACACCCTTTTTAAATGTAATAAATTTCCCAGCTTTATATAAATTTAGCCAGTTCTCATTATTGAGAAAGGGAACTAAAAAACAATTATTTGATTTATTTGCATTTCATATCCACAGGAGCCTCACTTTGGAACCGAGTCAAAGAGATAAGTAATAAAAGTATGTATTACAGATAAATCTTCTTCATATTTAATGATGTGTAACTGGATCAAATATATACCAAATTTAATGATTTTAAAGGTTCGAGAACATGACATCAATCGAGTTAACTAGCAGAAAGTAGAAATTAGAGACAGAAAGAAAGAAATAACAAGTAAAACGAATAGAAAAGAAAATTATTCATAAATAACTAAATAAAATGATTGCAAAACAAAGAAATCCAAAATATATTTTGTACATAGAAAACAGCTGGCAACATAATTATGAGATGTGTGCATTTTTATATATTAAATATAAAGCTGTGTATATCGATATAATACATTGTTAATATTTATCTACTAATACCGGGTTCCAGACTGGTGTAGTTTTAGGTATAATATTAATTTTTTTTCAGTTTAAATTGAGTAAAGATAACTTGAGAAAATGTATTTTATTTAAATGGTATGTTTCCTTATTATTTGTTAAAAAAATAAATATTATATACATTTTTTTATATAAAAATTATGGAATTAAATAACTTCAACAATAAATGTATGAATATATTTGTAATATCCTAGGTTCTTTTCTAAAAATCCAAATATATATATGAAATTACATAATTTAACCTTTCTCTTTCTTTTTCTCTTTCTTTTTCTCTTTTCCTGTCACATTGCCATTCTCTTTATTTTCATCTCATCCTTTTTCAATCCCTCTTCAACCTTATTCACTTTTTCGCCGATTCAACGAATAACAGAAGCAGACGATACTCTCCCGCCGTCTAATAATAGAGATACTGATCATTATCAGCCGTTATCAAAACCTATTAAATAGATTTTGTTTCTATTTTATAATCTAGGATTTTTATCTATAAAATTAATTCTGTTAATCTCATCTTATTTTACAATTTAAAAGTATTCTGCTTTTAATACCACTAAAAGTAAAAAATATCAAAAGAATGCTAACAGGGAACAAAAAATAAAAAAACAGTGCTTTACTTGCTTTCGCTCTTATGGTAACCTCCAGTAGCATGCGTGGCACCATGACAACGATATATCTCATCATTATTTCAAATAGGACTGATTGATAAATATTTAAAGTTACACTGTGTTTATATATATATATATATATATATATATATATATATATATATATATATATATATATATATATATATATTGAGAGATTAAAAAAATTAAAATTTATTTTATTTATAAGAGAAAAGTAATCAATATGAGAACAGAACGTTTATAATTATAGACGGTGTGAACATAAGAATCAAGATCGCATGTTGATGTCAATTTCACGCCTCGGTACAAATACTCCTTCAGAAGAATAGATGCATTGGTCACTGTGGGATTAAATGAAGTTGGGTGAAGGAGGTACCCCATCCTTACCAGCTTTTTTGTTTAGGTCTGGAGCTTAGGTTCATTTATGATCATGGCCACTGGATTTCTCATTTATGCTGATTGGGTAATCGGAGGAAGTGTTTATGTAATTAGGTTAAAGTTATTTATTGTCCAAACTTCTAGATAGCATATATATATATATATATATATATATATATATATATATATATATAAAGACTAAAGAAAAAATGATCATAGCTGACGCATTTCGTAATCTGATGGACATTATCAAGACATATATAAAAATATTATTTTACAACATGTATTTATAAACATAAGTAAAACTGTCATTAGTTTCACAAAATTTTGAAATTTAAAATCGCTTATGAATATAAATCAGGCTCACTGAATTCTGAGTTAAGCTATAGTGGATGCTAAGTAATGGAATTCAATGTATTATAAACGAGTGAGTAAATTTTCTTGTTGATTTTTTTATAATATAATTATTATTTATTTTAATTTAATTTGAGAAATTAATTTATGTAATTATATATTTTGAACAATAGGTTTTGAATTTAACCCTTACTTTTAATTTTAAAAAACAATATGATGGCATGGGAAAGGCGTATATAATTTAGGAAAGGACATATTTGAAAACATCTGGGGCGCAGATTTATATTTTGGTAATAATCCACAGCGGCATTCTCAAGGATTTTTCGTATAAGTAAGTTACACACTAATTAAAAGAGAAAGTAACTTACTTAGACGTAAAATTATTGAGAGTCGTGCTTTAGAGTCTTATCAAAATATAATCCTCTTTAACAAGACTACATATATGATTATCAAAATTAAATCATTTAGCATCCTCCATATTTTGCCATGACTTTCAGCTAGCCTAACTGAGAATTTTTAAAATTTAAAGATTTTGAAAAACTAACATTTTACTTCTGTTTATAAATACTTTTGCAAAATAAAATCCTTACATTTGCCTTAATAAAGTTCATCAGAGGACGAAACTAGTCGGCTAAAATAAGTTTTCCTTTGGTCTTTATTTATATAGTTTTTACAGCTATTTTAGTTATATCTGAAATTTTACATATACACATGTATATATATATATATATTTCTCTTATTTGTGTTCTATATTTGTTCGAGTATATTTCTTTGGTTCTAATTTTTGTATTTGAAAAAGATTAGAGATTTAGTGTTATAGTCTTATAGTGTTATAATTAGTCATTTCAGTTATAATATGGTTGTATCTTGGGTAGTAGAAATACATACACAGGAGGTAAAGAATGAGAGACTAAATCTATAGATAAGTAAATCTTACGTTTGATTTGAAAACTTTGCGAATCTGTACCTCTTTCTAACTTTCAGTAAATATATTTCAGCTCTGTTTTCTTGCAGACCTACAAAAGGATTGAGAAGTTCTCAGCCCGACCATAAAGCCCTTCCAAAAAACTGTTTGGTCACTTGGTCAGATTTATTAAATTGGGTCATGCCGAAACAAGTGATATCAATGTACCCGTATTTGTTAAATGATTTCTAAATTACAGTTCTTAGCAGATCATTTTTTCCTCCGTTCGTTCCATCTTCCTCACACACAATTTTACCCGCATTTTTTCTATCAGCTTTTCAACTTTAAATAACTTCCGAAATATCGTAAAAAGCTTCTAAAGTAACAAATACGGAAGCATATGGGGATTAAATCAAGCCCCTATGTTTGATTGACAAAATCACCATACGTCTACAGATTAATGCATTATTTTTAAAAAAATACTTGCTGGTATGGCCTGCTGGTAAATATGTTTTAGAATTGCAACGATGCAAAATTTATGATTTCAATGGTTTTACGTCTTAGTACTCTGGGAAATTTACATTGCATACCGAATATAAAATATATTTCGTGTGAAGCAAAGATGAATTGTTTACGTTCTTTTAAATAGGTTTCAAATATGTTATCAAAGTTTTAAATTATATTAATTCATAAGAAAGTTAAACACGTTTGCTTTGTGTCTAGGTTGTGATAGTATTGCAAGAGTTTTTTAAGGAATTCTAAATTTTAACAATGTTCTCTGTGTCGCGCCAGAAAGTTTTTTCTCGCCCGAGTTCATACTTCAAATCTTTAAATCGACCATTCGCTCGTGCATGGAATACTGCTGTCATATATGGTCTGAAGCCTCCGCTGCTCGTCATCGACAAAATCCAGAGACGGATATGCAATGTGATTGGTCCTGATCTGGCATTTCGTTTACAGTCACTTTCTCACAGACGTGCCGCTGCTTCCCTCTGTCTTTTCTACAAATACTTTCACAGTAACTGCTCCGAAGAGCTACTTTCACTGTTTCCCAAAGTGCATGAATTTAAACGTGCTACTAGGTTGACATCTCAGTCCCAACCTTTCACTGTCGAAACGGTTAAATGTAGCCATCTTCTTCTACTCCAATAGCTTCATGTCTCGCATTTTCCGTCTGTGGAACTCTCTTCCTCTTACTTTTTACCCTCATAGCCATAATTTCCAGATATTCAAATGCAATGTCAATCGACATCTCCAGATGCCTGGATCTATTCCCCGTCTTTCTCTTCATCCTTTCCCCTATCGTGCTTCTTTAATCTTGCTCCCACTCTCTGTGACCCCTTGCAAGCTTTTAGCACTCCCACTTTGCTTGGGGTGAAATGCTTAAAAAAAAGTCAAGAAAAGTCGGAAAGACGACGATTATGGCTCTTCACAGATACTTTTCTTAATTATCAGTGAATTACCAAGACTTCTTAGGAAATGTAGTGGTGTAGATTCCCATTGCCTATTCCACGGTTTGGTTTTCAGTTTTCTTCTTCCATAATGGTTGCCAACCAAGCCTGGAGGGTCCAGTTTACCTCGCTGTTTAACTCATACCTGGAGGAAGGAAAATGGATTCATGCTAATCCCAGGAGCTTTTATGTAAAAATGAATACAACTGATTCAACCGGAATTTGAACTACGCCCGCTGAATTCACTTGCTTCACTTATATCCGTTACACTCGTATATATTCATGTATTATGTATATCCCAATTATTAACTTATTCCCTAAATTATTCCTTCTGTGATTAATAATTAATTATATTAACGTTTCATCTCCCTCTCTGTCTTTATACGTTGAATGTTTAATGGAAATGTTTTTTGATCATTTCGCCCCAAGAAAGGCAATAAAAATAAGCAAAGGGGTTACTGAGTGTGAGAGAATATGAGAAAAAGAAAACATAGTTAAGGAGAGAGAACACAAAAAGAACGGGAATTAAGAAGACAAAAGATAACTTTTGACATTGCATTTAAATTTTTGAAGATAAAATTTGACTGGTAAGCAAGAAGCAGGAAGAGAGTTCCACAAGCAAAAAGTACGAGAGAAAAAACAGTTAACATAGGACTTACGGTTACTGTAAGATGATGAGATTGTCGCCAATCTATTGTCTCACAATGGGATTTTTTTCTTGTCATTTTCCGTTAACCTTAGAGATGGCTGTGAGTGAAAATCTTAATAAATCAACAGTTTTAAAAAGACTTAAACCTACTCGCCTGATACGAAGACAATGCCGCATTCAAATAACTTAAAATTATATTTCCTTAATGAGTGAAATGAAATTCGGCAGTTCGCCATGACCATGTTTTAACGCATATATCCATTAAATATCTACCACACCATTGTCTGTTTATAAATTTATATAAAAGGGCATTGGTCACGTGTACTTAAGTGGCTAGTAAGGTATTAGCGTGCTACTGTCTTGCTGTAGTGGCAGATTCCATATCGTCAATAGAGATGGTGTTCAGACCTATGTCATAGGCTGATTTTTAAATGAGGAACTCCTTCATACATCATAAAACGATACAGCGTATGTCAGTATGTCTTTGTCAGACTAATCAGCGCTTAGTAATTATTCATTGGAAAACGAGTTAAGTTTTTCTTATTTTATATGTAAGACTGTATTAACCTTGATTCTGTATATATTAGCCAAGTTCCACGTCTGTATAAACGACTGCAATTACAGAAAACTCCACTGTTGTCAATGGGCCGAATTTGAATGAGACGCAACTAAATTGTTCATTCTTCGTTTATCAGCAACTTCATTACTGTTATAATATACACAGCAACATAACTTGACGAAAGAAGGTCATGGATATTGTGTTCAAAGGATAGGTCTTAAATATGCAGTTACATGACGTGATTCGGTGACGCAACTATACTGCAATAATCAAGAAAATAAAAGTAACGGATCACATAGCAAAAACAGTACACTGCATGCTGATATGGCTTTTGACAGGGAATTAATTTGTCCCAGTTTTTTGAGCCCCAGAGATAAAACCGACATTGCTGAAAGCAATCAGCTTCCATTTTTTTTAATCAAACGACTTGAAATGAGGAAAATCAGTCCTTGTCTGAGTTATCTTTATTTCTCCATTTTTCGTACAGATGAATCAAAGATTATCAATTGGAAAACAGCGATTTGACTTATATTTTTCTACCTTTAAATATAACAAATTATCCCTGGAACTTGTAGACAACCTACACTGATGAGGCCCTATCAAAACAATTATATTACAGTTAATGCTCCGATACGCTCAGTATCCTGTGGAAAAGCGATCACTATCAAAAGATTTATTTCATTATAAAATGTATCCTGACCTACATCGTCATATACAGAGAACACTATATTCATAGAGCACCCAATAAGTCACTAACAATGGCTTATAAGGCAATTAACGATCGTGCTATTGCAAGTACTGTCATTATCTATATATCGCTAATTTTGTCGATACTGCTAAAACTGCATCAACAGACATCCTTCTTTATAGCTCTCGTCTTCACTATAATTATCATAAGCATAGTTAGATTAATCGGTATTCGAACCATCAATGTTAAAGCTGCAAGTTTTTTTGATTTGTTGCCAATAATGAAATCAAGTGTAACGCTATACCATAGTGTAGTGAAACGGGGTAAGACCGTCCCATCAAATTACTCCAGACCCTTAATTGCAGAGTTAATGGTCAAAGATAGAAGAGAGTTTCGCCTAATTTATTTCCCTTTGATTTTTATAATGCTGTTTTTCATTTCCTTTTATCTTTATTGCTGGTCTAAACAGCACAAATAGCACACAAAAATATCGATAGCATTTTTATATTAAATTTAAAGAGACGAGATACGGAGATTGTGTGAAGAGGAAGACCAGGAAAATAAACGATTAAAATATAGAGAAAAAAGAAGATTGGGATAATCAGTAGAAAGAGAGCGAGAGATAGAGAGAGAGAAAAAGAGAGGAGAAGGAAAGAAACAAGGGAAAATAATTACCAAAGGAGAAATACCAAAAGAGAAAAATATAGAAATTAGGTATTTGAGAAGTGTCCGTTGCCCATCTTTATGCCCTTAGTTCTTGCCCACCCCAGGACGTAGACGATCATGACTCTCTACAATTTCCTGTCATTTGTAGCTCTTAATAAATTTTGTCTTTTTGCTATTTCTCTTTGTAATAAGGAACAAAACTAAAGAAGTACCTTGACG
This sequence comes from Acanthosepion esculentum, assembly GCA_964036315.1. Lineage (NCBI taxonomy): Eukaryota > Metazoa > Mollusca > Cephalopoda > Sepiida > Sepiidae > Acanthosepion > Acanthosepion esculentum. Next base: position 59,175,717 of record OZ038481.1, read on the forward strand.
AAGGCTTTAATAAACAGAGTAGACCATGAAAGGGCAAAGAGTAAATAAAAATACAAAGAATACAAGTAATAGAGTATATATATATATATATATATATATATATATATATATATATATATATATATATATATATATATATATATATAGTACACAAAAAGGGGGATAATTCCGGAAGATTCCAAATCGAGAGAAGTTAATGTATATGCCATTCATTTACTCAAGCTAAGTATGTTATGCGTTGTTTTCCCCTGTTCCTCTTGACTTAAGTCGGTCCCGTGAGTATCAAATTTTCCAAGCCCTCTTTCCACATTTATGTATCCTAGAAATTTCAGCTGTCTCTTTCTGATGTTAAGTATAAGTTTCCCTTTTGTTTCCATTTTCTCTAAAACTTCGTCGTTGGTCAAATATTCGGTCCTTGGTATTCTCAGCATTCTTCTGTAGAACCACATTCTGTTGCTTCAAGTTTCTTCTTCATCTTTGAGAAGATTGTCCAGCATTTACTGTCATATGGGAAGACAGATGTGACGTAACAGTTCAGTACTCTTTTCTTTGTTTCTAATGAAGTTTTTCTGTCCCTTAGCTTTTGGAATGCATCTTTGGCTATCCCAGTGCGCCTTCCGATTTCAGTATTATTCTCTAAAATTTTAAGGCTAATTATTACGACTCTTCTTAAAACTATTTTTGATTCGTTATGTAATTAAAAAGAACGTTTTAAAAGTATTAACATAATATCACGAACCATCGCTTTAATCTACTAGGTTAGAGACCCGTAGGATAATTTTTCGAAGATTATTTGGAGCCTTTAATCTAAATTGCCTACTTACTGATGAGAGCTGCCGCTGCTTATTTGTACACACTGAAGCTTTTATCATTTTGTCGCAACTACTGTTGCTGTTGAAGACATGGTGACATTTGTTTTCCTTTATTATCGGCTCCCATATTTATATCTGTATTGGTTGCCGTATTTATATGTATGCTAGGTTTACTAAGGAGTACCTCATAGATTAAATAAAGAGTTCATTTCGGAATTCCCTGTAGGTTAACCAGATCGATATGCACATGATGAAAACGTTGTGATAAGGCCAATAATCCGAATGTACATAACTCCTTATCCCAGAAATTTAGATAGTAATGCTACCTTCTTCGAACCTCGAAGGTGTATCAATGCATTCTGTTTCCAGAAATACTATGAAATATATATATATATATATATGCGTGTGTGTGTGTGTGTGTGTGTGTGTGTGTGTGTGTGTGCGACGATTGCGTCTAACATGAAACAGCCTGTCGCCTCTGAGTGTTGACTGCAATGTTCCCTTATATATATATATATATATATATATATATATATATATATATATATATATATATATATATGTGTGTGTGTGTGTGTGTGTGTGTGTTATTGACAGAAAGGAGATTAATTTAATTGAGGTCTAATTGGTTTATGTTTCAACTTTTTATGTTACAGAAATATTTCCTAGGGTCGAGTAATTTCAAGACTATACAGTAATTGTCCATAGTTTTTATCGTCGGGTCTAGCATTTTCGGACATTCTCTCTCTCTCTCCCTCCTCTCTCTCTCTCTCCCTCCTCTCTCTCCCTCCTCTCTCTCTCTCCCTCCTCTCTCTCCCTCCTCTCTCTCTCTCTCATATATTTAATGGTGACAAGACGCTTTATTTTGAAAATCAGTTTTATCTCTCTTCTTATCAATGCGCTTTATTTAGTAAGGACTATTATCACATCGAACAATACAGTGAACATTTCTGATAAAATTAAAGCTACATCAGGTTACAGATTTATCTTTCATCATGTAACATATAGCTTGAGTGATTGGTTGATAATTAGGTAAACAGCGAGTTGGGACTGTATGGGAATAGCAAGACAATTATAAAAATGAGAGAATTAATGATAAATAAATAAATAAATAGATATTAATTAATAGATAGATAGATAGATAGATAGATAGATAGATAGATACTGAAGTGACTGAAATAGATAGATAGATAGATAGATAGATAGATAGATAGATAGATAGATAGATAGATAGATGCCTAGAATTTTCTGACGCGTGATCTGACGTGTTCTCCGCTCTTTTACGGATGAAACTTCAATATTTTTGATTACACAAAATGCACATGTCTGGATTTCAAGTCGTGTACACTTACCCATCCACGTAAGTTCTACATTGCATGATAATTGTACAGTTGTACGCGTGTTTAGCATTCTCATTTTCAAAGACCTCGAGATTATGTAGTCATACCAAACCTGTGAGCTATCAGGCACATTCCTCTTATTATTATTATTGTTATTATTATTTTTGTTGTTGTTGTTTTCGTTGTTGTTGTTGTTGTTGTTGTCGATCTTCTATGATTATTATTATCAGTAGTAGTAGTATTAATATCAATAGTATTAGTAATTGCGTTTCCACAAGATAAATAATTCTATTTTTTTTTCTTTATTTTTAACTAAATTACATAAAATATTTTCTATGCATGAAATATTTTCTTGTTTGATTCTTCTTTTAATTCATTTTCAACTCACTTTTGAATTGTTTGATTCTACTTTTCACAGCGTCGGTGTTCTTGCTGCGTTGGCTTAGGGTCGGATCACGTTGAAACAGCGGTTCTCTTACGCTTACCGAAGTTAAGCGACATCGAACTTGGTCACTACCTAGATGGGTGACGGCTTGGTAATACCAGTTTATGTAAACTTGGATACGCGGCTGCTGAAACATATAATGGCTCGGAATTGGAGAGCCGAGTTCCAATTTCCGTTGGACATTTTATATTCACTTCCGCGCAATTAATTTTGGAAAAGGTATGATTCCATGTCTTCTCTCCTCAGCTATGGGCTAGTTCGTAGGACGACCGTAACTTAGCTTCTCTGTACCTTTTGTATAAATCATGGTAATTGTTCTGATGAACTTTCCTTCATTCTTGTTATTGTTATTCCCCCACAGACAAATTGATACATATGGGAACGAGTTAGGGTTTCATAGAGACTTTGACGTATTTTAATGACTATAGTAAGAATGGTAAGAAAGAATATGTTGTTTTTGTGTAAAGAATACTGTGCTATGTTTGGGCCAGTAATCAAGGCTAGCTATGTTTAAGACAAGACATATTGATGACCAGACTTCACCTATCTTCGCTTTCCGCCGTGTGACACATTTTTGTATTATATCAAAATAAAAACCACTTTCCTCTATGTTACCTGGACTTCATGAATTTAAGTGCAGTGTAATGACGGGTGTAAGCCTTAAGAAAGCTTTATTCAACTGAGAATACAAGGTTCGCTAATAGTGTCCTTTTATAGACCCAGTAAACAGAAATATCTCTCTCAAAGAGGAGGGTAACAAAACAAAGGGAGGCCACTCTTTATTATTCATAACACGCAGTACTAGATTGGCGTAAGGTCTTGTCATTTTACGTCGCTAGATGTGACCGTCAGTTCTATGCTAACATTTTCTTATATCGCACTTTTTGCTTTTTGAACTCCGTTATATTTCATGTGTCAAGAGGGTGATAGGATTTTTCATATATTGATTTGAGAGACATAAAAGATTTCATATCTGTATATCTAACAAAATATGCATTTTGGACTGTTTCTCCACAAATTTTATTCAGATGTGCAATTATTTATCCGTAAATCGGAAGCATATAAATTTCAATCGGGTTCGGTGTGTTCACTTAGGCGGAAATACCCTCGGAAAATGTTTGATTCCACCTCTGCCCTCCCTCTTAACCTATTGGTTAATTAATAGGATTTGTATCAGTAAATCATTATTATGTCCTAAAAATTATTAGTCTAAAAATATTTTTTTACTTCAAATAACATGCAAAAGGTTGATAAGGTTGATATAGTACTTCAAACGCTATAATAGTGGACAGTCCTATATGAAATAGACGCTCCATATATATTTATTGCGGCCGATAGACGCAATGCACTATTTAATAAATAAAAATGGGGCGTCTACTTTAAATACGAAGTGTCCACTATTATAACGTTTGAAGTAATATATATATATATATATATATATATATATATATATATATATATATATATATATATATATATATATATATATATATCAGAGATTAGGACTGAAAAAACATATAGGCGTATGTTGATTTAAAAATATCTATTGTTATGGTCAGCTACAGTTTAAACTGGAACAACTGCTACAGTATATTTTCTAACTTTATACTTTTCTGTATTATTTTCTCAAGACTAATAATAAAAAAGCTATTTTCTCAAAACTAATAATAAAAAACAAACACAAGAACAAATAAATGGAATAATCTACAAATAAAAGCTATTGTAAGGTAAATATTTCCGAAATGTCTGGCTGAAAAAAAAAAAGCAAATATTCAATATTCAATTCAGAACCATAATATTAGCTTAAAGCTCATGATAAAAACAAGTCGCATGTTTTACTTTTCTTTCCCGTTGTATGCACAGACTAAACATTTTTAAATCTCGAAGACCTATTTGAGGACAATGATCTTTTTGCTGGGGCTTGTATTTTCTCTTTCTTCCAAATTCCATGCCTTGAGGATTATATTTAAAGTCCAAATGGATAAGACAAAAATCACATATCTTTTAGTTTAGTAAATTTATTCGGCTGAATACGTTGTATTTAATATGTTTCATAGATTTAATGGAGCTCCTTATAACGCTTAGACATTGCTTCCATCAGTTATGGGAAATCGCTTTGAATTTTCATTACTCATCTTTTGGACCCGGTAATCTTTTTTAATCTCTTGTTTTACACACACACAAGCCCGTTCCACTTACCGGAATCAGTATTTCAATGGCCAAAGTTGGAAGTGGGTCATGCTGAATATATATATATATATATATATATATATATATATATATATATATATATATATATATATATATATATATATATGTATGTGTGTGTGTGTGTGTATGTGCGCGCGTGTGTGTCTGTGTGTGGGTGTGTAGAGAGAGAGAGTGAAAGAGAAATAAAAAGACTGAATTTCGCAGATGTCATATCTATTTTAAAATACCTTTCGTCGATGAATTTTTACTCTTAAAAATATTTGTTTTAATAAATACATATTATATTATATTTGTTTTAATAAATACATGTTATTTTGCTGGATACACGTGTTTGCCTAAAAACCCTGTATTTTTTAACATTGCTCATAGCAGCCTGTGCATTCGAGATAAGGCGCTGGTTTCAGCCACAAATGGAGACGCGAAGTCGTCTCCTGCCAAAAGGATAGTTCGAGTATTTTTAATTGATAAGTAAAAAACAAAAGCAGGACTTCTATTCAAATATGCATATCCACTCACTTATAACTTTTATATTATCTACATCAATACATGCGAATGTCAGTGTGACACACTTTTTCAACTTCACTCCTAATTTTTTTGTATGATTACAATTTTTATAATTTGGAAATAAATTTCAGAATAATTGAAAATTAAATAATTGAAATTAATTGTAAAATCCAGCGAAAATCATACATGAAATAAAAATAATTCTTTGCAAACAAAGTAAGGACGTGTCTTTAAAATAAGTGGCGGTAAAAGAATTATCACTGAACTTTTAAAAGTCAAGCTTAAATATTAATGCATTACTTAAATGCAGCGATCAATTTTGACTTATCCTGCAGTTTATTGTTGACAATTGCATACGACAGCAGTATGCGTGGCAAAAAAAAATCTCCGCCAACAAAGGACCAGATTCCAATTAAAAGAGCCAGCAATGTAAAGAAAGTCCCGTGCAAATGAAAACCCAGATCAAACGGCAGCCAGGAGAGATTCCAATGCAAAGACTTAGGGATTATGCAACTTCTGAACAAGCCGCAGGCCCAATCAAGAGCCCTCCGTAAGATCAAGCTTAAATGCCGCCCGATATATCGGCTTTTAAGCTAGTAAATATATATTTTTGTGCAAATGTGTTTAAAAACAATGAAACTCCTTGTTAAAGATAAGTTTGTTTATGTTTCCCATATTGCGGGTTATTTTCCTGGTTTCAAGTAAATAAATGAATATTAATTTTTTGATGTCAGAGTTCTTTCACAAAGGGTCGTATGTTTGATTCCGGTCAATGGTACAATTTTTCTTTTGCAGTACTTATTAATTTAGTCCAGTTATTAATTTCACTGTGTAACAGAATAAAAAAAATGATAGCAAATCGAATACTTGCACCCACTAAAAGTAAGTAACGTTTATAGTAATATTAAATTGTGTCAGATGGAAAATCCTTTCAATATATATATATATATATATATATGATAATTTTTATGATAGTTTTAATGTATACCATATTTATGGGGTAAAGTGCTCAATATCGCGAACAGAGCGTATGTAAATATAAAATACGATTGCGTTTAGCATGAAACAGAGTGTCGCTTCTGGGTGTTGACTTCAATATCCAATTTCATATATATATATATATATATATATATATATATATATATATATATATATATATATATATATATAACATATAATTTAAAGGTATTTTGTATTCATAGGTTAAATTACTTAATATAGATAGAGTGTAAGTAAATATAAAAGTGGACTCTAAGGTCAACACCAAGGCGAGATATTCTGTTTGATTATTCAGGCCATAGACATATATATATATATATATATATATATATATATATATATATATATATATATATATATATATATATATATATATATATATATAGTTAAGTCATACATTTTAGATGCATCAAGGGTGGTCTTCAGTGATGCACTGTTCTCATCGCCGATTTCGGGTTTCGCATCATATCGGCTCCAACAGCAACCCCGACCTGATTCTAGGTGAAACAGGCCGCCTCCTTGAAAGCGTCGTGCTACGCACCGCGACATTGCAAAAAACAGTAATTTTCGATAGTAAGGCTGGACTTCGACCGTTCTTATTGACACATGTCAGTCAGCGTCAGCCAATGAAAACAGGGCTTATATATATATATATTTCATTTTTATAAAGTAAGCGAATTTTACGGCCCTGTGGTCACTATACTCTACATTTCACAGTTCATGATGATTCATGGTGACATTCAAGACAGAATAATGCAAAGTTTTTTCAGTTAATTTTAAACCAGGGATATTGATGTTAACCTTTCACCCCACCCAGAAATTAGAGGCAATACCTAGAAGGCCGCAAAGTGTTTGAATTCATATTTTTCCTTTCACTAGACTGGTTGTTAACCAACGCTATAGGGCACATGCTGTCCTTCTATTAGTTATTTCATGGGTTAAAGTGTTTAATATCAAGGATAGAGCATATGTAATTGGTCTGACGATTGCGTTTCTGGGTGTTGTCTTCACTGTCCACTTATATATATATATATATATATATATATATATATATATATATATATATATATATATATATATGAAGAAATATAGTCTAAAAGTGTGCTATATTTATGGGATAAAGTGCTCAATATCAGAGATAGAGCGTGTGTAAATATAAAAGTGGACATGGAAGTCAGCACTTAGAGGCGACAGTCTGTTTCATGTTAGTGCAATCGTCAGGCGACTAATTTCATATATATATATATATATATATATATATATATATATATATATATATATAAAGAGTCGCCTGACGATTGCACTTAGAGGCGACAGTCTGTTTAATGCTAGTGCAATCGTCAGGCGACTCATTTCATATATATATATATATATATATATATATATATATAAAGAGTCGCCTGACGATTGCACTAGCATGAAACAGACTGTCGCCTCTAAGTGCTGACTTCCATGTCCACTTTTATATTTATATATATATATATATATATATATATTATTCTAGGCTTTTACATGATGCCAATACATTTCTCTGATGCCATTTTTGCTATTTAATACAGTTATTCATTCGCTGACTTTCATCTATGATATACAATGGATATAGCAGCTGCTTTTGATGTTTGTAAAATGCCTTCGAAATTCAAAAGGGGATTGGCGATAAACAGAGCGCTAGTGAAATTTCAGTCGAGATTCAACATTTCTGCGTTGACAAACATTCCGCTATTGCCTCAATAGCCCGATCTTGTTACTTTCGGATTGTAAGAAGCACTGTTTGTAATGTAGGCATTTTAACTTCCTGTGTTTTACCCCAAGTTTGCAGATATTGGTGGAACCAATGTAGGAGAGTTTTAGATTTATACTGCTAATCTCACAGTAAATCTGAAACTGGTGTCTTCCGTGAAATTCAGTCATGTCTTTTACTCGAGAACAAATTATAAAATCAAGATTCTTCATGCATCACGACAGAGTTATTTGTCCTAATTACGCATTTAGGTCGTAGATCAAATGTTATTTTTTATCATGCCATCACTAAATTTTAGCCATAAATTTATTGATTTTTTAAAATTCTGCGGACATGATTCTACCCACTAAATATTATCAATGTTACTATGCCTCCAACATTATCATTATTTTCGTAATCAATGTTTATTTATAAAATTTATTTTACCCCTGCGCATTATAGATTTGCTTTTTTTGTTAAAATCCAAGCGATCACAAGGATTCTCATTTTTGCACAGTACTCTCGCTAACATCAGCAGTACCATAACTCAAATTCTTTGGATTTATGTTACATAATTTTTTTAAAAATGTTTCTATTCAAAGTACTCTGATGCTTATCGGTACTAACTTTATTTTTCTGTTTTTATAACATGACTTTAGCAGTTTTAACTGTTACTAGTAATTTATAATTTTATAAATTTATCTGTTTATCTAGTTCATTAAGATGATATGTCAATCTACATTTTCCAGTTTTCATAGAGTTTAAAATTGTTTACGCGGTCTTGTGGGAGATACTGCATGTTCTTATCCAGAGTTTCCACGTCACAAGCCTATTGCTATTCTATCACTATTTCCATGGCAAATGTTCAAATGTACTCCCTTCTTTAGTTCAATTTTTTACAGTTTGGCCACGCTACGCGACTAACAAGGATTCGAATAATCTCAATTTCATCCGTGTTCTATATTTAAGAAGAAAGTTCCATTCAGACAATTTTTCCCCAAAACTGCTACTTTATGCAACATATTCACGTGCGGATGCTTTTCTGAACACTTCTACCTTAACATCTTCATGTCAAGCATCATTTTTTTTATCTATCTTCCATGACCGTATAATCTTCACTTCTACAATATTATCTTTTTTTATCACATATCTAATTCATCACAATCATTTTAACAGTAAACATCTACCTTGTGTGACCCTCGGGCCTTATTTTGGGTGAACTTTAATATTAAAAAATACAAAAAATCATTACATTGTCTTCATTGTTGTCAATATTGCGATCCATAGTATTGCTATAATTTTACTTTTTTTTTTAGTTCTATGCTCATAACAGCAATTGGACAAAGATCTTGACTGGAAAATACTAAAACAAACAATATCTGTACATGTGTACATTTAAAATATAGAAGAATGAATAAGAGATTAACAGAAAGACAGATTAACAAGAGAAAATATGAGGATATTTGGAGACGCGAGATGGTCGGGCATACTGGCTTTTTATCAGCTGCCAAGGAATAAAACTACAGCCCACCCAATAAGTTGTGTTTATTTTGTGACATTACGGATGTAGGGTCACTTCAATGTGACCCGTATCTTTCCGGTGTGTTTGGTGTGACATTTCTATCGCACGTGTCAAACTCTGTAATTTTACCTACATTATGTTACTTCGTATTCTCCCCGAATTTTTTCGACCCCCACCACATCTGAACGAACATTTGTTTGCTAAAGAACATTTTTCTCTTACCTTTCTTTGCACACAACTCTTTGCAGGTGTTTCTATATAATTTTATTTCATTTCAAGATCACATCCTGATTATATATTTCAAATGGATATAGAATGTGAGATGTTCCAAAAAGCGGCTTCGTTATATGAATTTAAGAAATATATCTTTTATGCAGACATTTTAAAATGCTGGAAGCTTCTTAACTTTCCTCGCTAAAAAAACTATCCTGTTGTATAGTTGTCGCATTTTCTGACAGTGTCCGTATTCATTCATTCGTTGCCTATAATAAAAATAAAAATTATTATTGTACTGTCTTCAATTTCGTCTTCACTCCCTCTTCTTTCGTTACCGTTTTTCACTTGATTTGTAACAAGACTTCATATGATTACTGTAAGACACGTGGGGTTCGAGCAAACGCATGATAAGGTTTTATATTAGGGTGTTCAGAATGTACGTATTTCACCACTACGAGTTAGAAGTCAATCAACCAGGGCAGAACAAAATTTGAATGGTAAGAACCTGCGTCTAGAATTAATCTTTTTTCTACTATCCAACAATATGACGTTTAAAGCATATTTCAATGTTTAATTCGGAAAAGTTGCCTAGAGGGAATTTGGGTTCAATATGAGCATTCGCTTGTGAACTGAAAATAACGTTCCACCATTTGTAAGAGTTTTTTAACAAGGCATGCCGACCATTCATTTTCACATCACATTGTTATTGGTAATGAGAAATACGTATGGGTATCAACAAAAACGAAAAAGATAGTTGTTATCACAAAATGAAAACCAATGCCAATAGCAAGTGTCCATCTAAAGAACCCCTTGCTTTATGTTTGGTGGAATATGAAAAGTATTATCCATTACGAGCTGGTGGAACATAGAAGGATCGTCACTACTGCCATTTATATCCAGCAAATTGATTGGGTAAGATGAAACATTACGGTAAAACTGTCATGTTTTGATAAACAAAAATAATGTTATTCTCCAGCTTAGTAATGCAAGAGTACACTCTGCTAAACAATTTAAAGAAAAAAAATGATCGTTAGGACGGAAGATTTTTCTACGACCTTCATGCTCACCAGATTTAGTACGTATCTATTTTCATTCATTTCGTCTTTTAAAACAATTCATTAGAGGAAGAATATATAGAAACAAAGAAGATGATAATCCAGGAGTCTTTAAACATAGAATGAGAGCTTTGCCGTTTGGCTGCAGTCATAGAAAATGAAGATGGTTACATTTCTTTATATATTTAAATAAATTTCCAAGTATATGAAAACAACTATAATTATTTTCTCAACACCCTAATATATTAGGCTAAAGGAAGAATTTAGTAATTTAGCAAACTTTATCAAACATAATAAAGTGACAAACATCTATTTATTTGCAAATAGTATGGCTATTTTTCAGTTGTTAAATATAAACACATTATTTCAAACAATCACATTCGCAACAAGATCGTTCTTGCCTACAAGATTGTTACTGATTGTCTATTCAGCTTATTACTTAAACGAAAATATTATTTCCTATATTAAATTTATTAAACAATATATTTACTATTTTCTTATATTCTGTTATCTTTCAACCAATAAAATAACTACATCACATTTTATATTTTAAGGTTAGCTCGGTTAATTTTCAATGCTTGATGCAGATATTTTGAGTACATTGTGATCTGTCCTGTCGGATAACGCCGAATGTTATCAGCATCAAAGAGTTTAGCTTCAAACCATTTCTGACATGTTCGATTATTCTCAGTACCTTCTCCATAAACTGCTGAAATGTTTTGTGCGATTGAATCCCATTTTATTCTTTGAACAAAGGAATCACATGTCGAAAATATTGCTTATCGCCATCCTTTTTCTTTTTTAGTATCAATCAAGACTTATTTTTAATACGCCTATTGTAAATGCATATTGACATGACAGCTGACAATATAATCAAGAACAATCATTTTGAATTAAGTTAACGCTAATCGATCCTCGTAGGATCTGACGACAACAGAACGAACTTTAAGGGTAAGGTAGTTTTATTCATGTTAGCAGCTGCAAGTTTCGTAAATATTCCAATATTCTCGAGATAATGTTCTCCAGTTAATGTTTCTTCTGGATGATTTAGGTTTCCCTCGTATTTCAAATTCTTGCAATCAGTTTGAAAAATTCTTTTGGAACATTCCAAATGCGATATTCTTCCACCGTATTTACATTTCTTTGATAAAGTTCAAATGATTTCCCAGCTTTTCACTATTTCCTTTTCCATCCGTAGCCTGCTTGAACAGAGGCATTAACGGCATGAATCTTGTCTAACTGTTATTAAGTTTTGTTTAATACGGGTTGTCTCCAACCTCAAGCGGAGACTTCAAGAGAAGTTTATTTTTTGCGTAAAAATATGCAAATAGATGAGGTGCCATGCAATCAGAAAAAACATTCCGATCATAGAGAGAAATCTACGCAAGATGTGAAAAATAACTATTAGTATGATTTGTAATTCACTTGTTTGGGTCTGCCAGAAATTTGATCCACATATCTATTTACCCCTTTTAAAATCAATCATAGATCCACAGTAACAACAGGTAATGTTTTTCTTTGAGATACGACATTCGTCTGATTTCTATCTTGAAGTCATTGTACTTTCTTAATTTGTTAAACGTTTTCAGATATGTGTTTTCGTCGATTTGAGCTGCAACATCTATCAGGAGACTTTTCCTTTCAATATGATTTTCCACATTTATGTCTGGTCGATTTGCCTTGATTTTCAGTCTGAACGCTGATATTCCTGAGAAAGACCACCTCATCATTCTGTACAATATGAGGTAATTTATGTTCCCACTAATACTGTTTATTATTTATTTATTTTTGTTGTATCCTTAAAGAGGTTACAAACAGACAAATGTGTTACTCGAGTGAAGGAAGAGCAACACGCGCGTAGATGAAAGAAAAGAGGTTTATTGTAAAAGAGAATACACTACTGAAAGACAGGGAATCGGGTGGCAGGCTAGTAACTCCCAAAGCAAGGTTATTTACCTTACCGCCCCGCGAGGCAGGATGAGACACAAGGCCTTTTTTAATGCGGGATAAAACCGAGCCCGTAGGCTCGGGTAAAAATTCCCTGTAGACCCCGTAAAAAACGGGTCGGGTAGCTGTCTACCACCTAGAGGAGATCTGCCCTTCCTCATAGCTTCGTCTGGGTTCCTCTCTGCCCGAAGGCAGAGAGTTCGACTAGCACAGCTGGAGACGGATCTCCAACTAATTGCAGAAGCATGGTTATTTACCTCACCACCCCGCGAGGCAGGATGTGGCACAAGGCCGTTTTTAATGCGGGGTTAAAAACCGAGCCCGTAGACTCGGGCAAAAATTCCCCGTAGACCCCGTAAAAATGGGGTCGGGTAGCTGTCTACCACCACAGACGAGGCTATGCCGAAGGGCAGAGCCTCGTCTGGGTCCCTCTCTGCCCGAAGGCAGAGAGTTCGACTAGCACAGCTGGAGACGAATCTTCAAATAATTGCCGAAGCACGCCCCCCGGTATATCCTGTGCTCACCACATATACAGCTACCGATATAGCCAGTGCACAATGGGCGATAGGGAGTGTGGGACATTCCATTACAACAATATTATAATTAATATCATTATTATTATTTATTATTATCATGTTAATTATTATTACTATCATCAACATGAATTATTATTACTGAGATCATCATAAATTTTTGAATCTGAAGATGCAACCAGTTGTGTTGCCAAGCAGTTAGAACAAATGCAATTATGGTCATTGCGTGGAGAGGAATCTACGCACGATATGAGAAGTACCCATATGTTTGTTCTTTTTTGCTATTATTAATAAGACTTTCATTCATTTCTATATTTACACTCGATATCTAGTGTAACGTGATCGTCAGACACTACGAATGTAAACACATTCCTGTTTTTTCCACTCCGGACTTTATCAATCAGTATCACCCAATTGGTGTGTGGTTTTGAAGCTTTCTCTTAACGTGGACCGTACATGTAAGAGGTACTCTTCTCGACAACCTCTCGTGTGGGCATTTCTTTATTTGTTATGTTTTTCCCATGGGTGAATGTAATAATTTCTTAAGAATATGACTCTCACATAGATTCCTCAACTTTCAGGTGAACCTGGAATTCTTTCATTCTGATCAGTTGGCACAAGGCCAAGGAATTTCGTATATCTTGCTTATATGTGATTGCCCATTTTGATCGCGAAGTTAAATAGTTACATATTTTTTTTATTTTCAAGTGCACTCTTTGGGCTCATACCAAGTTTTTGCACAATTCCCATTATGTCATTGTTACTGCCCTGTCATGGTTGTGATTATATTCCTTTCTACCAAGCTTGCTGTATCCCATTATATTCTATTTTACGATTTCATCAACGGCGATATTTTCTGGCTTGGTCTAGTGTTATATTTTCTGCACTGCAACGGAAATATATTATGTTTCTCTGTTAAGGTGCATGAGTTTTGTACAAACTTTACTTACCCATTAAATTCTCCTCGGAGAGTTTCTTTTCCCCACTGTCCACAATTTGTCATGGTTTGATTATTTTTACAATTACAAATAGTTTTCTTCATTCTTGTACTATAATGTGGATAATTTGCAAAATCCATTTTGGCTGTTTGAAAGTAGCCATTGACTCTGATGAGTCCTTTTCATTTTCCTTGCTTAAAATATTTGGCCTATAATTTAGCTCCGTTTTTGATACCTGTACATAGTCATGTCTCTTTTTCTCCCGATATTTCGATTTCATTTCTTCACTTATTGCTTAACGATTACCTCACTATTGAGACTACACACTTTTTCATTTCTCGCCTGTTCCGACACGGAAGACTCCAGACTACTTCACTATTGACACTACACACCTTTTCATTTCACGCCTTTTCTGACATGGAAGGCTATAGACTCTACACGCCGTTTCATTTTCCGACACGGAAGACTCCACACTACCTCATCATTGACACTACACACCTTTTCGTTTCTCGCCTTTTCTGACACGGAAGACGCCACAGTACCTTACCATTAACACTACACTCCTTTTCATTCCCCGCCTTTTGCGACCCGGAACACTTAGGCGAACCTCACTACTGACTCGTATTCCTCCCAGTTTTGTTTTTGCTTCGAATTTCTTTTTCTTTATTGCCTGATATAATTATTTCGTGTTTCATTTTGTTCAGTTTTGTGAAGTCGCATGCATCTACCCCAAATATTTGTAGGGGTCACTGGGGTTAACGCCCAAAATGCTTTGTTATATAACAATTCAATTACAACAGTAACCAGAGGTTTCCTATCTGCGTCACTCATGCTGAACATTTTTCTAGACAAAACTCAATTTTAATTACATCACTAAAATAACTAAGTGAATTAGTTCTGTTAGTTTATTGTTTTTTGTTTTTGTTTCTTTGCGAACAACTTAAAGTCATCTATGTAAATTATGCGCGGTTGACATTGTCCAGCTTCATTTTCTCGACATAAATTCCTTATATGAGAAAGCATATTAATAAAAAGATTCTCGAAATGCAAGTTTCCCAACCATTTACCCAATAAAGAAGAGTTATATTCCATACAGAAATGAGACGATTTGTGTCTGATGGCAGTTAAGTGACAGATCAAAGCACGATTGGACCCAGCAGATTGTGCAAGAGATGACCTGCAATCAGTGATTGTTAAGGAAACAAATGATAATTTAATAATGGCATAAAGTTATCTCAAGCAGCCAGAAATATTTGTCGTCAGTATTTCATCAGCATGGAATTAATATTATTTGTACTTCTCAATGTAATGTCCATAATACTGAGAGTAAAATCAATTTTCTATCATATTATTATTACAGTGATGCGATCATGTAAACAGATATTCTGACCACCTATTCACGTTTATTACCCTTTCTGTGTGTTTTCGTTCTTTTTTTCAATAGATATTAATTCTCCAAACATCACTTTAATATAATTTTAAAGATGTGACACTGAAATCGAAAGACGCATTGGAATAATAAAAGCCTTTCAAAAGCTAAACATAGTATTAAGAAACTAGAAAATTTCGTTATGAATAAAGAAATAAATACTGAACTATTATGTAACATCTTCCTATATAGCATTGAATACTGGACAATTTCCTCACAGAAAAGAAGAGACTTGAAGAAACAGAATTGTTGTTCTACAGAAGGATGTTGAGAAAAGCATAGACGGAATGCGTAAGCAACGAAGACCTCTTAGGGGAAATGGAAACAAAAAGCACACCTACTTAGAATCAGAAAGAGACAACAGAAATTTCTTCGACCCATAATAAAAAAGGAGGCTTGTAGAATATAACACTCACAGGACATATCGAAGGCAGAAGGGAAAGGGAGAAGTAGCCTGCCAGCTACCTGACGATCATCTGTTAATGGATGGTGGAACGGGCCGGAAAAGGGATAGGTGGTTGTGAAGAGCCATGATTGCCAACATCCAGAAATTATAGAACATACAGAAGAAGTAGCAAGTATATTCACTTGAACTTAGCCCTGCCAAGAATGTTGAAGGTATTATGAATGAGTGACTTTGAAAATTTCTCGTGAATAAGTCTCCTTAAATAAATAAAATAACTGACTTCTTAAGTATTTGACTCAAGAAATTGGCAAAACTTTTCAGAAATTAAAAGGCAAATAAAAAACTTTATATCTTTTCTCCATTTAAAACTGGGTTGGATTTCGTGCAGTCATTTGGGTAAAAACATTGATGATATGCTGATGTGTTGTTACTTGCGAAATATCGATTTTCTTTTCTGATTAGTAGCTCATAAAGCATAACAACCTTCCAATTCTAGCATATCTACAGTATAACATACTTTGCATGTAAACCAACCTTTAATGGTGATTCATTTAGCTTACACACAATCTCTGGTGGTTTACGCTGTCTTAAAGTATACACTTTTTATCGCTCGCCACAATTTCTTTTGAAAATATACCATTTAAGACCCAAAGAAAAATAGACCAAACTTCTACTTTTTCTCTTTCCTAAAATAAAACAACTTCTGTTTACAATGCGGACATTAATACGTAAAATTTGACGTATATACACACTGTCACAATAAAATCAAAAGAGAATCTAATGCCGCCTAGGGACAAACCTTTAAGCAGTAGGCATCATCAATTGATGTGACATTGAAGATTAGTTGACATAGTCGATTTATGATTTAAACCCTTTTTCCAACGATACGGGCATCATTCATCCATGCATACGTTTATCCTCATTCTAACCTAAGCAAGGTTACAAAACAACAAAAGCTCAAGGAGTTACTGAGGATGTCGGAAAGAAGTTGTAAGGTAGAAATAATTCATACCCAACTTACTTTCCAGCCTTCACAGTGTAAATCGTTTTGAAATCTGTCAAAGCTGGAATCTAAATATGACAGGGGTGTTAGCACATATTAGGGTCATAGCTATGGGCAAATAGGGAACCCACAAACTGAGGTCAAAACATTATGAAAGTATAAAAATACATTTTCGAAGTAAGAATACCAAAAATACATTTTCATAGTTAAAAAATAGATTGATATCAATACATCGTTGGAAAAAGAAAAGAAAAATTACCCAGAAATACATTTTTGAAAAAGAAATGACAAAAACCCCAAGAAAATTAAATTTCGGCACGAAACGACTCATAAAGAGTTAATATGCCGTTAAACAAACCAAACCAACGATACTCGATTTTTGGTTTGATCTGACTCACTATAAAGATGACGCATTGCAGAAGAAGGCAGGTACTTTCTGGAGCCGTACATGGAACTGGCCATTTTCCCAGCATCTTTAGCGAGGGATCATATATACATTCCTACATTTGTTTTGACGAGGCCTTTAGTCACTGTTCCGTTATGCTTAACAAAACCCGTTTACATGATTCCTTTGGCAGGTGGTGTGCAGCATAAAATAAAGAAAATTATTCAGGGACGAGTTCGATTACAAATGTACCTCAATTTCCCAATGACTTCAGGACTTCGTAAAAGTACACCACACATTTGCAAAATTTAGTACTGCACTATCGGCTCAGACTTCATCATTTGCAGCTTTATTCATGTCTAAGGTAAAACAAATACTCATATAGCTTCACTTGCTCAAGTCTTCTATGATATATCAAAGCGGAACTGTCTAGGTGATGTAATGGATAGTGGCTCGGAATGACAATTCGGAATGTAGGGTTCGAATTCAACTCGGGTCAGTTGAAAAAAGGGTATGAATCCATCCCCTCAATCTATAGACTAAATAGTAGGACTTTTTTCTAAGAAAATCTTTCTTATTCTCAAAATAACTTTAATGCAATATTCACTCGCAAAAAATCATACAATCCAAAATGCTTCGGCTTTTAACTAACCGACAAAGTGTTGATAAGCTGTTACAAAGGAATCAATCAATCGAAATAAAAAACAAAAAACAAAATGCGAACTGGAAATGTCAGAATTTAGCAAGTAAATAAATTGAATCATCTGGGATTAGGGTTATAACGGACAACGGAAAATTATGAAATGGAAATATGAAGGCGCATTTAAAGAGCAGAAAATGCCTTCCAATATTAAAGAGAAAAATGTTAAAAACAAAAAACGTACTGAACGGCTAAGTAATATGAATCCTCCTATATGTCAATGAATGCAGGGCTATTCACACAGCAGATATACAGAACAATTCTGGGAATATCATAGGCCGTAATTTTCAGCAATGAAGAAGTTTAAATAAAATGGCAACAAAACAAACGTGAATGAGAAAGAGGCAATTAAAGTTTCTGGGACACATTATGAAGAAAGAGGACTTGGAAAGCTTAACACTCAGAAGGATTGATAGAGGGAAACAGCGATTAAACTATCAAACGAACTTATGTAAATAAATGGCAGCACAGATACTAGGACGGAAGAAAGGGAACAAGCATTGCTGAGAGCTACAAAGGAGAGGAAGTTGTAGAGAACCATGATCGCCCACGTCCTGAAGAGACACGGCACATTAAAAGAGAAGAATCTATGCGGAGAGTTGAACCGTCATCAAAGATGATATTTTTTCAGAGATTAAAATAAATGTATAGGCGTTAGTACATTATTTATTTTTATGTAATAAAACGCATGAACATGATATCGCGTCGTAACAAAAGTTCGTAGCTGTGTATACATTTATTCAAAATGCGCACCTGTATATTTCGCTTAATTTCGACATCTTTGAGGCAGCTTCTTGATATTATCCTCCCAATTCTTAGCAACTTCCTAAATGATAAAACGGTTTAAGTTGTTTTTACCGGTTCCCATAGAATTGAAGTTTTTGTAGGAAGCGAAATTAGTGGTAATCTGAAGAAGCATGGGCAGGTAAATACGGCGAGTGCAGTAAGACATCCCGGTCAATCTGCAACAATTTCTGCCAGGTTTTGACCTGATGGAATACGAGGCACTTCCGAATGGCCAATTGATGACACTTTTCGTCGATTGGTCTATTTAACCGGTTCAATTGGATGCAGTTCTTGACTGAATTTAATATCTGATTTTGCAGAAGGAGATCCTAATGCACAATGCCCTCCCAATATCACCCGATTTGCAGCATCACCTTCTTCATATGAAAACTGAATATTGGGGTGATTAACGGTGTCTCTTTTCATTACCCCAGGAGCTTTTCCGCTCCATATTATTCAGCAGATATACAAAAGCAGTGTAAGACAAGGATGTGTCTTCTCACCAGACTTATTCAACATACACAGCGAGGTGATTATGAGAGAACTAAAAGTCATATTAGTACTCATTACTGATGGTCACAATCTTAACAACCTAAAATAAGCAAATGACATAGTTTTGATAGCAGACACAGTAAGAAACTATAAAATCTTTTAGAGAAGACAAGCGAGAATAGCAAAAGGGTGATCCCAAAGTGCAAATTTCAAATTGAATATACCAAAATTAAACAAGTACGGAAATGTAACACTGAAATCCGAAGTGGTATTGGGATAGCCAAAGACGCATTCCAAAAGCTAAGCAGAGTATTAGGAAATAGAAAAACTTTGATAGAATCAAGGAAATGATTACTAAACTGTTACATGATATCTGTTATCTTGTATGGTAGTGAGTGCTAGACAATCTCCTAAAAATGAAGAGACGTGAAGCAACAGAAACATGTCTCTACAGAAGGATGCTGTGCATAACGTGGACAGAACATGTGAGCAACAACGAAGTTTTAGAAATGGAAACAAAAAGTTAACTTATGCTTAACACCAGGAAGAGACTGTTGCAGTTTCTAGGGCATATAAAGCGGAAGAGGGGTTGGAAAATCTGATATTCACAGCACAGATTGAAGGCAAGAGAGACAGAGGAAATGCATGGCATAACAGGGTTTAGGAGAAATAACAGAAAGAAAAACTTTATTAAGAGCTGCAAAGGACTGGGATTTGTACTGTAAAGAATTAATTTTCCTTGCCGGTAATATTTATTTTTCAAGAAAAGAAATGGGTTGTTTTTTTTTGCGTTTGAACAGAGAATCACAAATGGAATTGCAGTCTATTAAATCTTTTACTCTAAATCGTGAGGCACCAAAACATCACAGCGATTCGCAATTCCTAGTACTTTCAAATGCCTTACAACGCTGATATAAGATATCAATGCGATGTATCGTGCTGTATGCCCGTGTTATTTTTAATAAGCATTTCGATTTGATTATTATCAATGAATACAAGTCTACCGGAAGGTTCTCGGTTTTCTATATTAAAATGTATAATTCTGTACTTTGCCAACAGTAATGTCATCTATGACACCATTTCCATAAACAACACATATAGGTTGCGAAGTTCGTATTTTTTCTTTCAGTAAATAAAAGAACATCAAATGACGAAAATGCATCTCATTTCCCTCCGTTATCCATTTTCGAGTAAAAACATTTAAAATTCACAATTCACGCATGAATTGCATAGTAAGATTCGGTGAAATGTCACCTTTCAGAATATGTATATATTTTGTACATTTAAGTCACGTGTGTAACGAGATCACGTATTCAATCACCACCTATTGAAAAACGCTATGTACCTTTGTTCCAAACGAATATTAAAACGAAGTTTGTTTAATGGCTGAAGTAGGTACATATTATTTACCTGTGCTATCCAGCTAAATCTGCAAAGTACAAGATGCCCTAATTAACTCTGAATTTGGTAAGCATATCACATCGCAAGGTCTTCTTTCAGATAAACAATATGGCATTCGCTTCTTGAGATCAAATGCAGATGTCTTAACGATTATTGCTGAAAGTGTTTATCAAGCTTTAGAAAAGAATGGTGAAGCTCGGGCATTCACCATTCTTTTCGAGTTCAAAGGTTATGGTATTTCTGGACGAATTTTTGAACTGATTCAGTCTTTCTTATCAAATCGCGAAATGAAAGTTCTCTTGAACGGCCATTCTTCTAGACCTTTCAACATTAATGCTGGTCTAACTCTGGACGCTATTCTTGGACCTACGTTGTTCCTATTTTTCTCCCAGTTACCTTCCTAATGGCATCAGTTCTCAACTCGATATCTATGCTGATGATGATACTATGAGTAAATAGTTGGTATCTATGATGATGAGACAGGAGTAAATATTTATAAGTTTGATCAGATCGATAAGGGCAAAATAACGTAAAATATGCCGTTAAATGGGGCAAGGAATGCTTTGTTAACGCCGCCAAGACGAAACTGCTCTCTAGCAATCATCTCGGAGACCCGTTTCGGCCTTCCATCATCACGGATGATGTTAAACTCCATGAGAGTGACTCGTTGTTCTTTCTCGGTTTAACGTTTTCCGCTGATATAAAGCAGAAAGATTATATTGAATCAATTGCTAAGTCTCCTGCTAGGACATTTGGTTCATTGTATCGTGTTTGACAATGTTTCTCTCGAGGATATATCTTACATGTTTTAAGTCTACCATTCGTCGATGAATACTGGTGCCACATCTAGTCTGGTACTCCTGCTACATATTTAAAGATTCTTGATAAAATCCAAAGAAGAATATGAAATGTTATTTGTCCTGGCCTAGCATCACAGCTACAGTCACTTTCCCACCGTCATAATGTACCTTCACTGTGCCTTTTCTATAAATATTTTCATTGCAATTGTTCTGATGGCCTTTCCTCTCAGTTACCTAGATTTTATAAATTTAAGATTGGCGACAAGGTATCATGATTTTGCAGTTGAAATGGCTACACGTAGCTATAAGTTCTATGCTAGTAGTTTCTTTTCTCGCCTGTGAAACTCTCTTCCGACTTTTTGTTTCCCAATCAACTTTGATCTTCAAAAATTTAGACGTAATGTCAAACGCTATTTTGTGAATTCTTGTTCACCTTAATTGTATTTTTACCATATTCTCCAACACTCAGTAACCCTTTACGTTTTAGTGACTTTACTGACTTACCTTAGATGAAATGATCTAAAAAATAAACTTTCTACTTGTAATAATGCTACAATTCTTGACTTTAATTTTTAATTTGTTTCCGTATCGACCTATGTTATGTTTAGGAAATATGTTTCACAGATCTGTGCCTTTTCTATAAATATGTTCATAGTTATTGTTCTGATGATTTTATAAATTTAGGCGTAGTACTAGATTAGCGGCAAGGACTCATCATTTTACAGTTGAAATAACCGTAACCGTAAGTTCTATGCTAACAGTTTCTTCTCTCGCATTTCTCGTTTGTGGAACTCTCTTCCAGCTTCTTGCTTTCTCTTCAATTTTGATCTTCAAAAATTTAAATGAAATGTCAGTCGTTACCTACTGTCTTCTTAATGTCTCTACTTTTATTCTTCTCTCTCGCCTTAATAATATTGTTTCTCATATTCTCTCTTTCAGTAACCTCTTGCATCTTAGTGGTTTCATTACCTTGATTTTTGTGAAATGATTAAAATATCTCTTCAAATACACATCTAGAGTGACGAACTGATTGAATGAAACCGTTAAGAAATTGTCTACTTGCCGTCTGCTTCTCGCACGCTGACCATCCAAAAGAAACTCTGAAATGAACATTAAATTTAATTGGATAAAATAAAAATAATAATCTATTATAATTAGAACCATTCAAATTAAATGCGCGTGCTTGAGTATTTTACACATTTTAGCCGTGCTATAATATTTATTCGTTATGATTGACGAGCCTTCTGTTCAGCTGGAATTTGTCTATCTGCCAATTATTCATTAATTCCAACTGAAATCATTGTTTTCTTTTATCAAATAAACTTCGATGTTTTTAAATCTCTTTCTTGGATTGTTTTTTTTTATTATTGATATTACATATTTATTTATTTATTTTCTGTCATAAAATATTCCATTTTCTTCCGTTTATTTCTTTCGTTTCAAAATTTGTTTATAATTTGTTACCATTTTTCTCTTTATACTCATGTTTCTTTATTTTAATCTCTTGCTTAACCTTATTCCTTGTCTTTTCCTTGTAACTTGTTTTACCTTTTGCTTCTTGATTTCAGTCTTTTGTATCTCTTTTCTCCCTTTTTACTTACGACTTTCTGACTTACCTCTGCTGTTTTTATTCGTTCATATTTCTTTTATCTCGAATTTATGCTCGTTCTTGCTTCCACTCTGCTTCGTTGTGAACATTATCAGCACTTTTCTGTCTCTTGAAAATTATTTAACGTGATTTATTTTTCTTTCATTATTCGCATTTTCCTTCAGTTTCCTGCTTTAATTTTTGTCACTTCTGTCTCTCAAAATTATTTCTTCTTCCTTAATTTACTCTTACAACTGTTTTTCGTTATTATTTTTGTTATTTCTTTATCTTTTATGTCTTTACGTATCATGGGGTTATATACTTAGCATCAACTAAAGTTTCTAATGAATTATTTACTACATAATCATTTTTCTTCTGAATGATGTTTTTCATCTTCAATAAAAGTATAAGATAATCCACTGATGGTAAAAGACGTCTTTAAATTCGATGTTTTTTAACTAACTTGTGTCTATATTGTTCACTGAGATTTATTGGATAACACTGAAATACATTATAGTATAAAAAGAAATGGTAAGTTCAATCTAAGGGAAACAATAATTGAAACAAAGCAAGTCCAGTCGACCAATGATGACAATTCCAGAACAACGTAACTATAAACAATTTTTTCTATCCTCTGCCAGCCGCTATGATGGAGAAAGCATTACCTCGGACCATCGCCAGTGAGACACGCTGCAAGAGCCACTCCGTTTCGCGAGGCTCGTTCCTTAATCAAGACGCAATCGCGCCAATCCTCCGAAGGAACACCATCGAACGAGGGCCAATAACCCCTGAAGTCTCCACTGCCACAGGAGTAAAAAAAAAATCTATCAGCAAGAGAAGAATATTTAGCTATGTTTTTTATCTCTGCGTCTCGGGCGACGAACCCCGGCTCAACCGCGGACCTGATCAAATTACCGGCCGAGAATGTATCAGCGCAGGTCGCATCACAAATCAACGACTTACCCATTTTAAAAGGGAAGATGGTAATGCCATCCGGCCGCTTTCCATCACCACGGTCTATATTGTATGTTTGAACTTTACCTTAAGAATACTTTTTTACGGTATGTTTCATACGACAATCTAGCGAGCAATGAAGATTTCAGTGAAACATTTGTCTATTTAAAATCCAGTCCTTTCGTCTAAGCAATCATTTCACTGATCTGCTCATCATCACATGCTTATTTTTGGTGATACAATTTATGATTGTTAAAAAATGGAAAAGCTCTAGATAAAGAGAAAAAACGTGCGATTTGAATGAATGAAATTCAGTACTTCTAAAAATTTGTGAAATATTTGTTCTGATGAAGCCGTCTACATTTCTTACATTCCATAAAATCAGCGTTTTCTGAATCACGTATTTTAATTATTATATTTAGTATATTTATTTATTTAAAAGTTAATGTAGAAATCAAAATGATATCCCAAAATTTATAAGCACTTCATCATTTTTCAGCTCTTATTTTTAATAATTGATTTTTTTATTTCCTGTTAGTAAATGTGTGATAATAAGTGAAAGCAAAATGTCACTTGGTTGCTACTTTCAGTGTGTGCAAATGCATCTTTCCTGTCGGCTTATACGCTAACATAATTTGGTGAAAGCGTGTTGCAGACAGAAAAGTGAATATCTGTAAAGGAAATTGTACAATCAAAATTTTAGCATTAAGAGTTGTTTTCCATTAGTGTTACATATTTCCAAAATAAATAGAGATTCCAAATTCTAATATATCTAATAAAAATGAGAATAATTTCTGTTATATCATAAGTGTTGAGATGGTAAATGAGTGCACCAGTCTGCTCCATCTCACTTCATTTCTAGTCTCATTGTTCCTTATTCTGTTTCCACATATAGAGTTGGATTATTCCTTCGTTTTTATTCCTTTCGTCCTCTTTCTTATTTTTCCGTCCTTCCACCTTTCCTTCTTTTCATTCCTTCGTTTCATTTTTTTCCCTCCTCTTTTACAACATTTCTGCTTTTTGTCTTTTCTGCTTTTCATTCTTTCATTCCTTTCATTACTCCCTTCATTCCTTTCTGTATTCATTGATTTATTTCTGTTTTTCATTCCTTCTTTCCTGTTTTGCATCCCTTCCTTCCTCCCTTTCTGTTTTTCATTCCTTCTTTTCTGTTTTTCATCCCTTCCTTTCTCCCTTTCTGTTTTTCATTCCTTCTTTTCTGTTTTTCATCCCTTCCTTTCTCCCTTTCTGTTTTTCATTCCTTCTTTCCTGTTTTGCATCCCTTCCTTCCTCCCTTTCTGTTTATCATTCCTTCTTTTCTGTTTTTCATCCCTTCCTTTCTCCCTTTCTGTTTTTCATTCCTTCTTTTCTGTTTTGCATCCCTTCCTTCCTCCCTTTCTGTTTTTCATTCCTTCTTTTCTGTTTTTCATCCCTTCCTTTCTCCCTTTCTGTTTTTCATTCCTTCTTTCCTGTTTTGCATCCCTTCCTTCCTTCCTTTCTGTTTTTCATTCCTTCTTTTCTGTTTTTCATCCCTTCCTTCCTCCCTTTCTGTTTTTCATTCCTTCTTTTCTGTTTTTCATCCCTTCCTTCCTTCCTTTCTGTTTTTCATTCCTTCTTTTCTGTTTTTCATCCCTTCCTTTCTCCCTTTCTGTTTTTCATTCCTTCTTTCCTGTTTTGCATCCCTTCCTTCCTCCCTTTCTGTTTTTCATTCCTTCTTTTCTGTTTTTCATCCCTTCCTTCCTTCCTTTCTGTTTTTCATTCCTTCTTTTCTGTTTTTCATCCCTTCCTTCCTCCCTTTCTGTTTTTCATTCCTTCTTTCCTGTTTTGCATCCCTTCCTTCCTCCCTTTCTGTTTTTCAT
This sequence comes from Acanthosepion esculentum, assembly GCA_964036315.1. Taxonomy (NCBI): domain Eukaryota; kingdom Metazoa; phylum Mollusca; class Cephalopoda; order Sepiida; family Sepiidae; genus Acanthosepion; species Acanthosepion esculentum. The sequence goes on from OZ038481.1 coordinate 59,201,759, forward strand.
TCCTTCTTTTCTGTTTTGCATCCCTTCCTTCCTCCCTTTCTGTTTTTCATTCCTTCTTTTCTGTTTTTCATCCCTTCCTTCCTCCCTTTCTGTTTTTCATTCCTTCTTTTCTGTTTTGCATCCCGTCCTTCTCCCCTTTCTGTTTTTTATTCCTTCCTTTCTTTATGTTTTTCATTCTGATTTCAATTCCTCCTTCTATTCGTTTCTTCCTTCCTTCTTTTCTTTTCTCACTTGCTTCCTTTCTTATGTCCATCCAATCGTTTTATTTCATCATATAAAATTTAATTCACTCAGCCTCAAATTTATTCCTAAGATCCATTCTCGTCAATATACACCACTCGCTCCCCAAAAGCAAAAGCCCCAAACACACGCAGAGAAGTTTTCCTATTCTCTTCATTTTACTTCTATTCATCCGTTTCCCCAGAACCATTTTCCAGTTCTCAGATCTGCCTTTGCATCTTCATTCCACCGACGAACTAACCAACAAGCGGACAAGTAAGAAAGCAAACGATCCAACATACGTACGTGCGCAGCGCCCATGACTTTAACAAGCCGCTTGACACACTACATTAACCTTAAAACCTAATTATACACAACATTCCACTGGATAATTAATACCGTCAACGCTGAAGGAATACCATCCGTTGATCCTGTTCAAAGCACACCACATTTACCCGCCATGAATGCAAGTAAGGTTCAAATGAAATAATTGCAGCCATCTCTCCTCATCCACTGCACAAACCTTCATTATTGCTCTCAAATCTCATCCAAAGGGCCAGACTATTATTCTCTATCCATTATTACCACTTTATAACAACTGAATTCGCTTAAACAACTCCATATGTCATAAATTTGATTGTACAATTTCCTTTTCTTTTTCCGGTGCTCACTTCTGTCTGCAACCCGCTTTCATTATATGTTATGGTATAAGCCGATAGAAACGATGAACTTGTACGCAATAAAAGCAATATCCACGAGTTACCATAAATTTACAGTTATTATAAACAAGAGTTGAACGATATTATATATATATATATATATATGTACACATTATTCGGACTGTTATCCTCATCTTCCTTGCCATATTCACAATTTTTTGGTGGTTGTCCGCTCCGGCCTTCTTCAGGTGTTTGAAATTTCGAACTGAACCCTTTTTTTCGTCCACCGGAATAGATTGTTCTAGTTCCACGTGCCATGCCTCTTCTGGATGACTCAGTTATTTCCCTTTAACTCAACTCTCCAAGTTTTTGGTTCACCACTGCTGTAGCCCTGTATTGAAGTCACGCCTCTTTGGATCTAGTCATTGGATCTAACCAACGTTTTTACTGGTCCATGTGTCCTCAAGTAGATAAAGACGTTGGTGAGTTGTCAGTTCAATACCAGGATGAACTAAAATTATCTACCCCGGTGAACGAGATAAAGGGCCCGGTTCTAAATTCCAATCATCTGACAAAGGCCGGAACGTTGTAAAAATGGCAAGAAGATGAGGATAACATCACGAATAATGTAAATAATCTAAGTAATCATAATATCTCATATATATATATATATATATATATATATATATATATATATATATATATATATATATATATATATCGATGCAGTCACGAACAGAGAGTAATTTTATATTCCATAGTTTTGTCGATGGCGATAATATTCGCTACACCAGTATTACATGAGATTTTTTGAATTCAAAGTTGTCCTTCCGTTAGACTCGTTGCCACCCACAGCCACAGAACTCAGTCTACACTGCTACTTAATCTATACCTTTGGGAGGGAGATGTGCTGTATTTATAACTTTCCCAAAAGAATGTAACAAACTCATTTAGACTATTTCTGATTCCGAGCCGCTAAATATTACACTGTTACGATCTAATTGTTTATAAATTTTACGATATACTTCTGGTTATTACTTTACTTACTGAATGAATACATCGGCTATATATAATATATGAAATAAATGATTCGCAAAAGTCACAATATATCGATTTAAACGTTTAAGCAAAAAAATCATGTAGAAATCTTGATAAGAATAGATATTTATGAAAAACGTTTAGAATTGCCGAGTTTCGCTATAACTCCTATATAAAGATTTGTGTTGAAACATCCACAGTCTTCTGTGATGTCACCGGAATGCAAGATTTGATGATATTCCTTATTTAAATCAATCATTTACTTGGATTAATTATTTAAAGTTAATCATTAAAAAACAGTAACAGTCTAAGATTGAATTTTTAAATTATTTAAAGTGTTAATTGTATCGGCTTTTTGTGACATTTGTCTTTCCGATAAAAAAAAAGATTTATATTTGGACATAGCGTGATATAATTATGGTAATTCGATTCATGGTGAAGCTTGTCGGAAATTAAATCCATTAAAGCATAGCAATAAAGACGAATTGAAAGTTTGTATTTGCCGCTCTACTTGTCGGTTTCTTTTCTCTTCTTCTCATTTTTTGTCTTTTTCCATCTTTTCCTTTTTTCCTTGATTATTCAACTTCATTCACATTTATTTTCTTAATTTTTTTGATCGAACCGAAAAATGACTGTCTAAAGACTTTATTAAATATTTAATCCATAGCATTATTATTCATTTGTTACAATATTTATCTTGGATTTTTCTGAACTTACGCCACCTGTCAACTAAATTCTTTATTCTGTCATAAAAGAACAAGATTTTTTTGTTTCCATAAATTCTTCAGGGACATTTCGATTGATTCAAATTGTAACAATGTGTGTGTGAACATACGAAAATAGCTTACGGTTAAAGGTTAGGAAGAAAGATTAACTAAAAAAAGAAAACAGTTACACAGGTTGTTGGAAATATATCGTATTTCAGAAATACGATGCATTTGATAGGGTTAGTTGAAGGTCACAAGTTCAGCAAATAAATAAATGAAGGATGTACCTCTGAGTTTTCATGCCTTTAAATTAAAGAATCAACAATTAGCGAGAAAGCGAGATTTCATGGTAAAATACGAGAGTTTCTCCGTCGAAAGTTTTCCAGTGAGACATTTTGCCTCGTAGGAGCCGTGGGTTTGTATTTGCTAATATAGGAATGTTTTCTCACTTCTTCAACACTGACAAAATTTCAATACTGAGAACAATAAAAGTTGCCAAAACAGACCATAGTTGTGCTATATACTAACACAAAAGTAACTTTTTCCTGGAGAAAAGAGGGCTGATTTGATTTACAGTTATAGAATGATAGTGCGACTTT
>OZ038481.1:59209980-59214980 GCA_964036315.1 Acanthosepion esculentum
TTCTATTTTTATAAAATTAGTGATTAAACTATATATTTTTATAAGGTTATTTTTTTATCCTTTAGAGTCATGTTCTATTTCTTTCTTTCTACAATTCCCAGGGAAATAAAATTTACAATAGAAGTTTCAACGTTTTCTTTTCATCTCTCACTTTTTCTCTCTTCCTTGTGGAGTCTGTGAACACACAGACACGCACGCGCGCACACATGCATACACACACACGGACACACACACACACACACACATATATATATATATATATATATATATATATATATATATATATATATATGCAAATATGACTATGTTTGTTTGTGTGGGTAATTATATATATATATATATATATATATATATATATATAATTTTTTACGATTACAATGAAATAAATTATGACCATGGAATATTAGTGTTTAAGTCTTTTTATTATATATCGATATATATATACACACACACACACACACATATATATATATATATATATATATATATATATATATATGTGTGTGTGTGTGTGTGTGTGTATAAAATCAATAAGGCATGAAAACTGTCAGTTTCACGCTTGAAAAACGTATAGGTAAGATGAAATGTTATTTAACAAAGTCATTTGGTTGGTAGATCGCTTGAGGCGTTTAACTGAGTCACCATGCAGTGCTGATTCCTATATCCGCACGGTATGTATGTATGTATGTATAAAACACTCCATCTCCGATAGTATGCAATCTTACCCCCTAAGTGTAGTAAATTTATATATATATATATATATATATATATATATATATATATATATATATATATATATATATATATATGCTTTAACATCATTTATATCTCATTCGCTGCGCTTCTCCCTTCAATTCATATTTTTATATAATTCTTATTTCTTTAATTTTTCTCTCCCTTGCAGATCCGTTCTCTTTCACTATCTCCCCTTTGTCAATATGTCGATCTCTCTATTTCTTTATATAAATTAATATATCTTTAGACAGAGTTAATTCAATCAAACTTTCTGCTTACCGACCAACGTACATTTCTACCGACGTGCCTAACGTCTCTGCCTAAGCAACCTATTTACCTGAAATCCCTGCAAATCTCCATCTGTCATCTTCGTTAAATGTTGGTGCAACAAAAGGTAAATTGTTGTCTTTTCTTCGTTGCCAACTGAAGTTGCTGTATTTATCTTTCCTCCTTTGCCAGGACGATTTTAGTATGTCACAATCATTAATGTTCTTCGCATTCAAATAAATCCCTTCACCACGTTCGCCATTTTCAAGGATTTATCGAATTAAAACGTTCAAAGAAAAACGAGCAGGCCTAAGTCAAATTTAACAAAGGCACAAAAAATAATTTTCTCTTAAAAAAAATATAACAATAAAAATATCAATAAAATATAATAGATTTTTTGTTTGTTTGTTTAACTGGCATTTCTGTCGGGAAATTTCCGCTTTCATATTAGGACGATAAACACAAAAGAAACTTCGGTTTTCGGAAATTTTATTGTCAAAACTTATTGTTTAAACTCCCAATCATCTTTTAAACAGGCGTCTAGACTGACGATAGATTTTTACTGCATCCGGTCAATTTACTTGCAGATTTGTTTCACCTGTTCATAGAATAGGCAATTACTTAAAGTTAAAAGATTTAGGCGTTAACATTTTTATATGAGTGGGTTAATATTTTTGATACAGCTACCTTGATGATTGTCATCTGGGTTCGTTGTATATTAGTTGTACTAGAGATAAGAAAAAAAAGAAATTTTTAATCTCCTGCATGCATGCATAGTAAAATAAATAAAATTACACATAAAATACATGAAAAATATCTTAGTAGAACTGCGAAAACATTTCAGACCAAGGGGCATAATCTAGAGTAACACTGTTTTCTTTGATAGCCCAAGTGTAAAAAGTTCAATTATTTTAATATATTTGCCTTTTAGGTTTTGTAGACCAAGAAATATAAAGGTCATAAATAAATATTTCCTTACGCATTATATATTATTATAGTTCTATTTTCTATCAAAAAACAGCATTTAAAATCCAAGCTAAATTCTAGAAGCAAAATCAACTTGCTAGTAAAGGGAAGCGTAAAACAATTCACATCAAAGCTACTTAAATATATACACATAAAATGTCTAGAATACGAAAGAGCTATTAGAAAACAAAATACCTGTTAGGACTCACCAATTAACACAAGTAATTAAATATTAACAATTCCCTTAAACTAGTTTGGTATATAATGAAATATAAAAACAAAAACCGCATTACACAAAATACAAAAGTGCTCAGTGCTTCTAGAAATAAGACTAGAGCAGTAACACTAACAAATCAAACATCACTAATACACAGATCTTAATTCTGAATTATATATATATATATATATATATATATATATATATATATATATATATATATATATATATATGCATGCGTATCATTTATGTATATGTCTTATATATACATATATGTATTATTAATATATATGTGTATTATTTATATATGTATTCTTATATACATATGTGTGTATCATATATATATATCCGTATATGAGGGTATTATTATATATATGTATATATTATTTATATTATATATATGTATATTTTTTATTATTTATATATATATGAATGATGCGCAAACACATGTGTGTGCCTGTCTCTATTACATATGTGTGTGTATATTTTTATATATAAGTATTTGCATAATTTATATATACATGTATTTGTATTATTTATAATATATATGTGTGTGTGTTATTTATACATATGTGTGTGTATTATTTATATATATGTATAAATATGGGTGTTTTTGTATTATATATATATATATATATGTGTGTGTGTGTGTGTTTGTGTGTGTATATATATGAATAATACACACACATTTTTTATATATATATATATATACAATAACAATGTATATTTTTATATAACAAGAAAAATATTGGGGAAATTACTGTCAAATTTGAAATACATGCACACACACACACACACACACACACACACACACACACACACACACATATATATATATATATATATATATATATATATATATATATAGATAGATAGATAGATAGATAGATAGATATGATTAGTAAAGTCCAAATTACTGAATGATTAAACACCCACTATAGGTTCTATGACAGATTCTCCATGGGCTACAGGTTTTGTTCCTCTCGGAGAACGTATTTTGTTAAAAACAGAGCATATGCTCCAACAAGTTGTATCCATAAAAATAACATATAAACAGTACACCCCCACACACTCATACACATACACACACACACACACACACACACACACATATATATATATATATATATATATATATATATATATATATATATATATATATATATATAGCAATTATTAATCTCAAGAGGATTTTTCCAGACGTGACTTATGCGGTCTCTTTTTAAGATTTAGAGATAGTTTTGTATAATTTTGGTAAATATAACATTTAAAATTAAATATAAGCGTTATTTTCATTTTTATGTAATTTAGTCGCCAATTTATCCATCTCTCCTTCTATTTATTACTATATTTTTATTTTGATCGTTACTAAAATGTTAATCTATTCAATAGAATCGCCATTGGGGTCAACAACGGCCTACAGATTACCTCGGAATTTGCTGCAACTCAGTCCTTTGGTGCTAAAAGGAGTTTTGTTTGGCTCTCACTTAACTGCGCCACACACATAGCAATCAAGGGTGTTGCAGTCTGGTGAGTTATGTATGCAGATGTAAGCTGTGATGTGGTTGTTGAAATTTTTGACAGCCATGACTGGTTTCTCCTGCTTGTGTGACATGGTGCAGAGTCTTGTTGCCAGACATAGTTTCTTGCAGCAGCCAACCTCTTGACCCAGGGCCAGCACTACCTCTTGAAGACACTTGATGTAGGCGTAGGTATTGAGCCTGAGGCCCTCACCAACAAATTCGGGTGTTCTTTTCTCATCAGAACGATCAGTGAGTTCCCCGATCTGCTATAACTTCGTAAATACCATCAGATTAATCGAACGTTTACCGAATCTTCTGTATTGTCGTCAGTTAGTATTGGAGCTTAAGGCGGGAATTCCTAAGCTTTTACTATGCAGTCAACAAAATCAAATCAAAAAATCATCCATGCGTGATATTAAAAAATATATGGCGACAATTTATCCATCGCCCCCCCACATACACACATACATATATATATATATATATATATATATATATATATATATATATATATATATATATATATATATATATATATATAATGTCTATTTATTTTTATAATAATTCTTTCTAGTTTTTCTAATTATCTTCTTGATGTTAAGTTCTCAGAGGAGATAGAAAGTACTTGGGTTAACAAAAAGTATGGCACCATCCTTGATTAGTTTCAAATTAACATCAAGATAATTCGAGAACTAGAAAATATTATATTTTAATTAAATAGACATGATATTGTCTATTATTCACAGAAACATGCTTGAATGAACATATACTGCTTATATATATATATATATATATATATATATATATATATATATATATATATATATATATATATATATATATAAATATATATATATATATATATATCAAATTATATCGACAAACATATATATATATATATATATATCAAATTATATCGACAAACATACACGAATATATATATATATATATATATATATATGAAATTATATCGACAAACATACACGAATATATATATATATATATATATATTCGTGTATGTTTGTCGATATAATTTGATATATATATATATATATATATATATATATATATATAACATACACGAATATATATGTATATATATATATATATATATATATATATATATTCGTGTATGTTTGTCGATATAATTTTATATATATATATATATATATATATATATATATATATATATATATATATATATATATATATATATATTTGTAGTTGCGTTGATGTGATGTGATATATATATATATATATATATATATATATTTGTAGTTGCGTTGATGTGA
>OZ038481.1:59217480-59232480 GCA_964036315.1 Acanthosepion esculentum
TATTTTATGCCAAAATTGATTTATTTTGGCTTGCATTTAGGGAAAATGAACACTCTTTGTTTTGTTTTTTGGGGGATTCATATTTTCAGCTATAATCCAACTGATTTCAAGAATGTTATAATACTATTTATTTTAATAGTTCAAATACTTCTTTTAGACTCTTTGACGCCATATAGACATTGTTAAATACATTCCTACGATTATTATAATTTTAAATAATATAAGAGCTGCCAGTTTTCAATTTTATTATAATAACCAAGGATATACCGTACGTGTACATTACGAATATAAAATTAAACAAAAATAACTATATATATTATATTTTTATCGTAGTTCACGTGGTAAGCACAACATATGGATATTGTGTATGTATCCTCGACTCCAGTGTGTCACTCAATGATACACAAATCTACTACGAATATCATCAATTAATCAATGAAAGCGGTTTCACACTGACGCCATATTTATGTTTAAGTGGATTTTTAACGGCATATCAACTCTTTAGAGTCATTTTATGCTAAAACTGATTTATTTTGGTTTATATTTAGGGAAAAAGAACAATCACTGTTTTGCTTTTTTATATTTCCAGATATAATCCAACTTATTTCAGAAATGTTTTAATTCTATTTATTTTAATATTTTTCAAATACTTCTTTTTGGCTGTTTTCCTTGCGGCAGTTGTGTCTTTTGGAATCCAGATCAATGTATTCAATTAACAAATATTTTACCGTATATTGGGTTTGGCATGTAGAATATACCATGGTAGTGGTTCTTGTTCCAGTTCCAGTGTAATTTTAGTGTGACCTATTCGCAGTTGTGATATAATAACCTCTTTCCTTCAGGATTTTCCATAAAGTCAGGGTTTTTTTCCCTGGGGGTTGGTAAGAAGCAAAGATGAGGATATTATTCCGAATGTAAATACTGAAAACAACTTCAGTAAAAATATGGTCTGTATATTAAGTTGAAGGAATAGATCAACCGAATGTGACCTCACACCTTCATCCAGTACTGCAAACATGAGAACTAGGTAGATATATATAAACAACCGCCTCAAGCAGTCTCCAGCTGTCTCTCTCACACACTACAGATGAAAAATGTAGCGTTCACTTGTGAGACCAGAATGCGACGACGGTTTCCGCATACCACAGACTGGCTGAGATTAAGTGACGAAATATAAGTATGAATAAAATAAGATCTAATAGAGATTCAAGTCTCATGTTAGCATTTATTTGCCACACCCACTTCAATATAAGTTCTCACTGATGAGTGAAGCAAATAAATATGCATTTATTCTTATGAATGCAATAAACGGCCTCTCTATGTTTTCACGAACACGTATGAGGCACGCGCACAGACACTCAACTCAGAAGCGGGTCCGGATAACATAAAGCTATATAATATTAACGAATTACTAGTCTAACGTGGACAATGGCGCCTTAGATATATCTAAATTACAAGCGATCTAAATATACTTATTTCAGCGTATTTACTACTTTTCAAAATTCTCAGTAAAGTTCTTTTGCAGAATAGGTAACAAATGATTCGTCGCTTTCTCCTTAATCTCTTTCACTGATCGAAATCTCTTCCTTTTCACCAGCAATTATTGCTTTGGACAAAGCCTGAAATAACACAGAACCGAATATGGAGAGTACAATAGCTAATATACCTAAATGATTCTAGGTTTTTCTAAATAATGATAATACCTGCACAAAATGCAAAGAAGGCGTTGGGACATTGCCATGATGAATCAACGGTTCCTGGCGTGATGTCGACGAAGCAACACTATATATATATATATATATATATATATATATATATATATATATATATATTGTTTTCAGGTATACTATATTTATCGGTTAATGTGCTAAATATCAGGGATAAAGCGTATGTTTATATAAAAGGGTTCTTCATGCTAAACCAAATCGACAGGCGATGCGCGTTATGTTTTTGTTCGACTATATATACAGGTCAGCAATGCATTGTGGGTCGTCTATTGTATTGCATTGTTGGTAATCTACTGTATTATTCTAAAGGTTATTTTGGTGGGCGGTAACGGTTTCGGATTATTCTAAGGTGTATTGACTAGCTTAAACGCAACGCAAGATTGTATTTATCATGAAATAGGCCGTCTCCTCTGGCTCTTAACTTCAATGTCCACTTTATATATATATATATATATATATATATATATATATATATATATATATATATATATATATATATATATATATATGTAACTGTAAGACTTTGAATATACGTTTCAATTCAATCAGGGTAAAAACCTAAAGATAATAGTGATAAATTTTAGTAAAAGATATATACAGGTTACAAAATTAAACTAAGGGATATAACAACAATGTTTAGGTTTATATCAATAAATTATATATCCTTCTTAAGCGATAAAATAGGTCTGTACTCTCATATTCATACAATCATATAAATAGTGAATACCATCTTGCAATACATTATTCCACGCCGCTTGTATATGTTAACGCAATATAACAAAGAATTCAAGCGGTCTAAATAAAAGCGTCAGGCGTTGTCCTACCCAGTATCAAAAATGTTCAACAGAGGGCCGTTCTGGTTATCCAACGTGGTGGCCAGAACATTTCCCAGGGCATATTAAGTAGCGAGGGTTTCAGGTGAGCAGGCATTATCCTGTTGGATCAGCATGTGATTTTCCTGTTGAGGAAATGGCAGTATGGGTCGTGGGGTAAAACATCAAAATCATCGTTCCCTGAGTCTACATTGAAAACGCAAACGACCATCACTCGCCTGATGGCAGAAACATTCTGAACATTACACAATACATATATATATATATATATATATATATATATATATATATATATATATATATATATATATATATATAGTAAAAAATGGTAAGGATCCAAATTCAATACCTGTGAATTAACAGGAGATAACTGATAACTGACGTCCATTAGGCATGACATGTGGAACTAGAACAATCTACCCCAGCGAGCGAAGTTAAGGGTTCAGTTCGACATTCCAACCACCTGAAGAAGGCTGAAGCGTACAACAGCCAAAACGTTGTGATAAATATGGCAACAAATATATATATATATATATATATATATATATATATATATATATATATATATATATATATATATATATATATATATATATGTAGTAGCATTCTTTCGTTTAAAACTTTTATCAAATAATACCGGTATGGAATGTCTGTCGAGCCATTTGGTGAGTATTTCCTGTTGTAGAAGTCGTTTGATGTGAGGTTAAAAATTTTAATGGAGCTATATTTTTCTAGGCTATACATCTAGAAAACCTGTATTAAACACACACACAAACGCACGGACTCATAAACACACACACGCACACAATTCACTCCGCCAGAAATTTGAAAACGGTATGCTGTAATGCTTGGCCTTCACGCAAGAAGCTCCAATACAAACATTTCAGAGTGTTTTGGTATCAATCTGAGGATACTGCAGAGGATTTGCTATATGAGTTTACTTATAAAGTCTAGATCATTTAATTTAGTTACTGTTCATATTTTTATCACTTTGTTATTAAAAATCCCACATTGTGATAATTGATAATCTGCAAATATTAAGAAAACGAATTAATTTTAAACGTTTAAAATTTCAGCGTCTTCTCTCCTTTGTGCACATGTGTAGTTACATCAACGTAAACATCACTTTAGTCCGAGGAATTCCAAAAGGGTCCAGCGAATCGCGTTACAAACACACACACACACACACACACACACACACACACATATATATATATATATATATATATATATATATATATATATATATATATATACTAGAACAATATTAGGAAAATTAATGACTAAGTGTAAAAGTTTTTCATGTGAGGCGTTTCGACATGGGAAATATATGTGGGTGGTATTTTCGCCGAACACTGTATCTATAGTTATATGACTTCTCTATTATTTCTTTATACATAAAAATATAAACTGTAATTAGATTCCAACAAATAAAGATATACTGATGTATAAACAGAGACGTCTACAAACGAAGATCACTTTTTATATAAATTTCATTTTACGACCTTAAAATGTTCTTGTTAAACATTCTTTCCCTATTTCTTAGACTGATCATTTGCCTTCTCAATAGCACTTAACCTAATAGCCAATAATAAGCAACGAGTTCTCCTGCTAAAATGAATAGGCATTGGTTGTTCTGGTTGCATGTCATATTGTTAAACATCGATAATAACAAGCTAAAGAACAGTTAGAAAACTAACAGAAGATGGTTTCACTGCAATCTTCCAATTAAGCAAGAAATGTAGAGATTTCGTTGCTCGCAGCTAAAGAACGAGAGAAAATAAAAAGCAATAGACTTCAGATTCCAGTGGACTGAGACAACATTCGGCCTTGCGTGTCAAAATTTCAAATTCAATATATTCGATGTTTGGTCAACTGCTAAACAGGTGTGAAGACAAAAAAAGTTTAAATATTCTGTACAGTGGTCAACACCAAATTTACTGCCTAATTATTTTTAGCTTATTTAGGACAATTTTGATGTGCTGAATCCAAAAATTACATTGGTTTTGCTCAATCAGGTAACTTTTTGAGATATGGCTACATGCTGTTTTTTTACGTTTTCCTTTCTGTTGTCATGTCCATTAAAATATCCAAACAATTTTTAGAGCCAATTAGCAATAACTAGCTATATAATTCAGGAGCCAATTTCTCAGGAATAACTGTATAAAAATCATTATGTTTGACCTCAGCGACAATCTCTCAGATTCCACTAAGGGCCATGCCACTCTAACTGCTAATATTCAAGACCTCATTCACTTCTACACACACACTATCAAGAAACGACTCAATAGATTTGTAACCAGGATCACATGATATGTAAGGCATATACCGATTATCTGCATTGGTGAACCATGGGTAAGAAGAGTTGTCTGAAATGTGGAATTCCTATGTTTTGTTTTTTTTGTTTTTGGTGTGGGGGGGTGGCAACAAACTATAACACTGACTGCTACTTCTGTGCTATTGATGTGACTGGGATAAACAGAAAGAACCGGAGCAGTCCCAAGAATTTTGATCTTCAATCAGCGCGTCGTCCTGTAGCTCACTGTGATGAAATTCCAAAAGCTGTTTTGGAGAACTTCTTTAAATTAGTAAGAAAGATTTCTCAAGTGTTCAGGAAGAAGGAGAAGAAGAAAAAGAAGTGTTTTTGACAATGATACTCCACATCATTTTCCCAAAAGGAACTAAATGATCTCATTCATAAATCTCAATTTCTCAAAGTCCTCTGCCAAACTGTTGACATGTAGATTGAAAGAAAAAAACTCCTCTTTAACAGTGCTCACATTACCTTCTACCACAACATGTATCTCCGTTTTTTTCTCCGAAGAGAAGGACGTAGTGTACTGTACAGATATTGCGAAGCTTCTGCACAAAATTGGAGTGCCACCGTACATACCGAAAGATTGGATATTATTCATTGACAGCTGCAAACGATCACTGAAGGAGAAATATGAAGCAGTGAAGTATGTACTGGAGGAAATTGTTTAAGATCAGAATGCGTGGTTTATTCGCATTGACCTGAAGATGTTGAGCTTTCTGTTGGAACAACAGTCGAGGTTCACCAAATATCCATGCGTTCTGGGCATGTGGGATAGTAGGTACACTGCTCAGCATTACACGGAAAAGTACAGGCCTGTTGGGGAGAAAGTGATGCCTTACAGAGCAACAAACGTCATCAATAAGCTGACAGAGACAGGATACCACCGCTGCACATCAAGCTTGGATTGATCAAGCAGTTCACCGAAGCTCTCGCCAAGTGTAGTGACTGCTTCACTTATTTGCGCCAGGTTTTTCCAGGATTGACAATGGAGAAGTTGAAAGCTGCTATCATTGATGGTTCTCAAATCCTTCAGCTCATCAGATATCCAGTGTTTGACATCTCAATGTACGAAGCGGAACTGGAAGCACGGAGGGCTTTTGTTCTGGTTGTGAAGAACTTTCTTGGCAACAACAAGGCCAAGAACTCCGCAAAACTTGTCATCAATATGCTGACTGCTTTCAGAAACCTAGGATGCAACATGAGCATCAAAATACATTATTTATTCTCACATATGGTTCAGTTTCCTGAGACGTTGGGATCAATGAGGACGAACAGGGCGAGAGATTCCATCAGGACCTGAAAGATATGGAGACCCGGTATCAGGGACGTTGAGATGGCTGATAACTGCTGGAATCGGAAGAGAGACACCCTCGCCGCTGATCATTCTAAGGGTTTGAATAATTGGAATTTCAAGCCCTGGATTTGGAACAGTGATGACGTAACATGCAATTTACATTTAGTTACAGTTATCAATGTATACTATTGAATTTATTGTAATCGATGTTTGTAACATTTAATTAATAAATTGTGTTAGAAAACAATTTTTCTCTTACCTTATTTTGTATGAGAAATATTAACAAAATTCAAACTATAATGTTAAAGAAGTGTAAACGATTTCGTCATGAAATCGGATTTTTAAAAACTCAACACAGCACAAAAGCATGACCTGATTGAGAGAAAAGGGTTTCATTTTCGGGTTCAGCGGTGGAAAATTGTCCTAAATCATTTGGAAAAATATAGACAACGTGAAAAGTGTTTTGTTTTTGTTGCCCAGTGTAATTAAAGCTAATAAACTGCCGAATATCTTGATATACAGTATATATGCTAAATTTTAAATTTTAGAAAATTCCATTCATGATCCGGTAGTACTATACGCCTACCATCTTACCCACGTGACCTGAGTGTTTCTAGCTAAGAATTTCTGGATCCTGTCAGGACCAGTGTGACCTCCCCTCTCCTGATATGAATCTCTTGGATTACTATGTCTGAGGTGTCTTCAACAGGAAGATCAAAGAATGGCTCCACTATAATAAGGACCCGTTGAAAACCTCAATCGTAGAAGTTATAGTTGAAAAGAATGACAAAATGACAGAAATTTTTTCTAGCCTCCGAGGCTGCTTCAAGGCGGTTCACGATTCTGAGAACGATTTTATTCAATAACTATTTTTCGTATTTTTTCTACTGAATATTTTGATTTTTCTTTATATTATAGTTTGTTCTCAAGTACTTGACCCAATCCCATATAAAGCTGTTCACACACACACACACACACATATATATATATATATATATATATATATATATATATATATATATATATATATATATATATATATATATATATGAAGAAACAATTTATACAGTGAATTAAATAGCAATTTTAATGTGATTAATGGCGAAATCACTTCGTTAACAGAAATTAATGAAACATTAAGTTATTACCAATTCCCTGAATAATAAGATCCTTATATTTGATGTATGTGAAAATTGCGCCCTGAAGATGACAATTTGAAATTGTCGAAAGTACTTGGCATGTGTCTTCCATCTGACAACAATTCGAATATAAGGATCTTATTAATCAAGGAACTGATAGTAAGTTAATATCGCATTAATTACTTTTAGCGAAGTGATTTCGCCATTAATCACATTAACATTGCTATTTCATTCTTTGTATAAATTGTTTCTTTATGATATAAAATATAAGCTGTACACTCTTATATATATATATATCTGTGTGTGTCCGTGTATGTGTGTGTGTATGTGTGTGTCCGTGTATGTGTGTGTGTGTGCCTGAAATCCCAAATTATATATTAAGAGTATGTGCATCCTTTAACGTTATTGCAAAACTAGAACTAAAGTTTATGTAGAGATGATTATAGAAATTGATTATCCAGTTAAGAATAAAGCAGTTAAAACATATACACGCACACGCACACAAACACAAACACACACACACACACACGTGTGTATGTATGTTTCAGCTCTGTGTGTGAGTGCGAACACATAGATATAGACAGTTTGAACATAGGAATTTATAACGCATATTGCCTCATGATCACCTCTGAAGCGATCTTCCGACCATGTGTCACTGCTTCTTTCGAGGTTTCTGTGTATAGTTAACTGGGAGATTAAGTCAAGCGGTGAAAGCAATAAATCCGCATTTCGTTGCCCCTTTTACAAAAGCCAAAACACATAAGGTTTTTCCAGACGAGTATAATTACTTATAAGATTATATATATATATATATATATATATATATATATATATATATATATATATATATATATTGTGCGCTGATACTTTATAAATATTGTAAAAAATAAATTTATGGATATATATGATAAAGAATATGTTTCGCCAAGAAATTGTCAACCATGATATTTCAAGAAGATAATGTTTTTAGGACAAGCAGCAATGAGTTCAATATAGAAAATAATAATAATAGATATCTATTTGAATTTCTAATTTGAGGAGTTATTATATACACTATTTACATTCGGATTATTGTCCTCATTTTTGTTGTTACCAGTACGTTTCGGTCGTTGTGACCTCCAGCCTTCATCAGGTGTATGTCGATCCGGGTAACCTGCAGGGAATTCCGAACCGAACTCTCTGGGGTAAAATGTTCTTGTTCCACTGCCCACGTCTACAAATATCACAACATGCTCTTTTTATAATACTGCTCAGTAATTGGACGGTCCGTTTCTGCCCAGTCCAGGGTCTGAACTCACAACTGATGTCATCAAATTTACGAACCAACGCTTTAATACATTTAAACGTAGTGATAACAACAATGATGGGGACTTTATGTTGAACTGTTGTCCAAATATAAATAATGTAAATAATATATATTTATTGTTTTCATTAAAACAACTGAGGGACAAGGCTAAATGGGAAATGGAGAAAAGCTGGTCGACACTTTCTATCCTAGACCTAACTAATCTGATTCGCGACCTATTCATTCATTACAATTCACCACAAAAAAGAACTCATCCCTCACCATTCACTATGGCAATAACCAGAATGCCAGAAATTTATCGGAACCTAAAAAAACAATGATATAAAATTTCAATATGTATAAATCGTTCAAATGTCTCCTTTTTCCATTCTTTTTTTCAATATATAAAAATATATGCTCATGAAATGAGAAGGAAGGGATGAACCCAGAAAACTTATAACAAAACGTTCAAACTAAACATAATAGATGTTAGCAGGACCCACCCACCCCACAAAAATAATAAGAGTGGTTTCTGTAGTCTGCCTTTAGACAGAATCAAGAAGCACACTCACTAACGGTGAAGGAAGGATAAATAAATAAATAAGTAAAAGCAGACTGGAAAAAGTTAAAATAATAATAGATGTCCCACATATCTCGAAGATTTTGAAATCCACTCATCAGGAGACAAAATTATTTTTGATTTATATTTATATAACATATTTTTCTCAAAATACCCTAAATTATTACGAAAATGAATTTCGTTTTCTTAAAGACGTAATTATAATTTTTTTTTTTGTTCGGAAATTAGGTATTTGTGTGGTATTGAGATAGACGCGTAACAAATGATTTCCGTTTATATACACATGCGCATACATATATTTAAAACAGATTTTAGTGGATAAGAAATAATGTGGGATTAAACATTAAATCATTTTCACACACACATACACACATACAATCACACACATACACACACATACAATCACACACATATATATATTCTCAGGCACTTTCCAGCGGTGCCTCACGCTGAAGAAACCTTCACCTTCCTGACAAAACGACCGTGTTGAGATTAGAATCTGGGTCTCATCTCCTGGTCGGAAAGCGAACTTTCTAACCACTCGGACACACACACACACACACACACACACACACACACACACACACACACACACACACACACACACATATATATATATATATATATATATATGTGTGTGTGTGTGTGTGCACTAATATATATTAATTTATTTTCCTTAAAGGTTATTTTAGATGGAGACTTGGATTTATATACAATTTTATTTTGGTTTCATATACAATTTTATTTTCTCCTCGGTTGTAATTTTTTTTTAATGAAATCTCTCGGACTTTTCTGCACAGAAGTATATAAGGTTTTAGAAGATAATTGAAAAAAATAAGGTTTTATCATTTATTTTGAAAATTAATGGCAATATGATTTTTAAACAAATAGCACTTTCAAAGATTAAAGTCAATAGAAAGTTGAGCCTTCTATTTAGTTCACAGTTCCAGAAAAAGTGCTCGTGCTGAATCCCCCCCACACACATTAGATGATTCCTATTAAAAATTTAATTGAAACTTCAATTAACGTACCTTATACTCACAGAAAGAGAGTTTTACGTGTATATACATAGTTTTGTTACCACATCCTTCTTTGTTCGATATGTTTTTGAGCCTATATTATAATTTTATTAACGGAGGAGAGAGAGAGGGAGAGAAAGAGAAGAGTGAAAATGGGGGAGAGAGAGAAAGAAGAGAGATAAAAAAGAGAAAAACAGAGAAAAATAGGAAAAAAGAGAAAAGAGAAAAAGAAGAAGAAGAATGAAAAAAAGAAGGAGAAAGAAAAAGAAAGAAAGAAAGAAAAAGAGAAAAGAAAAAAGAAAAGTAGGAAGAGTTAAAGAGAAAGAGATAAAAAGAAAGCGCAAGAGAAAGCGTAAGAGAAAAAGAAGAAAGAAAAAGAGAAGAGAACGAAAAGAAAGAGAAAATGAAGAAAAATAAAATGAAAGAATGAAAAGAAAAAGGATGGAATGAAAACGAAATTAAGAAAAAAGAAAATGAAAAAGAAAGAGAAAGACAGAAAGATAGTGAGAAAGAGAAAGAGTGCAAGAAAGAGAAAGAAAGCGAGAATGGAAAAGAGGGCGAGAACGCGTGGGAAAGAGAAAGACGCAAATAAAGAAAAAGAAGAAAGAAAAAGCAGAAAGAGATACAGAGAAAGAGATAAAGAGAAGGAAATAAAGAAAAGGAAATAAAGAAAAGGAATTAAAGAAAAGGAGATAAAGAGAAAGCGAAGGACGAAGAAGAGAAAAAGAAGAAAGAAAAAGTAATAATAAAGAAGAGCAGAAAGAGAAAGTGAGGAAAGAGAAAGAGAAGTAAAAGAAGAAAGAGAAATAAAGAAAGAGTAAAGGAAGAAAGAGGAAAGGAAGAAAAAGAAAAGGAGGAAAAAGGAAGAAAGAAAGGAAGACAAAGAATATGAAAGTATGAAAAGAAATGAATGGAATGAAAACGAAAGTAAGAAAAAGATAAGAAAGTGGAAATGATGAATAAAGATAGATAAAAGGGAGAAAGGGAAAGAGAACGAGAAACAATGGGAGTGAGAAAGACGCCAATAAAGTTGTCTTAGAGAAAAAGCGGCAGGTGGGCAGACAAAAACGTACAGTGACTGAATGTTGAATGCAAACACGCCCAGACACACAGACATGCGCATTATTTGTGAAAGAGGGAAAATATGTTTGAGAATCGATAGAGATAATACTCACTTATCTCTTTTCGTGATCGAGGAAATTCTCTGACCCAATATATTACTTCCAACCTTCGTTTGGGGGGTGTAGCAGCGTGCAACAATGGATTTGAACAAATTCTCTTACATTAACATCTTTTTGTCGCATAGAAAGAACAAAAAATTTAATCATTTCAAAGCCCAAATAAAATTCATTACCTTATTTCTAAATCATTTATATTCTCAGAACTCCAAAATAATTCATTCCTGTTTGTTCTTATACTAAAAGCTGAAATAATAAAACCAAAAATGCTTTTAAGAATAATTTGGTTATATTAACAATGTTTATATGATATTTTTTTTATCTTCATACACCAAACAAGGCAATAAATCCACTGCGATGCTAGGGTGTTCAGTCAGTTATGCTGCCATGCGTGATACACGCTTAGGCGTTCATGTATCTTTCGATACATGACGGGCGCGGAGGCTAGGGGGTTGACTGAGGTAACAGAATCAGGACAGTAAAAGCAGACAAGATGACGATTTGATTTTGTTAAAGGAAGAAAGGACCAGGAAGACATTTGCACAAGTGAGAAGCGCGGGAGAAGAAACTATTAACATAGAACTTACGGTTACCATTAGCATTTTCAAAAGTGAAATTGTGAGACAGAGATGCTAATCGAGTACTGCGATTAAATTCATGAAGTCCAGGTACCAACGAGAAAAGCTCATTAGAACAATTATCATGAAAATATTTATAGAAAAGGTAAAGGGAAGCGACATGACGGCGGTGACTGAAACCGAGATGCCAGGTCAAGACCGGTAATATTGCAGATACGTCTTTTGGATTTTGTCAAGAATCTATAGATATAAACCAAAATCACTAGACCAGATATGACAGTATGTGGATTGAAGGGTTTACACACGAATATAAAGAAATATGCATGTGTGTGTATATGTTTGTGTTTATATATATATAAATATATATATATATATGTGTGCGTGTGTGTACATATATATGTGTGTGTGTGTTTGTGTGTATATATATATATATATATATATATATATATATATATATAATAACTCGTTATATATATATATATATTAACTCGTTATGTGCTTCATCTGAGTGAAGCCATTGAGAAGATTTAAGAGTAAACTTTAGAATTAATATTTCTCTAAAACTTTATGTTAAAAGTGTTTTGCATAGATATGATTTGTTTTTTTTTCTCAATGTTATCTTTTCATTGTTTGAAGATAATGTTATTAAAGGCAGTAATGCACACATACGTATATATATATATATATATATATATATATATATATATATATATATATATATCACATGTTTTCAAATTATTCCATCACAATATTTCATGCCCGCTCCCAAGGGGTGTACAGTTTGCTTTTCAAGATATAAGTTTTCCTGATGGGTTGGGGTGTCTTTTCTGAGTTTGTTCTATTATACGTATATTTTTTAAATAAACTCTCCAGCTTTTTAACCTGAAACTTGAACTTATGAATATAATATTCAAAAAGGCAGCTTTCTTTTTCTTGTGTGTCTATTTCTTCAGGGCAGCTTTCTTTATATATTTACTTAGATTTCTTTTGAAGACTCGCTTATCTATAGTTAATCCCAAACACATGCAGTCATCTTCAAATCCGGACTCTGGAGAAAACGGGTCTGACGCTAGAGAACCATTGACATATCATCCAATGACAGAAAGGATTTGATTTTCTATATTGTTTTTTGGTTTCAAGGGAAAGGTTTGGGCGAAGTGAAAAGCGAAAACCTGGATTAATCAGTTGAATTTTCGGCAACTGTTCTACGCGTATAAAATTTCATGTTTGTAATTGAATAGATATCTTCCTTGTAGATAAATACTTACACACAAACACACACACACTCGCACGCACGCACACACAAACACAAATATATATATATATATATATATATATATATATATATATACATACATACATACATATATATATATATATATATATATATATATATATATATATATATATATATATATATATATATATATATATATATATATGTATGTATATATGTGAGGGAAGAAAGAAAGTGTCCAAATAAGATGAAAAGAAATGTATTTAAAAATAATATCTATATATATACACTCGAGACGGTTTGAAAAATGGCCTACATTATTAACTTGCTAAAATATGAACAAATTACCAGTTATAAAAATTTGGACGAGTGAATCAAATCTTTGCCATGCTGGGAGCGCCCATAAATACAAAAATGAAATTATTTTTTTAACACCGTGATATATATATATATATATATATATATATATATATATATATATATATATATATATATATATATATATATATATATATGCAGAAATATAGTCTTAAAGTGTGCTATATTTATGGGATAAAGTGCTCAATTTCAGAGATAGAGCGTGTGTAAATATAAAAGTGGACATGGAAGTCAGCACTTAGAGGCGACAGTCTGTTTCATGCTAGTGCAATCGTCCACTTTTATATTTATATATATATATATATACATGTGTGTATGTGTGTGTGTGCGCGTATATATATATATATATATATATATATATATATATATATATATACGCGCACACTATAATAATATAATATATATATATAGCGAACCAAAAGTAGGTGGACAGTAGGTTGAATAGGGTTTGTGTTAGGGTTATATTATAACTATAAGAGTAATCCGTGAGTATCTTGCTGAAACATTTCCCCATTAAAAATATTGGTGATTTGAATTATTACGTCAGAGCTGCATTTCAAGAAGTTAATGCACAAAGTGTTTGTCGAGACATGGAAATATAATTCAAAGCTGTGTAAATTGTGATGGCCAGCAGTTTGAACAGCTGCGTTGAAAACATTTTCAGTGCTTTTGTATTGTATCATTGTATACAATAAAATGTAATTGTATATGCGATAATGGTTATTAATAGATTTAATTGTATTAGTATGTAATCTCAAAATAAATGTTATCATTTACTGTCCACCTACATTGGGTCACCTATATATATATATATATATATATATATATATATATATATATATATATATATATATATATATATATTAAAAGATGTGCCAACAGAATTAGGGTAGATTTATCTCTGCATATCTTTCTGTATGACTAGTGCTAAGGATAAAATCAATCTGCTGAAATAGTTACATTTCTTAATATAGAATTCACTCTACTCATGCGGGTACTGTTGCACACACACACGCGCACACACATGCGCATGTGTGTGGATGTGTGCGCACGCTCGCGCGTACGTAAGTGAATACATGTTTTACGTTAGATGAGGTTGGGTAATTTAACAGCCTATTAACTGCATTATTGCGTTATTTAATGTCGGACTGGAAAATATAAGTTCGGTTTTACACTAGGCTAAAAAGGTAGGAATACATCCAGTTTCTGTTCCAGTCTGTGAACATCAACACGAAAGGTGAGCCTTTTTGTCGTCGGGGCTGAGGTCTACCCCTTTACAGGGGATGCTTTCAGCACACACTAAGTCTCGTCAAGTGATTAAGATTGCGTGCGTGTGTGAACATATACATGGAGAATGCATGTAAATTTTTATGTATATATGCATGTCTGTTTATTTCTGTGTTCTGAATACGCATATGTTTGCAGAATGGATACA
>OZ038481.1:59234980-59257480 GCA_964036315.1 Acanthosepion esculentum
TTCTTTCCTTTTTATTTATATATACATATATATATATATATATATATATATATATATATATATATATATATATATATATATATATATATATATATATATATATATAATGTTTGTGTGCTTGTTCAAATTAATTTATGTGATTAATAAACGTTTATCTTGGAACGGCTTTGCTTATCGTTTTGGGTTTTCTTCAACTGTTGTTTGGCGGATAATTTAAGTTCCTAATCAGTTCACAACGCTGGGCTCAAAATCATAAGCATGGTGGGCCAAGGAGGCTCAATATCACGTCTCAGTTGTAATGATTCAGTTTTATTTACTCTGGTTGTTGCTTTATGCTAATATGTTGTTTAAATATTGCATCAATTGATAATAATAACATTTATAGAGATGTTATTCAATCGATATGAAGTATCCAACAATTACATGAAGGGTGCGAATAACTTTTCGGCTCGTCGCACTTCCTAACATCTAAACAAATGACAAAATATTAAAGGTTTTTTAATCCTTTCTTGGTCGCGCCGAAGACTTTTCATCAAGGCGCGAATTTGTTTTTCATTTCTTATCCACTTGATTCATAAACATTCTGGCGAATCAGGTGACGAGAGATGATGAATTAAAATATTACAACAAATCGCATTCAATAATAATTTCTACTAGAACTACGTGTGAAAACTTTGTTTTTCCTATTTGAATATTCTTATAAATCATAATTCGTAAGTTAATGATTGAATAAGCTCAGGTTGAGTTCTACAACAATAAAGTCCGTAGAAATTCCCCTATCGCTTCGTTAAATATTTGAGCTGCAAACTATAGTAAAATATTGCAATAACAATCATCAATATGAATTAATTAAAGATCCTTAATTAAAGAGAAGATCGTGCCATTTTTTTTCTTTTTTCAGCTAACGTAATTTTAGATAAAGCCATCCGTCAGCTGGAAGCCAGAGGGAGGGATTCCATTTTAAAACGTCTATTTCTTCTTTAATGGATATGGATTATCTTTGTAGATAGTCGTGCATGAAACTTCTTTTCGGGTACAACCAATAATTGTAGCTTATGCAAATTAATTAACTTCAAAATTTCAGTCGCGCCGATCGAATTTTCCTTAGGCAGATAGACGGAATTATTCTTCAAATATTTAATGAGCAAAGCTGAGCCTGGATCTTACTGAAACGTTATCCAAATGTTTATGGATATTAACAAGGTTGAGGGTTTTGTTTGTATTTGAAGGTGTATGCTCAATATACAAACAAAGAAAATGAAGAAGCATACTAAATAACTTGAGTTTCTGCTACGGATGGTTATTTCTTTTATATTCACCGTATTGAAACAAAGTTTCTTGATGTTTTCCTTTTTGGTTCAGAAATTATTTATGGGAAGTAAGGATAGAAACGGGTAAACATGGTCGAGCTCTAGTTAGCCTCGTACTGAGTTAGGAAGACCAAGTATGTCCGTTTTTCTTCTTGGTTCAGAAAAAAATTATGGAAATTAAGAATAAGAACGGGTAAAGATGGTTGAGCACAAGTCAGCATCGCGCTGCGCTGAGATAAACGAATCTTTACTCCATAGGAGGGCTGTTAAAACACGCCCGATGATGTTGATAAGTAGAAAAAGTTCAGTCGCCAGAGGACCGGGGAAAATTAACATTCCCCAATGGGAACGCTATTACTGCGTGGTCTTGAAGCCAAGAGAAGAAAGAGAAAGATTCTGTACTTTCCGGAAGTGGGGACATAAAATTGCGCATGCGACTTGAAACCCTTTCCGGTTTCTTTATAGTTTGCATCTTGGGAAAATGAATTAATTGATTTTTATTCATTATTATTATTTTATCTATTGGTTTTGTTTCATTTTCTTCATATGGTTTCAAAAATATCGATTTCCTTCGTGACTGGAGAAATCTGCCAAACTTAAAAAAAAACAGAGGACGGAATTATTTCGAAGGATATTGTGCAATGAGCGGTCGAAGATAAACTGGGTTCCCTATTATGTCATTATTCTAAAATGTCACGTTCCTTCAGAACATAAACGGCCATGGCTCTCTAGTTTCCTTGTGTTTATCGTCTGTGAATTGCCTGGCTCCTTGGAAAAAATAGTTTTTTCTTGATGTCTTGTGTTTTGAAACCAGAGTTCTCCTCTTCCTAAACTCGCTGCCACCGAAGGCTATCTTACTATTTCACCTATAGCTTAAGGGATAAGAGATGGGTTCTTGCCTTTCTTAAGGGCGCTAATTCAGAAATGAAGGCAGCAGTATTGAACTCGGTTTGTTGGTTTCACCATTCTAGCCGATAATATTTAGGATAACAGCTGAAATTTGGTTCAAATAGTTGTGTGTGTACATTTTTTCCTTCGAAAGTATTACCTTTATTGGCTTTCAATATGCGCTCTCAAGCAGGATTAGAACCTGCGTCCCTCTGGGCAGAATGAAATATTCATTACACCCGACGTGGCTTAACCGAGTAGGCCACGAAGAAGGTTTGCCGATCAAGCAAGGCCTTTAGAAAATTATTTTGTTTACACTTAGATACGAAACTTAGAAGAAGAAACTTAATTTCGAGGAGGACTTCACCTAAAGGAACTGTTTAAACACTGCTTGATCGGCAAAGCTTAGTCGTGCCCAAGTCGGTTAAGACATGTCGGACCTTTAATAAGATTTCTCGAATATTTAAGCTGTAGCCGAAATTATATAATTACAGTGTTTAATAAATAAACGGAGCATCTACAGTGGGTTATGATAAGTTTTTAGCCACCCTTGATTACAGCAATTTTGGTTTGTTTAATAACGTCACTTCTTCTTTTTCAGACAATACCGTGTTAGTATCAAGCTACTCTCATCTATGAACAATAGTTGACTTATATCTTGCAATGAAAGTTCGTGGAAGTAAGGTAAATAGTGAATTTCAACAAGTGAAAATAATAGGATGGCATCAGTGTGGCAAGTCAAATAGAGAAATTCTTAGGTTTTTCCGGATTAATCATCAAACGGTTAATAATGTTGTCACGAAAGTTAATGAAGAAGGCCATTGTCGTGTGGAACAACGTTCAGGAAGACCAGGCATCGTATTTGAGCGAACAAAAAGGGCACTGAATAGGGAAACCATTAGAAACCTTTGTCATAGCGTCAAGGATGTCACCAAGAGCATGGAAATGTCGCAATATGCGGTGAGAATGACTCTGAAAGAGCTAGGTTATCAAAGAAGAGTTGAAAGAAAGAAGACCTTGATTTCACATGTTAACAGGAACCTTCGTATAGACTTGGCGAGAGAATTCGAGAGCAAAGATTATGAATTTTGGCAGTCTGTAATTTGTTCAGATGACAGTAAATTCTACCAATATTCTAATTCGAGGTTGCTTTATGTTTGGAGAAATCAGAATGAGACTTGGAACACTGAATGTCTGCAGGCGACCGTGAAACATGGAGGGATTGGAGTAATGGTGTGGGGCGCTGTCTAGTTTGGGGGGAAATCTGAGCTGATTCTTGTTGACGAGCGGTTGAATGGTCCAAAATACTGTCAAATATTAGAGAAAGGACTACTCCCAATATTTGAAACCAATCAGATTGACAAGAATGTCTACCTTTATCAAGAAGATGGAGCGCCATGTCATGCGAGTAAAGTAGCAAAGGCTGTAAGGATTCGCAAGGAATCAAGTCACTGCCATGGGTGGCCCGAAATCCTGACATGAATCCTATAGAGCACGTTTGGGAGCATCTTGACCGAAGACTTCGAGAGCGTGCAACCAAAATCACGTCAGTGGCAACCCTTAATGAAACATTGCTAAAGGAGTGGTAAAATATGGATCAGACGATTGTTGATAATTTGATCAAATCCACGAAATATCGAATACAAGCACTGCAACTAGGAAATGGAGACCCTACCCCATACTAGTTCCAAATACTGTTTGTTTATGTTGAATAGGGATTAGGTAATTAAATTTTGAAATTGGATGTCGTTTATTTCTTCTGGTTAAAAACTTTTCTTAGGCCACTGTACTCAACTATAGGTATCTACTAAAATGTCGTTTAAAGTGATAAAATCTGTCTGGTTAATAAATATTATATATTACTTCTTTAGAAATTGCAGAATTATATATATATGACAAATTTCACACGTTTGTGAATTTATTCTCCTGCGTAATGTCAGAATTTATGCAACGACAGTATTGAAAGAAAAATCTTTTTTCACAACAAAGAAATTCTCTGGCGATTTCAGCATTTAAAAGGTTCCATGGAAGAATATATGCGTTGGCAATGTGACTAATGTTAAGACAAAAATTTGTTACGAAGAATATAAAAACAAATAAAATTGGAAGGTAATATTTTGCCAACTACGGTCTGTGTTTAAATGTAAAATCAGTAATCGTTTTTGTAAAACAGAGTTACATATGTACACAGAAGAGAAAGGGAAAATAAAAACAAAAACTCGGATAGATAGATACTGATTTGAAACAATTTAGTTACTGGAAGGACTTACGAAAGGCAATAGTTATGTCCATCTGTAATTAAATAGCCGCAATATATGGATTAGTTCCACTCCTGAGTAGCTGGGTTATTTAATCGCGAAGCCCACACTTTGGTCGTGAGAGCTTTTAGGAGAGCGGAAGGATGCGACACGCTTTACTAGGCCCATCAGTATCAAATTTGCTTTGCAAGCAAAACCAACGTAATAAACTACTTCCCTCGAAGGATTAAACCGCAACGGATAATCAACGTTAATTATTTCCAAGTGATCGGCGCGCCTTATCTCATTAGTGGGGTCTTCAGTTAGAACTCCGATACCTCGACACAAGGCTAAATGAGCACGCGCGTACTTGCGTCACTGAACGAGTAATTCCTTTTTAAGTAGCGAAGTGGGGAAGCGACAGAGAAGACTGGGACAGCCACAGGTTGCTTTGACCAGTTTAGTCAACCACTGAAGTAATTTAAAATTGGTCTCTGTTCTTCTCTTTACTTTTAATTCTAAAAATGCTAGCAGATGTACACGGTTTACAAAATGAACATCTTTATGGTCACATCGGCTAGAAGCTTTCTTTGCGTGTCGTTAATTTGAGTGTAGCTAAAGGCAGCGTTAAGCTAGCCGTCAATGAATAGCGTCTTTCATCGATGGTATGAGGTGAGTGAATATCAGTCGTGTGAGCCCGTACGAAACCTTACATTTCATATTACTGTAAACGTTATATCTTTTGGGTTTATGTTTTTGAGAAGATATCACTTTTTTGAACACCAAAATTGACATAGTATATGTGAAATTGAAAGTCTTATTAATGAAAACTTCGAGAAATTTGACTATTTAGGTGTTCGTTTAACTACAGGCCCAATCCAAAAGTACCAATAAGTAGTGGCTTAATCATTCTGACATATGTAGGCTTGGAATATAAGGACTTCATTAGCTCCCAGTCAAGTCTGATTTACTTTGACTCACCTAAAAAAGGCTAATTCGTATTTTCAATTCAGATAACTGACCCAAACTTTAATGTAAACTTCGGGTCAGTATCAAACAATTTCGATGGACAACCTGAGCATTAATTTGATCAATTACAAAATTGATTTATAACGATGTATTAGTCTGTTAAATATAATCTCACCATTTGCTTAGCAATAGCCTCTTAATACATTGTAAACTAACGCAGATATATACATCATTCTTAATTCCAGTTTGTCTTTTATTTAATATTAACAGAATTGTCTTTTATTTAATATTAAGATACATTAATCATATATTTAAACATAAATAAAGTAATCTTTAAGCAATTCATATATATATATATATATATATATATATATATATATATATATATATATGTATATATATATGTGTATACTTTTGAAACATGGCTATTACTGTCTAGCGAAAAAAACATATTTTAAATCAGTTAATTTATAATATATTTATATGTATATATGTATATATATGTGTGTATATGAATATATATATATATGTGTATATATATATATATATATATATATATATATATATATATATATATATATATATATATGTATATATATATATATATATATATATATAATTAAGGGATATATTTTTTACAACATTTGTAATATTTCAAATGTTATTATAGTTTATAGTCTGTATTTGAAATAGATGCATATCTTATTTATTAAAGAAATAGTGATATCCTACTAAAGAAAATGTATTCCCCAGAAGAGGTCGAACCTACGTCGCCTTTTGTAGGGGAAACCGATAGACGGAATAAGCATTGTTTAATAACTAAAAATCGGTCGTCTATTTTATAAACGAAGTCTCCACTGTAGTAAATTTTTAACAATAACAATAAATAAGCGCATAAATTAATTTATAACTAAACATAAAAAAATGAAAATGTGAAAAAACGGTAGTCAATTGCTGATATCTGAAGAATGAACCGAACGATTACTAAAACTTTCGTCTACGAGACTCTGGAGTCGTGTTGTAGAATATAGCATAAATCAGCTAAGTAACATATTTTATATTTGTATTCATCATATATATATATATATATATATATATATATATATATATATATATATATATATATGTATAATCCCATAAGTTCTGTCCGAATTTTAACTTTTTGTTAAAATGAACGAAATTTAAAGAGTATTTTATAATGTCTAATCGGGCTGAACATTATTTTTATGTTTAGATGCATTTAAACTTATCAAATTTTATTTCAGAGAACAATAAAATTAAATTTTGTTTGATTAAAACCCTGCTAACATGGAAGTACCCAAGAATCATTTGAGGCACATAATTCTTTGAGTTCAAGAAAGGAAACTCAGCAGCCGAAGCGGCTAGAAACATTCACCCAGTTTATGGAGAGGAATGTGTGAATGAAGGAACTTGCAGAAGATGATTTGCAAAATTCAGAGGTGGAGATTTCACCCTTGAAGATGAAGATCGAATCGGACGTCTAGTTGAGTTTGATGAAAAGCTTCTTGAAGCAACCCTTTATCAGTTGAGGAATTGGCAGTGGTTCTCAGTTCAAACCATACAACTGTTCATCGTCATCTTCAACAACTTGGAAAAGTTCCTAAACTTGGAAAATGGGTGCCTCATGAATTGTCTGAAAACAACCTCAAATCCCGAGTTGACATCTGCTTTTCTCTCCATTCTTGCCAACTTGTTTCACCTTTTTTGGATAGACTTGTGACTGGCGACGAAAAATGGATCTTTTATCGAAATGTTAAGCGTCGTAGACAGTGGTTTGGTAAGGGGAAAGGACCCCAGCCACAGCCTAGAAGGGAACTTCATGGGAAAAAGTTTCTTCTTTCAATCTGGTGGGATTGCCAAGGAATAATCCACTTTGAATTCTTACCACCTAATGCAACAATTAATGCTCAAATATACTGTCAGCAATTAGAGCGTTTGAACCAAGCTTTGAGGAAAAAATGACCTGCTCTAGTGAATTGAAAACGGGTTATGTTCTATCAGGACAATGCGTGACCACACACAGCAAGAATCACGTCACAAAAGATCGAAGAACTTGGTTGGGAGAGAATTCCTCATTCACCTTATTCTCCCGACCTTGCTCCTTCAGACTACCATTTGTTTCGTAGCTTACAGAATCATTTGGAAGAAACAGCTTTTGTAACACAGGAAGAGGTTAAAACTGACATTTGTGAGTTCTTTGAATCAAAGCCAAAAGAATTTTACAGTAATGGAATTAGTAAGCTTGTTAATAGATGGAAGGAAGTCATAGATAATCAGGGAAAATACATTGTTGATTGAATCTGTAATTAAATGTAACATTTGGTCACTTGTTTTCTTTATTCAAAATTCGGACAGAACTTATGGGATGACCTGATATATATATATATATATGCTATAACTTTTTATGCTTAACACTCTCATGGTACTTTGTGATTATGACGTCTCGACGCAATCTGAACAGAAATTTGCAATTATGTTAGATATTCACTCAGTATATTCTTTCCTGTGCCTTTTAAAACTATGTCGATTAATCCAAGCCTTATAATTACAGGCCTATTGTGCATCCTCGCAAATTCAAGATACGATACAAAAACGTTTAATCTTAAGTCATTTCCGAAAAATGCCTTTCTCTCTCGGTTATACTTGCAAACATCAGGGTACGCTTTCCATCTAAACCCTACTTTACTACAGTAGAAATGTAATGTATGATGGATCGCGGATACTGGGATATCAGGCTATATATTTTTGTTAACAGTATGCCCATCGTGTATTTCAATACTACTTTTTTATTCCATGTCCCTTCAATGCATGGTCGATCTTAATACCCCATATATATGTTTTTCTTTATAATCTGTGAATTGCCATGTTGCATTCTCCACGGTAGTGAATACAGAATAGTCTATACTGCTTGGGATCACAAACTTGGAAGTGTAAGAGAAGAATTGATGACTTTTTAAGGTTACTTGTTCGAAAGTGAATGAAATAGACGATGTCTGAACTTGAACTCTGCTCTCCGCTGATAACCTTTACACTACCCGCATATTCTTCAGTATCTGTCTATATTTCTGAGATGAGGTATTATGTACATATTTACATTATTCGGACTAATGTCCTCATCTTTGTCGTCATATTTATTACAACGTTTCGGCCGTTGTACGCTCCGGCCTTCTTCAGGTGGTTGGAATGTCGAACTGAACTCTTTATTTCGCTCACTGGGGTAGACTATTCTACATCCAAGTGTCATGCCGAGAAAGCATAGAAATGAATAAATATGGGAACCAGTAATAAGGAGTGCCAGAGAAAAGCGATAATAACAAAAAAAAAATGTAATATGACCTCTGGTAAAAACATGCAATGATAACAGCAAAAAAAAATTGCAATATGAGCACTGGTTAAAAATTAGCTGAAGACATTAGGTACATAATACCCAGAAATTCATACACAGATGTCCTCAAGGACACAAGTCACAGTGTATAAAGGCGTTAGTTAGATCCAATGACAGGAACGAAAGTGTGTGAGTTCAATACCTGGTTAGGCAGTGGAGTACTTGAAGAGGGGAATTAACAGGAGATAACTGATAACTGACATCCATTAGTGAAATAGTGAGCGAAATAAATGGTTTGGCATTCCAACCACCTGAAGAAGGTTGTAATAAATATGGCGACAAGGATGAGGACAATAGTCCGAATTATGTAAATACCGAATATTATTTGATTAGTCTAGAAAAAAACTCAAATTGCAACAGCCGTGATGATCAGCTGATCTAGCTTGCTATCTCTTTCTCCATGGTGAGATGTCCAAAAATAATGTCGTATTATTGGCTTGAACAATATTTGACAGCGAATAATGTTAAACTAATCGAGGGCACCGAGGAGAAATGCAGTTTGAATTAACTACGTCCAGTCAGCTTAGGCTCCAGTTTTATTTTGCTTCTTAATTCATGTCAGAACTTTGCATTTCATGGTTTCACGTAGACTATGCTGTTATGGCGAATGACAAAAATAATAGCGTTGAGTGGTAAATGCATTTTAAAATGAACACAAGTGAATATTTGGGATTCTTTTATACGCCGTGTTCCTTCAAAAGGTTGGCGATCATTGCTCTCCATAATTTCATGTCGTTTGTTGCTCTTAGTAAATTTTCTCTAAACCCTGTTTTACCAAGCATTTACAATTTCTTTAGATAGGTTATACGCTGCTTTCCCATGTCCTTCTTGCCTTCAATATGCCCTATTAGTGTCAAATTCTCTAATCCCTCTTTCCTCATTATGTAGTCTAGAAATATTAAAATTGGCTTTCTGATGTCCTTTTTGTTTCCATTTTCTTCCAAACTATTCATATGATATATATATATATATATATATATGTATATATATATATATATATATATATATATATATATATATATATATATATATATATTAGTTTGAATAACGTATAAGTTTTATCCGTTTGCCATTAATTTACAAAGAAACTTACTAAGTCGAATCAAAATAATCCTTTTAAAACACAAATTTATCGTTGTGCATTTGGAAAATTATTAATTATAAAAATCAACTTTTCGTTGATGCCAAACAATGCAGAATAAGTTTGCCTTTCATGATTCTTTTATGTCTAGGATATTGTTCAAATAAAGGACCAATTCTATATTTGGGGAAGAACCAATAAGCAATCATTAATACCTCCTTAAATGTAGTGTTTGTTTCTAACATGGGAGCTTCTATTAGTTATTGGCTTGGAGTCGAGTCTGTTGCAGTTTGACTAAAAATACAATTAAAATTGTTTTTAAAAAATTACTCCAACTCGTTTCTTCAGCCCAGATTAATGTACCCATGTCTAAAGAGTTTCTGGATATTTGACCGATATTAAACATTTTCAGCGAACATCATGAGCAGAATTAAAACCGAATATACATTATTTAAAAAATACATTTACTACGCAACACTTGTTTTTTTTTCACTAGTTATTCATTAGTCATTGACTAAGGACAGCCAGGGTCGATTAAAACCGGGAAGTTCAGACAAAAGCAAAACAAATGTGCAGTATAAGGTGATGAAAAACTGTGCCTATGTCATTTTGACAGTCCTGATTTGGGCTCGGATTCTCACAAAATCACCAATGTTCAATAGTTTCAAAATTTACCACTTAAGGAAAAGCAACAAGATTCGTAAACAGTAGGCAAAGTCCTTATTGGCCAGTGATTTTTTTTTTGCTCATGCTCTATGTAAAGATAGAAAATACAAGAGGAGAAAACCTCTAAAGAAAATATTTCAATAAAAGATAGAAATAATTAACCAATAATGGAATTGAAATTCATGGGGTAACTAGTTTTCGATTGTTGCACTTCAATAAAATTGATTTCCTTCAGTACTGTTTTTTTTTATTTTGTCATTACTGGTTCATGTTACTGCCTATATTTCTGAGAAATTGGAATTATTGTTGATATTGGAATTATTTACACTATTTACATCTATCAGATTGTTGTACTAATCTTTATTGCCACATTCACGACATTTCGGCCGTTGTACTCTCCGACTATCTTCAGTTGATATACGTTGGAATTTTGAACGGAACACTTTATTTAGTCCACGGGGGTAGATTGTTCTAGTTCCACGTGTCAAGCTTTTTTCGATATCTCAGTTTCAGTTAATTCACTTTAGTAACTCAACTCCCCAAGTTTTTGTTTCCTCTGCTGAAGACAGATATTGAATTCCCAATTCTTTGGTTCAAGCCACTTTTTGGATTACTCAACCAACACTTTTATCCAGTGGTTAAAAGGACACATGACCCAGTGGATAAAATCATTGACTAGGTAATCCAAAGTTGACAGCTGAAACGTCATGAACATGGCAATAAATACGACGACAACAGTCCGAACAAAATAAATAGTGTAAACTGGTTCATGCAGATTCGGCATACTTCAATTGTATATATTTTATTCGCTAATATACTGCTATGAATATATTTTTATAAATATATTCATAGCAGTATATTAGCGAATAAAATACATTCTGAAACTAAGTGTACAAGGATTTGATTTTAGTATAGAATACATAAGCTTTAATAGAATTTAATCAATTATCTGAATTCTCTTTCTAATTCACCTGATATTTATATTGAGTTTTTGCCTGAATTATAAATATAGGCTGTTACATCGGAGTTGTTTGTATCTTGTATCAATTTAGTGAATTTTTTCTAACCCATTTAAGATTAACAGAATCTGTTTAAAATAAAAGGCAATGCTCAACCGGTGCTTGAATGTTTTACGTGTGTCTACAAAAGTTTTAGAAAGTTGTATTATTTTTCTTAAGAACAACGTAATTTATGTAAATTAAGGAGGAAATAATTTTTGAGAACGGACGTTTATTCCTTATTCATCTGTTGCATATTACCCATCTACACTCCATATATATATATATATATATATATATATATATATATATATATATATATATATATGTGTGTATGTGTGTGTGTGTGTGTGTGTGTGTGTATGTGTATGTGTATGGAGAGGAATATAAGTAGGGATTTGTACCCTTACTGGGTGCCCCATATATTCAGCCTTGTGTCACAACTCAGCTACAGTTAGAAATAT
Organism: Acanthosepion esculentum; assembly: GCA_964036315.1. NCBI lineage: Eukaryota > Metazoa > Mollusca > Cephalopoda > Sepiida > Sepiidae > Acanthosepion > Acanthosepion esculentum. Next base: position 59,247,000 of record OZ038481.1, read on the forward strand.
CGATATATATATATATATATATATAGAGAGAGAGAGAGAGAGAGAGAGAGAAAGAGAGAAATAGGAATACATATATATATACATTAAATATATATATATATGTATATATATATATATATATATATATATATATATATATATATATATTAAATTCAATCGACATAGTTTGTAATTTTTCTAATTTTCGAATAAGTTGTTGCAATTTGAATTGTGGATAACCTCTCTGAAGTCAACGTTATTTTCTTAATCTTTTTAAAGAGGAATTGCCGCTAATCTTGGTCATCATCAGGAACTAAGTGTTGTTATTACCTTAGACAAACGTATGTTAACTAATTTTGAAACGATTCATTACGAATTTAAATATACATGTATCGTATAAGCTACATCATGTGTACAACGACTTTACAGAACATGTGTGTATAGCATATTTTAAAGTAAAAATAATTTTAATACGTATAAAATATTTATGTAATCGTTTGCTTTTGCTTTTGCTTTTGGTTTTTTGGTTTGTTTGTTTTTTTGGTGTTGTTACGTTTTATAGAAAGAGTATCCACAAATTGTATGCAACTCATTTGAAAATGAAAATTGAAAATTCGAAAAATACAATAAAAGATGTCATAGACAAGACACTATCTGACCACATACATCAAAGCTTTATAGAATTCGACTATTTTCTTGTCTCAAATGTGATGTTTTATAATCACTGTCATCAGACTAGTGTATTACAATATATTGTTCAACGGAACGCGTTGATTTCACTTAAATAATTATAGTTTAAATAATATTTTACCGACTTAGTTTTTGCTTTTAAATATTTTTTCCTTGACGCACAATATACAGGGTGCGATGGGTAAATTGTCACCATTTCATATTTTTCATTTCCTGCATGCGCGTTGTTTATTTTTGATTTTGTCGACTGCAGTGTCAAATAAAGTCAATTGGGTACTGTCTGTGATAAAAAGAGCACCATGACGCAATTCACTCTGCGAGAAATTTAGAAACGACATGCTGTACTGCTCAGCATTCGCGACGGAAGCTCCAATACGAATATTTCAGAATGTTTGGGTGTCAATCTGAGGACAGTACAGAGGATTCGAAAAGTGATGGATGAGTCTAATGGTTGTTACGAGTAACGTTAGCTCGGAAAACTCAATCTGATTGTCTGATGAGACAAGAACCCCCGGATTGCTTGGTGAGGGCCTCAGACTCGACACGTATCCCTTACATCTAATACCTTGAGGAGGTAGTGCTGCCCTAGGTCAAGGGGATGGCTGCTGGAAGCCTCTATGTCTGACGAGAGACCAACAAAACTTCTTGTAATACCAAAGATGAACTGAAGGCAAGGACTATGGCAGCATTCGACAAACTTAAACAAGAAGACCGTCCAGAAAAGATGCAGTAGTTTCGAAATGTCTGGAGGATGTAGTTGAAGCCAATGGCGAATTTATTGAATAAATTTACTCCTTAGTATTTCAAGACATTTATCTGTAAAAAGGAGAAGTCAGTGTTATATATATATATATATATATATATATATATATATATATATATATATATATATATATATATATATATATATATATATATATATTGATGTGCAATTGTAAATAGTTTATGGTAATAAAAGATTCAAATTTTACTCTCACATTTGCTATTTTGGACGCATCAGTATGAAAATTGTCCGAGTTATTGTTCGGATTAAATAGAGAACTTTTCAAAAATTTCAGGTTATACAACAGCCACCTTATTTCTAGTTCTAAGAGAAGGAGATAAAAAGTAGTTCTTAAAAAATCTAGCTTTTAGACATACATTTTTTGGCTGTCTCAACAGACAAACGATTACCTTCACAAGTTCAAATAGATCCTAAAGCTTATCAGTGGAGATATGAGTAAAACGCAATTCTCCAACACCTTGTGGGTTATTTATGCATGATGGTTGCTAGATATGAGCTGAAAGAGGAATTATACTCTAAAGTATCTTTTTCTTTTTTTTTTTTTAAGCGTATCACCCCAAGCAAGGCTGGAGGCCACTATCACGCATGGGATTACAGAAGGGTTGGAGGAAGAGCAGATAGGAGTGGTAAAGGAGAGGATGTGGAGAAAGAGAAAGACAGTGGGTCGATCAAGGCAAGAGGGTTACAGAAGATTTGGAGCGAGAGCAGATAGGAATGAAATATGAAAGGATGTGGAGAAGGGAAGTGGATAGATCACGGCAACTGGAGATGTCGATTGACGCTACACTTAAACCGTTGGAGATTGTATTTGTCAGGGAAACAGTAATAGGGAAGGGAGTTACATAGGGGAGATGTGCGAGACATGAAGCTATTGGAGTAGAAGAGACGTCTACATCTAACAGTTTCAACGGTGAACGGGTGGGAACGGGATGCCAGCCTCGTAGGACGTTTAAATTCACGAGGCCTAGGGACAAGCGAAAGCAACTCCTTGGAGCAATTACCGTGAAAGTACTTGTAAAAAAGGCAGAGCGATGCAACATCGCGTCTGTCAGAGAGCGACTGCAGACGAGATGACAGATCAGGGCCAATCACATTGCATATCCGTCTCTGAATCTTATCAAGAACCCTGAGGCAAACAGCAGGGGCCCCAGACCATATATGGCAGCAATACTCCTTGCAAGGGCGAATGGTCGATTTATAGACTAGGAGGATCGATTCCGGGGAGAAAAATTTCCTGGCTCGGCACAGGGAACCAACTTTTCTTGCGGTGGATGATGCAACTGACTCGATGTATTTGTTCCATCTCAGATCAGCGGACAGCGTGAGACCGAGCAGCCGCAGAGAGGAGCTCTCGAGAAGTTGGTCTTCAGACATTCTAATGGGATGCAGGGATGGATCCTTGTGGTGGTTAATGGAGAGCAGTTTTGTTTTAGAGGCGTTAAAGTTGACCATCCATTTCTCTCCCCAGTCAACAACCGATTGGAGGTCCTTTTCAATTTGAGCTGCCAGGTTAATTTTGTCCGCCTCACTAGATTTGTGTTTGAGGCAGGAGTAAATAGTGGTGTCGTCAGCGTAGATGCCGACTTGGGAGTCTATGGCGTCATGAAGGTCGTTTATAAATATGAGGAACAGAGTAGGGCCAAGGATGGAGCCTTGAGGAACACCTGCGTTAGTGGGATAGAAGCTGGAGATGAATCCACTGAGAACAACCTTCAAATACCGGTTTGACAGAAATGATTGTATTAGGTCAAACAATCGACCTGTGATACCATAACCCTGGAGCTTGCGAAGGAGGCCGGCATGCCAAACTCTATCGAATGCTTTGGAGATGTCATCTAACGTTTTGTTTGCTATTTTTACTTCAAATCAGAATATGAGGTTGTCCGGAATGTATCCCGCGAACAGGTTATTCCGACTTGTAATTAATCAACCAAAGGGATAGCAAGTTATTTAGCATGTGCTCTCCAATTGGGTTACTCAGTCGATAGCAAGACACTTTAAAATGAGTTTGCGAATTTCGTGACAATCGCATTCAGAAGGTTGATTGTGAATGTTGCGTGAAGATTTTTGTTTTGTTTTTTAGTAAAATATCGCATAATTTAAATCTGCCAGCCCGTCTCCCATAAGAGATTAGACTTGCCTCTCTGCGACTTGTGGCTTAAAAGCTAAAATGGCCGGTGAAACGCCACGGGGAAGAGATTAAGGAGCACGCGAAAATGCAAGAAATGGCGATCTAGAAAAAAGTTTTTGGAGATTGCTTTGAGAAACTGGAAGTATTCAGAGATAAGTGTATGAGGAAGTACTTTGAGTAGAACTAACGTACCAGTTCTCAAGGTAGACTGTTTTTTAACGTTAATATTACCATATTTTCCTGAATATGAGATGCATACTTATTTTGATGACAAACTCTTGGAAACAAAGCTATAGTCTCATTTTATTGAACAAAAATGCACTAATATTTTGAAATATGTTTTTCTAAATCCCCAAGTGCGCAATACCATAACGTAAATCAAAAATGTTTTCCTGTTATTTAGTTTGGTTCAAAAATTAGAAAATACTCATTGGCAACAAAGAATTATTTTATTATTATTTTATTTACTTTTTACTGGTAGTGGACTAAAATGTATTTCGGTAGTACTATTTCTATGCTTGTTTGCATAATTAATCAAACTTAATTTGAATTAAAATGAATGAACAAAACTGGGCATTCTGATGTTAATATTACATTACAAACAAATCGTCAGACAAACTGAATAATTTTTAAATTTTGGATTTATATATGGTTGCGTATATCGGTGTTTTTATGGAAGTGGGAAGAAAAATTGTCTTTCGGAACGCCACTCATAATTTCGCAAACATTCATACACACACGTATACCCATTGAAGGACGCAGACACACACATAAGCATGCTCACTCAACGGAGCTCACACAAACATAAACAGATGTGAATCATGTGGGACTGGGCATATATGCGCATCAATGTGTCGTTGTGTACATACGTACGCATTTGGTCGCTGATTGTGTAGCGAGTATTTTTTGTTTGTTGCGCTGTCAAAGCGCAGACCATCTTTCTACTTTGTTCGCCGAATAATATTATCTCGCACACACGTATATACGTATGATGGGGTCTGTGTAAGACAATGGATATAAAAATTGCTATTCTTTTTAATTTTTAAGGCTGTTCTGTTATTATTTTAAAGCCGGTTATTTGCTTGTTTTGGGTGATTGAGCATTTGTAAATGATAGAAATTCAAATTTGTAATACTTATTAGTATTTATTCGGTGGTATTCATTTTGCTGGGAGAGGAAGAAGTAAGTATAATTGTGGACAGATACGGTAATGATAATTGTGGTGCCGTAGTAATTGTGGACTAATATGGCAATGGTAATTGTGATGTGGTAGTTATGGTGGGGGGGAGAAATAGGAAAAATCAGCAAAAACACTCCGACATGAATCGCGCTTGTAGCCTACATGGAACCATCATATAGCCTGACGTGCTATACTATCATTCCTCTGTAGCTAAATGTTATAGCACGTCAGGCTACTATAGTATAAGCAATAAATAATATATATATATATATATATATATATATATATATATATATATATATATATATATATATATATATATATATATATTAATCATACGTTCGCTTTATATGGCGAAAGTAGATTTTGGCATCATATTTGAGGGTAAAAAGTATGTCTCATACGCCGAAAACTATGGTAAATAGCTGTATACTTTCAGGTCAGATCTGGTAAATTGATATTAATTCTTTAAAAAGTTCTCTTTCCATCATTAACCTTAATTAACCAAAGCTTTCCTAACTCAGCTATTTTAATCAAGTTAACAACTGTGTAAAAATGTCCTTTAAAAGTACCTCATGAGACTAAAATAAGGCTCCTATTGATGGAATTATATATATATATATATATATATATATATATATATATATATATATATATATAGCCACACACACACAAGATATAAGAAAAGTAAATGATATATTTAAACTTTTTGGCGTTCGACGTGTCGAGAAGCATCGGCACAACAGATTTCCTTCGTCCTTACACCGTCAGTGTTTCCTCTCAGTAGATAATTATAAACGATGTTTTCATTTATTCTCTCTCTCTCTCTCTCTCTCTCTCTCTCTCTCTCTCTCTCTCTCTCTCTCTCTCTCTCTCTCCCTCTCCAAATAATTCCATCAATAAGAACATTACTTTAGTCGGATTAAGTACTTCTAATGGTCGAAACGCGTTACATAGAATGTTACACAGCATTATTCTTATATATGGAAATGTCTATCCCATATTATAAGACCATGTATACATCTAACCAAGTATCATTCTCATGAGATTATTTTTTTCCTGCAGTGATTTTCTACAGATTGATAATATTATAAAGGACAACATAACGACGTTTAATTGCTATTAACTGTCTCAGATTTAAAACATTTAAAAAATAGAGTAGATAATAGTAAAAAAAAAACTTTTGCGTTTCAGTGCAAGAAGAAATTTGTCGCTAAAGGCGGATCAATTGAGCCACCAATAAACACATTCTGGAGGTCTCAATGAACGTTAAAGCCAAGATGAACAGCCAAATTGCACACTTCCGATATATAATGAAATGCACTCATGTTTATATTATTATTAGAATGCTAACTATTCACAAAATTAGAAAATCGTTTAAGATTTAAATGCTCCCCGTGGAAGTAATTTAAATCGATAGGCCGAAGACGCCATCACGGGTCAGACGCCTGAAGGTACAGAAACTTGTTGTGGGCCAATCTGTTGGGTATTATATAAAGAGAATGATGAAGTTGATTAAGCAGCCAAGCTAAAAGGTGAAGGGTACAGAATAGGAGAAGGAAGGGCGTTAATACTATCTTCTCTCTCTCTCTCTATCTCTCTCTCTCTCCATATATATATATATATATATATATATATATATATATATATATATATATATATATATATATATAGCGTATGTGTGTGCGAGTGTCTGTGTGTGTGATTTAGATTGGTGTGAATATGGAAAGATGTATTCTCCTCGAAGATGGTGGAATGCATATAAATCTTATTATTATAAGCAGAGTTTGCAGTCGGCTTAAGTCACCGAGATTATTCGGTTCAACAGTCAGCATGGTAACAATATGAACATATATAGACATAAATGTATACTTACATATCTATATTTGCATGAAACTTCTTGTCTCTCTTCTTATTTTCTCATGATAATATACATTATATATATATATATATATATATATATATATATATATATGTGTGTGTGTGTGCATGTGTGTGTGTGTGTGTGTCCTGTTTGTAACTTTTCAAGTATATGATTATGTATGTACATGTGTGCATGCTTTGTGTGATTTAGCATATAGCTGCGTCGTATCTATATACATCATTTTTATCAATATTATGTGTCTACATATATGGTTGGTTGTACATGCATACACCTCTGTGTTGATGTATGTTTCCATGACTATTGGGAGTACTTAATAATTTATTTTGAGACTTGTGAGTCTGTTAATTAATCTACGTGTTGTTTACATGAGTATACACTAGTGAATTTGTATTTACACATGAACATAAATAGCTCTAGACATATACGCGAGCTATTTAGGTAGCTCCATTGATTATAGGAAGAAATATAAAGTGGGAGACAAGTAATAATAATTACCTTTCTGCATATGTAAATCTATATTTTACTTAGGTTGTACTCTTTCTCACACTTATACAAGCAACAATACATACATATTCTAAGGTAGCAAGATTATATGTTTATTTTTATACATAAATTCTTATGTTTTGTTAATCTATATATTTACTCAAAATTGATATGTAGAAAAGTGTTATAGATCAAAGTTCTAATGACACATGGCTTATTGGAATAGTTGTGATGCGACTCAGAAATGCGATGGTACACTGAAATCGCGAAATTTGTCTTTACAAATCTAAACGATTAACAGGAAATTTTCGTTAGAAACAAAGAAAATAGGGCTGAACAGCTATGAAGTTGATACTTGAGGCATCAGAAATGTGGTTCTACAAAATATAATGCTGAGAATACCATGGTTGGAACATGTGGACAATGAGGAAGTTATTTGAAACTCATAAGTTTTAACTTCAAGAGAGATGTTTGAAAATAGTTTTTGTGATACGGAATCTCAGAATATTAAGTCAATGTGGTCAGTTATAAAATATAAAGCAGCAAATGAAAATGTTAATATTTTAAGCGAACTGTGGTAGCCAAACAATAGAGATATCGTCAGTGACAAACACAGGACCATATTTACAGGCAGAGAAAAAATGAGAGGGGAGTAGGACTGTTATTAGACCAAGACATGACATGAAGAAACATGTTCTTGGATACAATCAACTTTACTGAAAGAATTCTTGTAGTGAAACTGAAAAGAAAACTTTTCAACGTAACCATCACAGAGATATATGCACTGACAGCACAAAGTACAGAAGGAGAAATTAAATAGTTTTAAGTTAAGCTTAGTCAACGCCAAGGCTCAATGGAAAATCACAAAAAAAAAAACTTCAACCGATATGAAAAACCTGGATGCCAAAGTAAGCAGAGAGAGAGAGAAATGGTGAAATAGTTGGCAAATTTCAATTAGGAACTTGTAATGAACGCAGTGAAAAACGGGTTCAATGTTCCACGGCGAATGATCAGGTAGTAACCAACACCTGGTTTAAAGAACACCCACAACGTATATGGATATTGAGAAGCCCGGGGAGATAAACAAAAAACAAATCGACTATATAATTATCAACAAAATATTCCGGAACGCGGTTTTACAATGCAAAACATACCCAAGTGCCGACTAGAGCACTAAGAGTAAAAAGACGGAAATTGAAGCTAACCAAGGCAGCATAAAAATTGTTATACGACAGATGCCGAATGATCCGAATATGAAAGAAGAAATATATGGACAACGTTAAAAGCAAATACAATGAACAAAATGAGAATGGAAACTCGAAGTGGGACATATTAAGGGAAGCTTTGGTAACATCAAAAATCGAGATCATCCTAAAGAAAACTAAAGAAAGAAAAAATGGAATAGGTAACACATGAAATTCTAGACATGATGAGCAGGAGACATAAATACGATGACAAGGTATGACGCAAAACATAGGACAATGCACAAAGAAATTAGGAACGAATGCAAGCGGTCAAAAGAGAAATGTCTCAACAAAAAGTAATCCAATATAGAATAAATATTAGAGATAAAGCAGATATTCATCAAAATAAGAGAACTAATAAGGCAAAAGACAAGCTTATCAACAGGATGCCTAAAATCCAATAGTGAAAGGAAAATACTTCAGAAATGGAACGAACACTTTGGAGAGACTTCCACGAAGAAAAACAACAATCCGCAATACATATCGTAGGATGGACAAGAAATATTAAAATCTGAAGCGAAATATCTATTGGCAAAATTACACAGGAACAAAGCATCAGAACCAGACAGAATTGTAAGAAAGATACCTGCAGCCTGGGATAATTTCAGTATTAACAAAATTGGGATGATTTCGGCATTGACAAGATTACAGACATAATAAATTAAATTATACACCAGTGGGTATATAACGGAAGACCTAAATAGAACCATGTTCATAGCACTGTCTAAGAAGCTAGAGGCAAATGAATATGAACTCCATCCGACAATTAGCTTAATGCATCATATAAAACTTATCGGAATTCTGATGAATAGCGCGCACAGCAGAATTTGACCGGAAATAGGACAACAACAGTACTGTTTCGTTAAAAACACTGGAAAAAGAATGCAGTAATTATTCTCAGAATGATATTAGAAAAACGATACAAATGCAAAAGGATGTATAGCTATGTTTTATAGATGATTCAAAAACGTTTTATAAAGTACGCTACAAAGAATTATTGGAAATGCTAGGTAACCTTAACGTATTTGGCAAATATATTATTAATTATCCATAACCTATACCGGGTGCAAAGCACCTACATACGGATAGAAAATGAATTCAGTAAATAATAAAATTGAAAGTGATGTCGTCTCACCGGAGTTATTCAACCTAATCCGCGAACTTTTCTTGAGAGAATTAGGAATCCTACCAGGATTCATTAATGGCGGTCACAACCTTACCAGCATAAGATATACACATGACACAGTACTGATAGCAGACACAGAAAGTAAGCTAAAATCCTACAGAAGATAGTGAAGAAAAACGCGAAGATGGGATGACATATCTATTTCAAGAGGACAAAATGCATGTTTGTCACCAAAAGAAACATCCCAACATACAAATTACAAATTGGAGATACCAAAATAAAGCAAGTCTATCAATTGAAATATCTGGGAAATGTTTTAGCAGAGGACGGAAAGTGCGACACTGAGATCCGAAGGCGAATTTATATAGCAAAAGACGCCTTCCAAAACTATCCAAAATATTAAGAAATATGAAAGTTTCATTAGAAACAAAGAAGAGAGTACTGAACTGTTATGTAATATCAGTCCTCTTATATGGGTGTGAATTCAGAACAATCTTCTCTAAGATGAAGAAGACACTTAAAGCAACAGAAAATTGGTTCTAAAGAAGGATGCTGAGAATACAATGAACTGAACATGTGAGAAACCACGAAGCTTTAAAGAAAATGGAAACGAAAAGAACAATTAGACTTAACATCAGAAAAAGGCAGTTTAAATTTCTAGGACACATAATGAGGAAAGAGTGTTTGGGAAATTTGATACGAACAGGACAGATCGAAGGCAAGAGTGACAAAAACGAAAATCAGAGCATAACCTACCTAACACGCTTGTGTAAATGGATGACAGTACAGAGTTTAAGAGAGATAGCTAAAAGACAACATTTATTAAGAGCTACAATGGATGGGAAATTGTGAAGAGCCATGATCACCAACGTCCTGAATGGATACGGTACATAGAAGAAGAACATCGAGTAAAGAGCTTGTGTAAAATGACTGGCAGAACAGGAACTGGGAGAGTAAGTGGACAAACATTGCTTAGAGC
>OZ038481.1:59267480-59292480 GCA_964036315.1 Acanthosepion esculentum
AATATGTTTTTTTTGTTTTTTTATTTTAAATCAGTTAATTTATAATATATATATATATATATATATATATATATATATATATATATGCAGTAGATGTTGTGTATCTTGTGCAAGATATCTTGACGGAGCTCAGCCCCTTCCATGTTGCCATGAATTCAGAATTGTTCATCTCCTAGACCGGTTATCATTCAAGGCTCTAGATCCTTCTTTGTTCTGCTCAGGGGTGATGTGTTGCCTTCATACCTTTCACCAGGGTATTAGCAAGTAAGTGTATGTATTTATGTAATGAAATTGTCTGGTATTCGAACTCGCCTCCCTGATTTCTCAATCCGTGCTGCAATCTATTTGTCTCTGCCTCCTATATTGATTTACATGAACACAAATGGGATCTTTTTCAAAAGAACCCACTCAGTGCATTAGTTGCTCACGGTAAGGAGTTTAACAATTTTGATTGAAAATGCTACTTTAAACTCGTCATACTTGTATAAGCATTCCTATATCTAATCAATACAGACAAGTGGAATGTAAGTGTGATGTGCGGGTCGTGTCATGTTATCGGCGAATATAGTTCCAATTCCTGCATAGTTCATTGTGTTCAATTTAATAAATGCTCTTGGGAAATGCATGAATCATTTCTTATCCTTCAATCTATATCTTAATAATATGCCTTTAGCCTTGGTTGGCAGCCAGTGTATGAGATGACAACTCTGACATCAAAATCTGGTAATGAGATGTCCTGGAAATTTACAGATAAACAAACGAGTCATGAGCACCAAAATGCTTCCCTTGCCTTTTCGGATCCTGATAGACATTAATACGAATCACGAGCTCAAACATTAACAGTGATATGAGAAAAATAATTTTAATTTTAATCTTTAACTAAACATTATAAAATATCAATATTTCTTAAAAGTTCCAACACATTATGTCGCTTCATATAATGTTTTCTAAATTATTGTTTTGTATGACAAGAAAACACGGATGCATGTGCATTTCTTTTGGTGAAAGAGTGAGAGATAATGGAGACTAATTGAAGATAGATTGATAACCAAGGGGGCACGTATTTTACAAGTACATGAATGTAATTTAAGTTGGCGTAGTATCATCTATAAGGTGTTTGGTATTTCTGCCTTAATAATATGCATCCACAATATTATCTAAAGCAAACTCGCTACCATTTTTCCCGCAGAGCAAGCATACAGAATTAGTGAGAATGACAAGGAGCGATGGCAAATAGCCAAATATTGACAAGGAGATCGATACACTTATTAAAATTGCGGTGTATTCCTACAATAAATCGGTGTGTAGATAGATAGATAGATAGATAGATAGATAGATAGATAGATAGATAGATAGATAGATAGATAGATAGATATCAAATATGATGGATAGAATTACTATTGAATTAGAAGTCCAGAGCACTCATATCAGACAATCAGACAGTCTATCAATGTTTGATCTCTGCACGTTGATGGCCATCACCGGTCTAAACTTTTGCAAACTTTTAGCGTGATTTCGGCGTATGAAATCCTAAAATTACCCCTGACAAGACTCACTACTTTAAAAGCATATGTTTTCGCATTGCTAGATGGAAAGAGGAAATCCATCTTTGCAAAGTTCGATGTACATTATCCAAGAGATCGATCCCACAGGCACAATTTTCTCCTGCCATGTTATCATTCCTTTCCTTAGTGTGTGATTTTTTCCTTACTTTCATTTATTCACTTATTTCTATTTTGCCGTTCATTCTTTCTCTTCCGTTCTCGTTATTTGTCGAGTTATTTTTTATTTATCATGTCATACTTTCTAATTCATTTCTTCGTTATCTTTCATTTCGTTTCATTTCGTTTCATTTCGTTTTTCTGTTGCCTTCCTTTCTGTCAGTTTGTTTTTCTTCTTTATGTCTTCTTTATGTTATTTTTCGGTCCCGCTTCTTTCATTTTATCGTTCTCTCCATATATTTCGATTTCTGTTTTGATTTCGTTTTTGAGTTCTTTTTCTTTCTTTCTTCGTTCATTTGCTTGCTTTCTTTCTCTTTACTTCCATTTGTCTATTGCCTTCCTTCCTGCGAGTTTTGACATTATCTTTCTTTTCAGTGTTCTTTTCCCCTAATTTTTTATTTATTTTTTCGTTATCTTTTTTTTTAATTTAGAGATCATTGCTGCTTTATTTTGTGGGATCTTATTCTTTCTTGCTTTAAATTTCATTTCTTACTGAGGTTCCCTTATATTTCGTTTTCTTTGTTTATTATGTCATTTTTCTTTGTCATTTCGTTTTCCTATTTTTCCTATTTTCGGTTTCATATTTTTTGTCTTTTTTGCGCCATTTTTCTTCCTGCTTTATTCATTTCTTTTTCATCTTTCATTCAGTTTTTCTGATTCATTCCTTCTGCTTTGATTTTTGTTACTTTCTTTTGGGTTTTTATTTTTCTTTCTATCTTCCTTCTCTATCTTTCCTTTTCTTTCTTTCTATCTTCTTTCGCTATCCTTCCTTTTCTTCTCTTCTGTCTTCCTTCGCTATCCTTCCTTTTCTTTCTTTCCATTTCTTTTTACCTGTGTTCTTGCGCATTCATTCGTTTTCTATTTACCAGTTTTCTTCCGTTTTTCTTTGGGAAATACACTTTTTACGTGCATCCAATTTATTATTCCTTTTCTTTTTGTATCTCCCAGGCTCCTTCAATATTTTTATAGTTTGCTTTTTCCTCGAAATCATTAATATTCACGTTGCTTTTCTTCACATTAGTTCTACTCTTTTAGTTTAACCAGTGTAAAAATTATAGTCAGTATCCAAAATACTTTACAAGCATTTATTTTGCATCCAAAATATTTTCCTTTTTACATGATCTTCCTTTTTGTAAGACAATTAATTCTGTTGTGAATGTTGATTATATCATACAGTGGAAATTTCAAATAAACATTCCGCTACATATTTATTGATCCAACTATTCGTTAAAATTTATTTTCTTTCATTTCATTTAATCTCTATCTTTTTACGTATCTCTACCTGTTTATCACTTGATTTTTTTGTTAATTGATCCGAGATTGAGTTTGTTCCGTTTTAAGTAGTCGATATTTGAACCAAATAAAAGGCGAGGCAATAAGAGTCTGTTACCTTTTTGAAAAATTGACACCACAATATGCCGATCTTCTTCCATTGAACAAATTTGTGTAAATTTAAAGATAAAAATATTTACGCGCTATAAAATTCTATTTCGCAGCAATTAATTGGTGATTGGCGCTTTGTTGTCAAAATATTTACAGGTTTGACTATGGCATCTGCCGTGTCCCTTCGGTGCGTGAACGATTATTGCACTCCACAACTTCCAATTCCTTGTGGTTCTAAGCAATGTTTAACTCTTTACCATCCATCCTTGTCTTTGCTATTAGTTCACACAAACTCATTAGATAATTTGTTCGCTGTCTCCCCTCTATCCTTCCTTCCCTGTACAATCCTGTGAAAACTAAGTTTTCTAAACCGCCCCTCCTCATAATCCACCCAAGAAATTTTAACTGCTTCTTTCTGATTTAAAATGTGAGTTTCTTTTTAGTTTACATTTTCTTGAGAACCTCCTTGTTCTTCACGTGTTCTGTCAATGGTATTCTAAATGCATCTGTAGAATTACATCTGTTGATTCGATTCTTTTCATCATCATTAAGGAAATTATCAAGAAATTAATGTCAAAATGCAATAGGCAAATTTTCCGGAAATACTGAAAAGTTCAAACTCCCAGAAAATTTTCAATAAGCACATAAAATAAACCTGAGCTGAAACTGGCACAACAGCACGCGGGCTAGTCAAAAAGGGCGGCGACATTTAAGGGCTAAAAAAGCAAAATGGCTAGAACAGAGCCGTATCGGCAACTGAGCATCGGGTCAACCAAAGTGATCTAGCCTGGATTCAGTTGTTTTTACGTTCTTGTTGTTAGAAGAAAAAAGGGGAAAATTTGATTCTGAGTAACAGGTACGTAAGTAAAGACTGGGAAATCTTTAAAATGATTATGGATTTCCTATTTTGATATTCATCGAAATCATTTTCAGAAGAATAAAACAGGAAGGGTTGTATCGATCTTTCACTTATAAATAACGAAGAAATAATAATAATAATAATAATAATAATAATAATAATAATAATAAAATAATTGCAAAAAGGAAAAACAAAAAAAGAATGACTACTTTTTTAAAAAATTGAATGATTACGTTGCTCTGCCTTTATATCATTCTTCTTTATAGTCTATCAATTTGCTTATTTCTTAGACGAGTCTTCCTTAAACCAATATTCCTCGGATGATTATTTCTTAGACCAATATTCCTTAGACTACTATTTCTAAGACCAATATTCCTTAGACGAATATTCCTTAGACAAGTGTTTCTTAGACCAGTATTCTTTAGATGAGTGTTCCTTAGACCAATATTCCTTAGACTTGACTTTTTGATAATACCAAATAGTACTCTTAACTATCCCTCAGTCCTGTGGTGCATTGTCAGATATAGTGCCTAGGATTTTCAAACACTCCCTTTGAAATATTATATATTTATCATTGTTCTTAATGTGCTTATATATTATTGCAAGTTACTTTCTGGTTTTTAAGGGATAAATAAAAATGAAGAAAAAATCATTATTATCTCGAAAACTTGAATACCAATATTAAAAAAAAGTCCCAGTATACAAAAATACGTTTCATTTTAATTTCAGTATGATCTTCTAAAAGAATTTACGATCGATCTGACTCCTCTTAAACTGATTTTTGTGGGGTTGGTATGTTTCAAGCAATGAACAATAAAGTTATTTTGAACTTTACATCCATTCCTACCACAATTATTAACAAAAGAAAAATTAAAACATAAATGTTACTTAAATATTAAATATATCTCCCAGATATTTGTTTCAATAAAAATAATAAATGTAAGGCTCAATTAATTAGATTTTTGTAAAAATATTACATTTTTATTAAAATATATGTTCCCCCAACAGTGTTCCGACTTTACAAAATTCCCGCCAAAACAAATCAAGTTAAATACGGAAAACCAAGATCCAAAACATTCGTCTAAGGAAAATTTGCCTAAGAAATACAGGTCTAAAGAATATTGGTCTAAGGAACACTCGTCTAAGAATTTTGGTCTAAAGAAACACTCGTGTAAGGAATGTTGGTCGAAGGAACACTTGTATAAGGAATATTGATTTAAGCAATACTCGTCTATGGAATATTGGTCTTAGAAATACTCGTCTGAGGTGAATTGGTCTAAGGAACACTCTTCTAAGGAAGATTGGTCTAAGGAACACTCTTTTAAGGAATATTAATCGAAAGAACACACGTCTAATGATTATTCGTCTTAGAAACACTTGTCTAAGGAATATTGGTGTAAGGGACACACGTCTAAGGAGTATCTGTCTAAGGAGTATCTGTCTAAGAAACACAGGTCTAAGGAATATTGGTCTAAGGAACACTCGTCTAACGTATACTTGTCTAAGAAACACTTGTCTAAGGAATATTCGTCTAAGCAATATTGGTCTTAGAAATAATAGTCTAAGGAATTTTGGTCTAAGAAATAATCATCCGAGGAATATTGGTTTAAGGAACACTCGTCTAAGGAATATTGGTCTAAGAAACACATGTCTAAGAAATGTTGGTGTAAGAAACGCAGGTCTATGGAATATTGGTCTTAGAAATACTCGTCTAAGGAATATTGCTCGAAAGGACACTCGTCTAAGCAATATTGGTCTTAGAAATATGCGTCTATGGAATATTGGTTTAAGGAACACTCGTCTATGGAGCATTGGCCGAAGGAATACTCGTCTAAGGAATATTGGCCTAAGAAACACTCGTCTAAGGAATACTGGTCTAAGGAACACTCGTCTAAGGAATATTGATATGATGAACACTCGTCTAAGGAATATTGGTCTAAGGAACACTCGTCTAAGGAATATTGGTCAACGGCAAACTCGACTAAGGAATATTGGTCTAAGAAACACTCGACTATGGAATATTAGTCGAAGTAAATCGCCTCTAAGTAATATTGGTTTAAGGAACCCTAGTTTAAGGAATATTGGTCTAAGGAACACTCGTCTATGGAATATTGGCCTAAGGGACACTTGCCTAAGGAATATTGGTTTAAGAAACACTCGTCTCGGTAATATTGGTTGAAGGAACACTCGTCTAAGAATTTTGGTCCAAGGAATACTCGTCTAAGGAATATTGGTCTTAGAAATACTCGTCTAAGGAATATTGGTGTAAGGAACACCTACCTAAGAAACACAGGTCTAAGGAATATTGGTCTGTGGAATATTGGTCTTAGGAACACTCGTCTAAGGAATATTGGTCTAAGGAACACTTGTCTATGGAATATTGGTCTTACAAATACTCCTCTAAGGAATATTGGCCTAAGGATCACTCGTCTAAGTAATATTAGTCTAAGGGACACTCATCTAAGGAATATTGGTCTAAGGAACACTAGTCTTATGAATATATATATAAGAAATATTCGTCTAGAGAATTATAGTCTAATGTGGGTTGTATTAATATACAAACAATGCATGCCAATAAATTCTTATAAACCACATCTCCAGTCAATAATTAACGTTGCTATATGTGTCTTAAATATTATTCTGTAATATAGTGGATATCAATAAAATTGAGTATTTTGTACATGAATAAAGTCTAAGTTCATTAAAAAATATAATTATTAATATATTATTAGTAATTCATTAAAAATATTATAGTAGATTGGTATACCATAGACCGATGTCCTTAGATGAGTGTTCCTTAGACAAATGTCCTTAGACGAGTATTCGATAGACAAATGTTCTTAGACAAGTATTACTTAGAAAAAAGTCCTTAGATGCGTATTCCTTAAATAAATGTCCTGATACGAGTATTTCTTAGTCGAGTATTACTTTGACAGGTTTCCCTTAGACCAATATTCTCTACGGCAATCAAGAAACTTCTTTTCTTTGAAGATGAAATGAAATTTTTGAATATTTAAATTTGAACAACTTTCTTTTTCTTACACTATCAAAAGGAACAAAAAATAAGGTAGAGATTTTTTAAATACTTCAGAGATATTTTGTACTCATAAAAATTATATTTTGACAATTTATTAACTATTGATGTCGATATTCCATTTTATTCGAGTAGGCCCTTTTAATTAGTTTCATATGAAAATTTATTAAAATGAAAACTAGAACAAATAATAAAGAAATTATTACATCATTTCGATTCCGGAAGTGCTTTAATAATAGAAAATATTCAGAATTTTATTTCTGATTTTCATTTTTTTTAAAAGAAAAAGAAATCAAACAGTTCTAAAATGAAAAAAGATTAAATGTTCACACTAGAAAAGGGCATTAAAATTTATGTTTTTGATACTTCAAAAACAAATTTATTTATTATCAAGTTTATCAACAACTAAGATCTGAAAGAGTTTTTTAAATCTTAATATAAAAATACAAGTCGATTTTTCACAAACAAATATACAACACAGAATGTTTTCCTGTCAAAACAAATATATGCAGTGATTTTATTAAATTTTAGTATGAAAGGTTTTCCACAAAAAAATAATATTTTAGTTTTCTTAAATTCTTTCGGGTCAAATTTTAAATGTGTTCACAGGGTATGTCCAATGATCCCCATACGTGTTAGGAACTTTATGGTTTATACAGCAACAAACACACTATATTCAATCTCCACTGAAAAATGCTCGGTTTTCATCTTTGCCGCAAGTTATGTACACCGCAGCTTCTTCTTTTCATAG
Organism: Acanthosepion esculentum; assembly: GCA_964036315.1. Classification (NCBI taxonomy): domain Eukaryota; kingdom Metazoa; phylum Mollusca; class Cephalopoda; order Sepiida; family Sepiidae; genus Acanthosepion; species Acanthosepion esculentum. Next base: position 59,275,229 of record OZ038481.1, read on the forward strand.
GCCTCTTACATAGACTATCCCCAGGACACTATTAATTCTATCGCTTTTGCCCTACGTTGTTACTTATTATCTTTGGTATTACAGTTAAACGCTGGTGAAAATTCCCTATCAACTGAAAATCCCGTGCTGCTTCCAGGAGTCCATACCTGATGCGTGACGAAATAACACGAGGTTTTGTTCTTCGGGTGCTTAGACAATTGGCTGTTGGTTTCCTTCTAAGTGTTAAATATAATGTATTTGAAATAGAATGCATAAATTAATTTTTATGGTTGAGTAAGGAGTGTTAAATAATTGTTTCAGACTATTATTTTTTGTGGCAGTATCTTTTAGCTCAGACCTACTGAGGCTGATCTTTCAGGTCAGATGGTAGACAAAATAGGGAAGTCGATTTTGATTGACTAAGCCGAACGTGGGATTAAGTCATAGATTAAGCGTTTTATGGGAGTTGCTGTTTGGACGTCAGATGTGATATATTGCGGTTGTGTAAACCCCCTCTCCCAGTGAGGGAGGGTCTTTTGAGAGTTGGTTGTTATACGTCAAAGGAAATTGACGTGTGACATTTCGTGTTTAAAAGCGGTTCCTTAATAGGGGGGTGTAGTAACCCCCACTTGATAGAAGATGTACCCCTTGATGTGGCTAATAAATTAATAGTTAAGTTAAAAGTTCTCTTTGTTGATGCTTTTCGTCCTTGAACCCAAAGAACATTTCGCGACACCGACCAAGAGAAGAAGTGGATTGAACTAAACCTAGCAGCGGATCAGCGGCCAGACGAGATGAGACCAACCAACAAGGAATGAAGGCTATACAAAATAAGTTGGGGCAGTGAGAGAAGCTCTCCTAATCACCCATGGTTACAGTTGAAGACCTCGTAATTTGACTTTGCCGCCAAGTGTATCGTCCCTGAAAGAGGCTTACTTTGAATCTGGTGAATCGCTTCTTTCATATTATCAAAGTGGAAATTGCTGCCCTGATAGCTTTCTCCTTTGTGTATGTCTCACTTTAGTGCATTTAAACTCCTCTGTGAGACTAGACAGGGGCAGCTGAAGCGTACAGGGCCGTCTTGAACAGGTGTCATGGAACACGTAACCATTTTCCAACTTTTCCTCATTTCTAAAGGAGATTTCACATGTGGCTAATAGCCACACGAGGCGCGAAGGTAATAAAGCAAAGTGAATGCACCAGATTCCTAGCTTACTGGGCAGCATGGTCCGATCGATACTTTGAAGTCCCTCAATAACTTCTTCCTAGATCCTTAATGTCCTATTTCTGTCCTTTAATTTTATGTTGTACCACTTCCCCAGTAATAAATTTGAATCATTTTACCCTATGCAAAGCGATAAAGCAACTACGACTCAAGAGTTTACTGAAACTGAGAAAAATTTGCTGGAGAGAATGTACAATAAAAAGTATCAAGAACATGTAAACAGCGGGAAAGTCTTAAGTAAAATGGAAACAAGAACGACACTTATAATTAGACACAGAAATAAACAGCTGAATTTGGTAACAGGCATAATGAGGAAAGAAGACTTGAAAAATGTGTTACTCACAGGATATATTGAAGGTAATAGTCCTTATTAACATCGATTAACTTACCTAACAAGTTTATATGAATGGATGCCCAAACAGGAAGTGAAATGGATGGTAAAAGATAAACATTATTCAGAGCTACAAAGGATAGGAAGTTATGGAGTATCATTATCACCCATGTCCTAAATGGCCACGGGACATAGAAGAAGAAAAAGAATTGATAAAATATAAAAAGTGGGATCAGTATCAAATATTTAGATATATCTATATCTCTATATAGGAGGCACGGTGGAGTAATGGATAGCGAATCGGGCTGAGAGCCGAGTTCGAATTCCAGTCGGATCCATTACATTCATATAGAGGATTAATACCTTGGGAAAGGTATGAATTCACTTCTTCTCCCTCAGGTATGGGTAAATAGTATAAATGATTGGGTTCTATAGCTGTCGGTGACAACCAATCTAGGAGAAGGTAATTCTGAATTCAAAACCGGCCTGGAGAGTGTTAGGCTCTGTCAAGCTATCTTGCCCAAGAATACCACTTTTACTGCAGTATATGTGGTGCCCCTACGACCCTAATGGGTCACGGGATACTCGATCGCGCTATCTCTCTCTTTATATATATATATATATATATATATATATATATATATATATATATATATATATATAAATGTTAATACTTGTTTGGAAAACCTCGGATAGCTCAACTTGTAGTAGAACAAATATATATATACATGGTGCATCAAAAATACTTTTACAAACTTTGCGGGTGGGTTTCTCACACCAAAAAAAGCACAAAAGTCCATATAAACATACGTCAGCAAAGCTTTCGTTTTTGATCTATTGAGTTTAAAGACAGTTTACTGTAGACGTCACTGTGTTGCAAATCAGAAAAGGCTACATTTGTCTCTCGTGTACATTTATGGCTAGTATGTAGTGTAGAAGTGAGTTAACTGAAAAGTGTCCCGTTTAACAATGGCAGAATATTCGTAATGCTAATGGACGCAAGGCTGTATCAGATTGCGATTCCAGACCAATGGCAGCAGAATCATCCAACCTTTGCTGTTGTTTATTCTCGCGTTGTTGAGACAGGATCCTTGGCACCACAAACTATGGAGCGAGGAAGACCGAGATCCGCTCTCGATAACACATTCTACAGGCTGTCGGTGACGATCCAGGTATCAGCACACGTCAAGTGGCCCTAGCATGTCGTACATCATATAGTACTGCATGGAGGGTACTTCAAGATCAGCTCCTGTATACATATCATTTGCAATGTGTGCAGAGTCTTTCGCCCTCTGATCTCTCACCACGGGAGAAATTTTGCCGATGGTTTATTGCACAAACTCCCGATCCGTAATTTGTCTCTTCAATCTTGTTTACGGAGGAAGCAACATTTGGAAGATATGGAATAATAAATTTACACAACCTACATTTGTGGGCAGATCAGAATCCCCATAGCATAATGCAGCTAGATACCGGCATCAGTTTTCTATAAATATGAGGAACGGAATTGTAGATAACTTTCTGGCAGGTCCATATGTTCTCCCAGAACTCTTACAGGAGATGCGTACAGGGAATTTCTTTCGAACACGACTTCCAGACCTGCTAAAGGATGTACTCCTATTAATACGAAGACCCATGTGGTTCATGCATGATGTGGCTCCAGCACATTTTAGTTACATTGTTCACGATGCACTGGCTGACATCTACATGAAAGATGGATAGGTAGGGGAGGACCGTTTCCATGGCCTACAGGTTTCCCAACCTCAATCCTTTGGATTTTTATCTCTGGAGACACCTAGAACAATTGGTTTATGCATCAGACAATAATAATGCATGAACGCTACATCAACGTGTCAAGGGAGGCCGCGAAACCATTCGAGACCGGGTGGAAGCATTCGAAAGAGTCCGCCAGTCAATGATCCGACGAGTGCACGCGTTTTTAGACGTTTTTGTTATGAGTTGTTGTGTTGCAGTATAACGATGGCCTTTTGAACACATATGTTTATAGAGATATTTTACCCAGAGTTTGTAAAAGTATTTTTGATAAACCCTATATTAAAAGTATTTTTGATAAACCATATATATATATATATATATATATATACGTATATATGAGGTGCGATGGGTAAATTGTCACAATTTTTTATTTTTTTTATTTCGTGCATGCGGGTTGTTTGTTTTTGATTTTGTCGAATGCACAGTATAGTTGGGTCAGTTGGGCACCGTCAATGAGAAACAGAGCAGAATGACGCAATTCACATCGCCAGATATTTGGAAACGGCATGCTGTACTGCTTGGCATTCGCACCGGAAGCTACAATACGAATATTTCAGAGTATTTGAGTGTCAATCTGAGAACAGTGCAAAGGATCTGGAAAGAGTTGGATGAATGGCGATTCCGAAGTTCCTGCAGCTCAGAAATCTCACTCTGATCATTGCGATAAAAAAGAACTCCTGGATTTGTTGGTGAGGGCCTCAGACTCAACAGGGAGGCCTATATCAAATGCCTTGAGGAGGTAGTGCTGCGATGCGGAAGATCGTATGTCTGGCAACAATGCTCTGCACCATGCCACCCATACAGGAGAACCCAGTCATGGCTGTCAGAGAATTTCTGGGGCAATATCACCCCTTACATCTGGCCACTTAACTCCACAGGATGCAAATCTTTTGGTTATTTTGTGTAGAACGAAAATTGAGCGAGAGAATAACAAAACACCCTGTAACACCAAAGATAAACTGAAAGAAAGGATTATGACAGCATTCACCAAGTAAAACAAGAAGATCATTGCAAGAGTTTCCGAAGTCGTCTGGATGCCTGGTTTACAACAATGGCAATTTTATTGAATAAATCTACTCTTTAGTTTTTCAAGATATATTTGTGTAATTTTGGTAAATATGTCTGTTAAAAAGAGATGTCACTCTTATTTTTATTTTTATGCAATTTACACAATATATATATATATATATATATATATGAATTGGGGAGAGAGAAACGATAGAGAAAGTTATCAATTTGGAAAAAGCAGAAAAAATTGTTATTCATTTTCTTCTGGTTTCTATAATCATAGCATGTGAACTCATGTTTATCTTAAAATTCAAACAGCAAACAAACGCTACATTGGCTATCAGTTAACTTTCTACCTCCTTCGTTTGAAAACGGTAGTCGAAAGTAATTAGAACATCACTTCGGGAAGACCCATAAAACTTAACAGACATTTCGTTTGTTTGATTTAAAAGAAGTATTTCTGCATAAATATCCTCTGTTAACAGGTGTGGGGAGAAATTGATTAGTGATACAAATTTTACTATTTAACCCATACCTGAGAAGGAAGAGGTGAATTCATATATTTCCCAAAGGTATTTGAGCCTAAGAGAATACAATGAACCAGACTGGAATTTATATTTTTTCGATTTACGGATAAATAGTCGCAACACAACTGGAATTGGAACTCGGCTCTCCAATTAACAATTCTAAGCCATTATTCATTACACCATCCGTACATCCAAGCTTACAGCACCTGGTATCCCCATCTATGTACTGACCAGCTTCGACGTTTCTTAACTTGACTGATCGTACGCGAACAGTTTTTTCTACATATCATCATAAGCCTATATGTGTGTGTGTATGTATATTTTTTTAAGAAATACACACGCACGTTGCTGTATTCCATAAAGCAATCTGACACCTTTTTTAATTTTGATAGTGTTGTCCTGCTAGCTAATTGAGGCTCGTGGCCATCCACAAAATCTAGGTAGGCTGCGGGCATTTAAACAAACTTTTATTGGTTCTAAGTGCCCCCATATATATATATTTGAAACTCAAAAGTAAATCTTTTTATCTAAACATACTCAAACCTGTTTTAAAATTTGTTAAATACCTACATTTTTTGGCTCATCTTTTCCGGCATTCGACCGATTCTGAAGGATATTTTATGCATAAACCATTATCATTTTACTCATCAATCAGTTCTTGACTTACATATTATTCCTTCTACATCCATATGTGATATTGGCTCAGCATCTCTCATATGTAGTTAGGTACGTGGCTTGAAATTGTATTTGCTGACCACGGTCGTTGTTCTGTAGTAATCTGAGTTGGTTGTAAAGCTACGTTAGTCTCAGTTGGCTTCAGGCAAATCCACCCAAATTTGCAACGTATCTGCCTCTTATTGGAAATCAAATAAAAGTATTTTTCTTAGTATGAAACAGCACAATGCATATGGTCTCCATTGACTACTTTTATTGTCCCCAGTAGGGAAATTTTGGCGAGCTCGTCTCAATGAAGGAGAGAGAGAAGTCAGAGAGAAAGAGACTTCCCAGTCCTAGAATGATTTCCTACAAGACGAACATTCTCATTGAAGAATTTAGCTAATTGCTGATATTTAAATTCACAAAGCAATGAAAAGCAGCGCCATATCCTTTTTCTTTTTTCATTTTTTTTACTGGACTTGTGATCAACTGACCCTACCAAGTATACCGGATTTAAGAAATATGATATATTTTCAACAACCCGTGCAGCTGGTTTTTAGTTAGGATATTTTTACCTCCTAATCTTTAATCATAACTTATTCTCCTCTATTTTACACAATTTTAGATATCTAGTGAGATCGCTACGTAGCAATCATCTTTTCGTTCAGATATATCGACCGATCGATTTCATATATCTCTAAAGTAAATGTCATAAAAATCCAACTAAATATACATATATTCATCGGCGTTTTTGTCAAAGTGGCTATCCTACGACCTAATATATATATATATATATATATATATATATGGGGGGGAGGGGTGTATGTATATACGTGCGTGCGTTTGCTATTTTCTTTTGTTTCTACTGTTTTTGAAAGCATCTTGATGCAAAACGTTAATCTAAAAGAGTGGACTGGTTTTAGCATACTTTCGACTTTGGCACAGTAAATCTATTTAAAACTACCTGGAAAATGAGAGCTCCCTAAATCAAGTGAGCGTTATTTAGAAAATCTACATATGGCTGATTGCTTCTCTCTTCAGCTGCGTTTCGTTTTCTCTGTATTTCGGCCACCACTGAATCCATCGCCAGTCCGAAATGAGAAAGTTATAAATAAATATTTCGTCTTTTCAAAACGCCCCGCTTATCCTTTTTATAGGTTATGCTTAGAAACAAATCGATGGGAAGCAACTTCTCCGTCAGAAATTAAAAATAATTCCATGCCAGCGATTTAGAGTAAGAAATAAATCATACAACCTTGCAAAGACAGAGATGACTTTTGTATTTTTCCGAGACGTTTATTTCTAACAATATTTACCGATGGTGGTTCCTTATTATAATCTGATTATCGTTGTAAGACGTAAATTGTCTACTTCAGTGTAAGTAAAATTGGTGACTATATAAAATCGTCAAAATATGAGATCCTTAAGTTCAAACTATAAAAATAAACCACACAGTTGGTTTATCAGAAAAAAAATATTCAACTGTCTCAAATATTTCATCTTTACGTTTCTTTCTTTTCAACTTATTTTTAGGTTTTATTTATTTTTCTTTGTTCTTCGCCTTTCATTTTTTTTTGTCTTATTTTTGTACGTTTCTTTTTCTGTCTGAATTTCTGCGATAAGGATTTATCATTATTTACATGCGGACTATTGTCCTCAGATCTCTTGTTATTATCGCAACGTTATGGCCGTTGTATTCTCCGGCCTTCATCTGACGCTTTTCGATCCGGGTAACCTCTTTTATCTTCGTTGTTTTATCTACGTTTATGTTTTCGTTCATAATTTCTTCCTGCATTGTTATTCATTATCCTACTCATTTCCTTTTCTCTTGTCATAGAGTTTATGCTTTTATTTTTACTGATTAATTCAATTTTTTCTGTAGTATCTGATTCACTTCAGATGATTCCTTAATATATTTTGCAAACAGTGTAATATCAGACAAGTCATGTGCATCGGTAAGTTTACTCTAGGCATGATCTTCCAGCCACCAAATGCAGATTCACAGCTTACATAATGTTAGTAACTGATCCTAAAAGGTGAACACGTGATAGACCCAGAATGCTCACGCGTAGGGAAGAAACGAAGAAGATATATAAACACACACCTCAGAGGGAACAGATAGTTTCCTACATCCACACGAGAAAGTAGGGTCTAAATCACATACTCAGTGGCCAACGGTCATTGACGACGTCCAGTTTAAAATCAACAGTAATGTTACGTATGTGAGATCTAGTTTCCTGTTTTCGTTCGTATTGTACGGCTACGACGTTATTTTTTTTATTGATTTCATAAAAAACTTATGAAGATGGCAATGGAAAGATTCGAAATCACGCGAGAACATTGAGGAGATGGATTCATCATTCTGTTGTAAACGCGTATTTTTTTCAAACTGTTTCATTACATTTCTATGTTTCATTTTCAAGTCACTCATCTACGAATAAATTAAATATATTCGAGTTGAAGGGTACCTTCGCTTAGTTTTCTTACAGGAGAATATGTCATATGTAAATAAACTATCAAAAACATTGATTTTAATGCGTATTTTAACAAAAAAATTAATTTATTCGTTCGAATTTAAAAATAAAAAATAGTAAAAATCTTAAAAAACAACCTTTTTCAAATAAACGCACAGAAAAAATATAGATAATATAATCTATAACTTTCAGAAAAGTCACTAACATATCCAACAAGAACATAATATTAGATATATAGGGGTTTTAATATTTTTTGGGTTTGTTGTTTCTTTAGTAGGGTACAAAATAAACTTATATAAGCTTTGAAGTGACTAGTTCTGAACGTGAAGATATTAGGAATTATTTTTTCAGATGAAAAAATAGCTAAAGAATGAATTTCCTTTTTTTTTTGCTCTTTCCCCAAACAAGGCAATAATACCACTAAGACACAAGGGGGTGGAAGAGAACGAGAAAACCTTACCGAAGAGAAAGCACAGTAAAAGAAGGGAACTCAAGAAGACTTAAATGGCGATTGATGTTGCATTTAGATTGTAGGTGACAGGAAAACAATTAATCGGAATATATTTTCACGGCTGAGAAGTGTGACAAAACTGTTAGACTATAACTTATGGTCACATCTAGCTATTTCAACAGTAAAACGATGATACCTAGTTGCCAGTCTAAGAGTACGCTTAAATTTCTCAGGTCAAGATAACAAGGAGGAGAGCTCATTAGAACAAATGCCATGAAAATATTTATAGGAAAGACATGGCGGCGGGAAAGTACCCAAAGTTGAGATTCCATGTCAGGATCAATAACATTCTTTACATTCAATAACTTCTTTGGATCTTTTAATATAGAGATATATATATAGCCGGAGCATCAGATCAGATATGGCAGTAATATTCAATGCACGGACGAATGGTAGATTTATAAATGGGCAAAGTGGATTCTGACGAGAAAAACAGCCTAGCACGACACAATGAACTAACTTTCCGATCAGCAGAACGAGCAACTGATTCAATATAATCACTCCACTTCATGTCAGTAGAAAATGTGAGAACAAGAAGAGGGATGAGTTTCTCTCCTGGGGGTCAGCAGCAGCATTCCCTATGATGATTAAAGGATAGCAGTTTCATTTTGGAGGCATTCACATTTACAAGCCTTTTCTTGCCTTAGTTACATGATAGGAGGTATTTTCGAGAGCAGCTAACAGTTTTATTTTATCGGACCTATCGTACTTACTATTAAGACATGAGTAAATAAAACGCGTCAGACAATTCGTTGCCTATTTTCTATTTGAGAAAACGATCCGTGTTCAAGCCCATGTCAACCATTATATCAACTATTGTTTTTCAGAGCGGGCGGCCAGCTTTGCAGACAAACGGTACATATCCTTGTCATCCTCCGGTTACCCATTTCGGCTTATGCTGTACTAAGCTAAGCTTACGAAATGCCAATATTTTTTTTATTGCAGTTTTAAGCGAATAACTAAAAACAGAGTCAGCTCACAAGAAACTGCAATTGCCACGTCAAGGTGTTAAAACTTTGGAGCATACTATGTAAAAATATGTTCATTGAATTTCAAAGCAACATCAAAAAATCATTGGTAAATCTTTGGGATAATTAATTTCAGCAAAAATTTAATTAGTCGTAAGAGCATTTAAAAATTAACTTTCGAGTTAGTTCCGCTAAGTAAACGGAGATAACTAAATACAATTACTTAAGAAACAGGAAAACTTTATATTTAAAGAGACCAATGACTAAAATTATATTTTGGTGTGAGATCCCAATAACAAACTACTTGAAAAAGAGCAGTGAAACATTTTGAAATCAATAAAGTTGTAACTTTCCTTTGTGTAAAAATTGAATATTAAGTTTATACTTGGGGGACAATGAACAACAATATTTTTTTACAAGTTCAGAAATTAGACGAAGCTTATTTTGCATTTTACAAACAGGACGGAAGGTAAATTCCCTGCTCACTTCAACGCTTTGTAATGGTTAACACTCTTGTTCTCGCTAAATAATTTACAACTAAAATGTTAGTTCGAAACTCACTGGGTGCCCTATACTTTCAGCTTTGTGCCACATCGAAGCCACGGATAGAAAATCATCATAAAGTAATGTCTTCTCTAACTTTCTGGAATTAAGATTTATTAGTCATACTTATGTGCTCATCACTGTTGTTATTATCAAAACGTTTCGGTTGTTCAGATGTCTGTGGATCCAGGTAACCTTCAACAACTTTTGAACTGGACCGATTATTTAATCTACAGAGGTAGATTGTTCCCATTCCGCTGTTTAAGAAATGTCTGGGATTCCTCTTCTATAGTACTGTTTAATTGTGGCTTGCCCTATTTCCTCCGCATCTAAGTCCAAGGATTGAATTCACAGTTACTGTAAAACAAAATTTACTACCTTCTAGTCTAGAGGACTAAAAAATAAGGCCGGTGGGAAGAACTGTCGATTCGTTGTCATAATAACAACAGAGACAAGGACATTATCCAGCCTGTAAAAAAAAGTAAATATGAACATAAAGTAGTTCAAATAATCGAATAAAGAACTTAATAAGATTTATAATTTTCAATAATGCTTTAGGGTATCGCCTTGATTAAGAACCTTATACTCAGTGATGAGTTATTTTAATAAAGACTCTATTCTCTTATATGGACATGTCGTTAGAACGTTCACTTTCTGGCCATGAGACCTGGGTTTGAATCTCACCATGGTCCATTTGTCAGAAAGGTGACTTCTTGATGTTATCGGTCCAGGGGAGGCGAACACAGCGTGCGGCACCTTTGGAAAGTGCCTGTAAACCGGTTGATCCGAGCCTTAAGAGTGAAATTGGGTAGACGGTATTCTTGTTGAGCCGTCGATGATTGTGCTAGCACGAAGTCACAAGCCATCGTGACTGAGGTTTTGAGCGTGCTGGCTGGTTCAGACTGTTGAGCAAGCTAGATAAAGCGCACCCTCCCGGAAACTGTAACTAAGGTCTGCTCAGCATAGTTGTAGTATAAACCGCAGGTGGTCTCTGTGGGTGTTGGACAAACACAAATGTACCCGATCAGGGATTGGCTAGTCGCCCTCGTAGATAGGCTAAGAGTGACCAGGCACTTTTTTTTTTACTCACATTCCCTCAGTGTTACTGTTCGATTCGGTTTCATTTTTAACCGATATATTTCGTAACTTCTTATAAAGCAGCAAAATATTGAGAAGAATATTCTAAAACTGGGGAAAATCGTATTTAGGTATTGAATGCCAACAATGCAATACCTTCATGAGAAGTAAGGTATCAGTATTGACAGTAGAGTCGATGCGTTTTTGAAGAGGTAATTGATAGTTGATACCTACTGGGAGAAATGCGTGTCGTAAGATTGAGTTGCGTCATCCTTTCAACTTTAGAAGGTGTGCTTACCTCGGAAATCAGCATTAGAATTCCTACCACTTTACAAACTGATTGGAAATAAACCTCAGGTGAAATGGCGCACATTAAGTCAGTTTGATACAAACACTGAATTCGACGAACCCATTAATCGGCTTTTCAATTCAGTTTCTGTCTTCTCACTCAAAATTGGTATGGGAGGCATTCAAAAGAATATTATTATCTTTGAATTCATAAACAATTTGTATTATGTGTGTCACTTGAATGATGGTGGTTCTTTAAGCAGGCATGTGTGAGTAAACATTCAGATTCAAGTTTGAATTTATGTCCATGTGTCCAGAACTGAAGAACTTTTGATTGATTTGTTTTTTACGGCTTAGCAAACTTTTGCAGGTTATTTAAGACTGGAAAATATTTTTATGTTGTAAGCATTTGGAGGAAGATAATGATTTACTGATAAAGTCTTACTAATTAATCCATAGCTGGGGAGAAGAGTTGGATTGATACCTCTCGCAATGATATTTGCGCGCAAGTGAATATAACGAACCCGATTATAATTGGAACTCGGCTCTCGGATTAACAATTCCGAGCCGTTATTCATTACCCCACAGAATATCCACGCTTACCGTATCTGTTATTCCCAAGGGGTCACCTGTTTAGGCACTGACCAAGCTCGTTGTTTAACTTCGGTGATCGTAACTGTATTCCAGAACTGAAGAAAGTCTTTTAATATCAGAATGAAGACATAAGAATAATAAATAAAGCTATGTGGAGTCAATTCGGCAAGGGATCGATTTACATCTGATAGGGCACTCGATTAGAACTTAGAGATCAATATCTACCTCTCTCTTCCACTTTCTGTGAGTGCGTGCATGCGTACTTCTTGCGTCATAGTGCTCGTGGTGAATATATATATATATATATATATATATATATATATATATATATATATATATATATATATATTATTATTATTATTATTATTATTATAAAAATATTTTACATCGCTACACAAAAGCTTCCATGTTTCAATACTATGATTGTTCTTCCTCAGGTGATGGTAGATAACTTGTGATAAAAATGATTTTTTAGTTAGTTTATCAGGACAGGAAAAATACTCCACACACCTCCACCCTCTGACCTTATTTTTCTAATTTAGCGTATATATATATATATATATATATATATATATATATATATATATATATATATATATATATATATATATATATATAGTAAGCATAGTTGCATTGATAATCTAGAAAAATTATAAAAAATGCATAATAATAAAATTTAAAATAAACACTTAAACCTAAATAAAAATAATAGTAATTCCATAAGGGAAATCAATAATTTTGAAAATAAATTATCTTATTGTAGAAATCCCATAGAGTGTCCTTTACAAAATAAATGTCTTACTGAATCTATTGTTTATCATTTTGGCGTAAATCTGACTTTTAATTAGTTTATCAATGCACTATGATAATAGTGCATTGATAAACTAATTAAAAGTCAGATTATTATTGTTAGGTTCAAAATTATATGAAAGTGATTTAATCGTACCAGAGGCTCGTTTAAGATAGTTCTAAAATATATAAAAATAATTTTTAAAGAAACAAAAATTAACCTATTATTAGAGATATACTTATCGCTCAGATTATTTCTTCGTAACCTAAATGTATATTCTTAATAGGAAGTATGAGGTCGTGTCTTAATAAGACAGCTCCCCGAGATATGTATGAATACCCACAGCATCTAACCTATATTTTGAACTATTCTTCGTTAGCTCTGACCTGTCTTTGATTAGTCAAAAGATTTTAAAATCCGTCCATATTATTCGCAATATTCTTCTGTTATACATTTATGTTGCCTCAAGTCGTCGCTGCATCTGCTGGAATATTGTCCAGCATTAACTGCTATATAGGAGGTTTAAAATTACATCGCAGTTCCACAATCTGTTCTTTGTCATTAGGAAAATTCCTTGTTTCTTAATAGTTTGTTTAGCTTTTGGAAGACATTTTTTGCTATCCCACTACATCTTCGCATTGCGGTGAGGCATTTTCCATCTTATGTTAAAACACTTTCCTCTCTTCTTTCAATTGATGGTTATTCCTTTCTCCTCGCTTTCATTACTATCTTGTCTAGGAGTTACTGCAGTTTTATTTCCGGGTTTGTCATGATGTCATCTGCTTATCTGATGCTGTTAAGAGTCTGCTCAGCGTTAATATCTCCTGTAAGACTTCTAGAACTCTCAGGATCGCCCCGATGCATAGATTAAATAAACCCGGTTTCTTTCACCATTAAGTGAACAATTACTTCTTTTTTTGAATTTTAGTTGTATTTTTACTTTTCCCTATATCAAAAGCACAATATGTTGACAATATTGTTTATTATTCTATTACATCTTTAATCTCAGAACCAACATACAAAAATTCTACACTTTATTATATTTAAGATATTAGAAAAACTTTACATTGGAAAGAATGTACGGTTTCGGATCAACCCACTTCCAAAAATCCGTCCAATTAAGCAAACATCAGAGTTTTCTGAAAGGGTTTCATGTTACGACCGAAAATTTTCAGTACCACCTCTTACAAATTTTCAATCTTTTGTCTGTTGCTCCACAGAATATTTTTTTCTGATTGTGACTCGTATAGGTGGATCAGCTAATCAGATGCCTCCCATATTTTATACCAGTGGATTTTATGTAGTTGCATTTTTACCTTACTTAATATTAAAAAGTAAAATATGCAGGAATAGTATTTAATTATTTTCAGTCTCAAGTGCAACACTGAAAATCGTTGTGAAAGATGTCTTCCAAAAGTTAAGCAAAGTATTTAGAAGCAAGAAAATTTCGTTGGAAATAAAGAAAGGAGTACTGAACTGTTATGTATTATCGGTGCTCCTATACACCTGTGAATGATGCACTATCTCATCACAGATTGAGAAGAGACTTGTGGCAACAGAAATATTGTTCGATAGAAAACACGTGAGCAACGAAACTTTAGAGAAAATGGAAACAAAATGAACAATTATACTTAACATCAGAAATATTTGAAATTTCTAGCGCACATAATGAGGAAAGAGGGCTTGGAACTGTTATACTCACAGGACAGGTTGAGGGTAATAGGGACAGAGGAAAACAACGCATAACATACCTAATGAATTTGTGTAAATGGATGGCGGAAGACAAGGGAGACAACAAAAAGACGAAATTTATTAAGCGCTACAAAGTAAAGCACATTGTGTAGAGACATGATCAACAACGTCCTGAAGAACACAATATATATATATGCTATTTCCGATAAACATAAATACTCTGGTCTTGACAACTGTTAAATGCACGCTAATATGAGAGCTTTTAAAATCTAATCAAATGATCTTAATACCAGTTGACAACAATAACAGTGACATTTCTGGCTACACTTTACATTACAAAGTAGGGATCGTTTCTGTTAATTCACTCCAAAATATTAACTCACCCCAAAATAAAAAAAGAATGTACATTTACTAAAATTTACACCAAATTCTCCCAAAGCGAGGCCCTTCCATTGCACTCCGGTTGGGTTGTCCTTTGCGATTGCCCCAGATGTGAGCGACTAGGGTGCGCTATTTCTAAGTGGGAGTTCTACATTTTCCCTCACCGATAAACAAGCCAAAAACAAATTTTTCTTTTTGTTTTTAAATTGTAAAAATTTCCTCGTAAGTATCTCAAATATCATCCACAGTTAGGAAATGGGAATAACTCCCTCAGTTTTGGTAATTTTTCATTCTGTGGGTTGGATTTGTTGCGAAGTAATCTAAACAAACTTTCATTTAAAATTTATAATTTTTTGGGGGGGTGGGGATTGATATTTGTGATAAGGAATTATGCATAATTTGTGGTGAATTAATAGAAAAGATCCTAAAACAGACACTTATTCAGTATTGCGCAGACATTTAGAAAATTGCAAAAGGGTTATCCGTTTGATTTTGACTGATAACTATACTCTATGATATTTTTTCTCAAACCTTTTGATGTACGCATGTTTGTGTATATATATATATATATATATATGTATGTATGTATATATATTCGCCTTTTTAGATGATACAGTAGTTCCATCTGGTGACAATCCAGACATGATATCTGTCAATTTAAAGTTTCTCCAAAGTCAAATACTTTACTACGGAAATCTACAATTCCACATCCGCATGTCCCATGGACAGTTAATGTGGCAATGGTTGATGCGTCATTTTATAAGCAAATAGAAAGTTCCAATTACAAAAATAAAACGGTAAATAAAATTTCAAATGAAATTTGACAGCTCTTTGTGTTTCATATATTTATTTATATTTGTCCAAATAGAATTAAAGTAGGAACAATATCTACTGACATTCTACCTCCCCACCAGCGTCAAAATAAAAAAAAAGATCGTCTGCCAATAGAAGGTATTTCTATCACAATTATAACTATAGTACATATATGCATTTAAATCTGTCAGAATTTTAGATTGATATATTCTATTTTTCCTTTGGCGAGTAAACAAAAAGACATAATATGGATTGCAACATGTTATCTCATTTACATCACTGTCAGCCTTCCTCCACCTGCTACAAGCACACCTATTCAAATACATTTCTAACGAGTTAATGGATTTTATTTGTAATCATACATTATTTCTTTACTTTAAACGTTACACTTAGCGTGTTTAAGTAGACATCCTTGATGTTTTAAAATGCACGTCTACCGGCCTGTGCACTGGAGAGTCTTAATAAAGGAAATGTGCCTTCCGACAGCGTTCAAACCTGCGTCTCCCTTGTAGGGAAAACCATCGTAAAGTTCGGCGTTCTTTAAATCACTCACTAAGCATTCTGCTGGTGAGCGCCCTGAAGCACACCAGGATTTAATGTCGTTTCCCTTACAAGGGAGACACAGAATCGAGCCCTGTCGAAAAGCATATTTCGTTTATAAAGACTCTCGAGTGCACAGACCGGCAGACGTAAATTTACACTGTTTAAACAACGGGGATGTCAACACGAGCATCTACTAAATATAATGATTAAATTGATAACAAATTCACACACACATGTATATATATATAGAAAGATAATTTACTCATGCCGATTAGCCAAAAGCAGAGAGAGATCAAATTTGTAAGACTAAGCCTGATACGTCTAAGACAGTGCATTAACATCTTCCAAATAAAACAATACACATTCCTAATGTTTGAACAGGAGTAGAGGTTTATCCGTTGTTTCATGTTTAGAATTGGGTTTCCGGTTCCATCGAAAGTCTTTTCATACTCTATTACTATTAGTAGCCCCTTGCGTCATAGTGACATTATCGCCTTGCTTTGGGTGAATTGATTGATTTAAAAAAAAGATTATTCGCCGGTTAGGGTATCCATATGCCTAAATTCTTCTTCTTTTATTTATCGTTTCCCTTCAGGTCTTGGGTGATCATGGCGCTTCACAACTTAAATATTTTTTTCCTCTTACTATACTCCCACTTCCTGTTGTGCCATCGTTTTACACAATTTCTTATGTATGTTACTTCCTGTTTACTTCTGCTTTCAATATTTCCCGTTAGTATAAACTCCTCCAAGCCCTCTTTCCTGATTATATGATCCAGAAATTCCACTCTTGCATATAGGTGTCTTTTTTCTTCCTCTTTTTTTTTTTCTTAAAACTACCTCGTTTGTGACATGTTCCGTCTGTGGCATTCTCGGCATTCTTTTGTAGAAACACATCTCTCTTGCCTCAAGTCTCTTTTTCATCTTTGAGGAAATCCTTCATTCATTGCCATTTAGGAGAACTGATATTACATAACAGTTCAGATCATTTTTATTGCTTTCTAACCAAATCTTCACGTTTCTTAAGACATTGTTTGGCTTATGGAAGGAACATTTCTCTATTCCAGTGCGCCTTC
>OZ038481.1:59297480-59347480 GCA_964036315.1 Acanthosepion esculentum
AGCTGATACGGGATAATCGGACTGATAGAAAAATTGTAAGGTTTTCATGGTAGGATTGAGAACTTTTCACTATAACCTCGAAAAAAATTTCAGCAAAATATGAACTTCCAGGTCGATATGACGACTCTGTAGCTGAAAGTTACGTTACTTTGAGCCCCCCCCCCAAAAAAAAACCTATCCTGAGCGACAGGTGTATAGGAAGATCTGCAAACGCCTCAAAAAGAATTAAAAGAAGAAAGTGATAATAATATAAGTAGCTAACTTATGTGATTGTTTAATAAATTTTAAAATGATAGATAGTATCCCCTCATGTATATATATGTGTGTGTCTGCGTGCACGCTTGACTGTTTACTTGTGTGAGAGCGCGGGCTTATGCATGTATAAAGACGTTCTGAAATCAATATGTTCGTAAGATAATGATGATAAAAACATTATTTTACCAGATAAATATTTTCTACGAAATATAGTTTCCTTCTTTGTTAAGACGTTGAGCACAATGTTTTTGCATTAGTCATCCGATATCACATTACAGTTTCAAATACAAATTACTCACTGGCAAATTACAGATATATTAAGCCACTTTCACGTATATATATATATATATATATATATATATATATATATATATATATATATATATATATATATATATATATATATATATATGTGTGTGTATATATATATATATATATATGTGTGTGCGTGTGTGTGTGTGTGTGTGATTTGATAAATAGATAGACAGATAGACACATATATACGTAGATAGATAATGAAGAGACTAAAATAGATAAAGAAGAAACTGTTAGATAGATAGATAGATAGATAGATAGATAGATAGATAGATAGATGTTGTGGAGTAAATACTACACCACCGGTAACTCACATGAACTTGGCAAGATGACTTAAATAAAGAACTCAAATTTTGTCATGAGAAGTACGCCGCAGTTTATCCCAAGCTTACGTCATGACAAGACCGCCCTCTTCATAAAGTTGATGATGATAAAATGAAAATTGTCGCACATGCTTCGCGTTCGCTGCTACCGACAGAAAAATGAACTACAGCCAGATCGAACAGGAGGCATTCGCAATAACATTTGCTGTGAACAAATTTATACACGGAAGGAGTTTTCGTTTACAGACGGATCATCGATCTCTATTATCAATTTATGGTTCGAAAAAAGGAATTCTTACGAATACAGCGAATAGATTACAACGCTAGGTACCGTCTTAAAAAATCAACTGTCCAAAAATTAGGAGATACTGATGTATTATTAAGATTGCTACCAAAATATACTGAACCGCTTGAGGACAGTTATTGAAGCATTAAAATGTGAAATAGAAATTAAAAATATTTTATGCAATGCAGTTTGCGAACTATTAGTTACTCTGAAAGAAATTAAAGTAACAGCAGAACAAGACATGTTTATTTCGAAAACGAAAAAAGACTAAAAGAAAGTAAGATAGTCGATCATCTTACAAAAGCGGATATTAAGTGAATTTCATAGTGGACAACCGGAAATTTCAAGGATGAAATTCTTAGGAGAAGCTACGTATACTGGATCAAAATAGATCAAGATATTGAATAATTAGTAAAAGCTTCAGAGGTTGTGAACTGGCAGCAAAATTACATACCACGAAATTACAACCTTGGCCAAAGACAGATACTCTGTGATCAAGACTGCACATAAATTTCACAGGTCCAATAAACGGATCACATTATCTTGTAGTAGCGAATAGCTTTACTAAGTGGCCTGAAATTTATATGTGTAAAAAAAAAATCCACGGTTACAATGAATTCTTTGCTCGAAAGTTTTGCAAGATATGCCTTTCCGGATGCGATAGTTACGGATAACAGTACAAAATTCACTGCTTACGAATTTAAAGAATTTTTTTTAAATGTTCTCGATTGAACATATTACTACCACGCCATATCACCTAAGGTCAAACGAATAAGCTGAACCTTTATGAGTACTCTTTTAAGAAAGCTTTGAAAAAAGCAATTAATGAAAAAGTGAGCGAAGTAGCATTACAGACATTGTTGAGAATATACCGAATAACGCCAATCTCAATACACCGCCAGACATGTCACCAGCAGAATTGACGCTCACAAGAAAAACTAAAACGGTGATCGACAAGCTATTACCAGGTAAAAAATAAAAACCGATAATACAAAGGACAAAACAATTTTCAAAATTGTCGAAAAAGTGATTTTCAGAGTATACAAAAGTGAATGAGAAATGTCGGAAGACGACAGGCCAAAAATTGTAAAAATTATATATATGGTAAATGTAAAAAGAATGGGAACACAAAAGGTACTGGAATCAATTAAAGTAAAGGTTCACTCAAGAAAGGCCTGGAAGAACATATACAAATACTGTATATGTTTGACGTACCAACTCGACAACAATTCGTTGAAGATACAAGTATGATTACTAGAAAAAGGAAACACACTTAATCATATATATATATATATATATATTACTTCACCGTGCTTCCTTAATCATATATATATATATATATATATATATATATATATATATATATATATATATATATCCAGTCGAATCCATTACATTCATTTACGTGCTAATATTATTGGGAAAGGTCTGAAACCTCTTCTTCTCCCTCCAGCTATGGGTAAATAGCAGGACAGACTAGGTTCTATAGCCTTGGATTGCAAGTGGTCTAGGAGAAGGATAACTCTGAATTCAAACCTGGAGTGTAGCCCCGAAGGCGGATGGGCGGCACTTTGTGCTACCTTCCGGCAGCCGCGTTGGTACCAAACTGTATTAGTTTATCCTCTCCTTTAGATTCTGTTAGCAAGGCCGAGAGGGGGCAGTCCTAGTTCTCCATATATTCTCGACGACGAATATGATTAAAAGTTTGTCACTTAGCTGATTGATATCACCTTCAGTATCCAGAGTTTCATAGTCGGGCGTATCCGTCCACTCTTCAGAGGGTATCAGCAATCAGCTAAGTGACAAACGTTTACTATTAACGTTCTATCTTTGATATCGAGCACATTATTGCAAAGACTGCATGCCTTAAATGACGTTTATTTCAATATCCCATTGTCAGCATTTTTGCTTCTTTGACATCTCGATATATATACATATATATATATATATATATATATATATATATATATATATATATATATATGTATATATATCCAGATGTCAAAGATAGTATGTATATATATATATATATATATATATATATATATATATATATATATATATATGCAATATATATACAATATATATATACATATATATATATATATATATATATATATATATATATGTATGTATGTAATGCAAAGCTCTTCAGTAAAATGAATTTGAGCCAGCTGATTAGCGTTTTTTTACATTCGTAAAAAATAAT
Source organism: Acanthosepion esculentum (assembly GCA_964036315.1). Classification (NCBI taxonomy): domain Eukaryota; kingdom Metazoa; phylum Mollusca; class Cephalopoda; order Sepiida; family Sepiidae; genus Acanthosepion; species Acanthosepion esculentum. Next base: position 59,300,869 of record OZ038481.1, read on the forward strand.
ACGCTAGAATTAGCTGTTTCTCTCTGACGGGTGATGATAGCTTAATGGCAGAAAGTCTGACTAGTACCAGATCGGTCGGGCTTCGGTCCTGGCTTGAAGCATTCTGATGTTTAGTCGTACTGAGGAGCTGTGATACAGCGAAACAGTACTGTTTGCGAATGGTCTATATATATATATATATATATATATATATATATATATATATATATATACATATATATATATATACATATACATACATACACACATATATATATATATATATATATATATATATATATATATATATATATATATTCTAGCAGTGATAAAAGCATTGTACATTTTCTTCGCTACCGTGTGCAACAGAAATGTTGCTTTTTTATGATAATTCACCCAATACAAGGCCCAAGAGTCACTGAAATTAAAGGATGACTGAGTGGTATTAGAAGGAAGGCGTAAGTAAGAGAGTATTATGAAGACGAGTAGGATAGATATTGACTGACCCTGGACTTTAAGATACCAAGAGTGTAGTTTTCAGGGACGCATCCACTCGGAATTTCTTCCTCAAAGTAATCGTTCTGAGAATGATGCCATCAGAGTGGGACTTGCTCCTTATCCAAGTAACACGATCGGAATGGGGATGGTCTGCCACCGAGAACACGGCGTGGTTATCCTTACTGTGAAGTTCAGAGCTCGTGGCACCAAAAACTGTAATTCGCCCGGACCTCTGCCATAGTAATAGCAATATAGCAGGGAAATACTGAGAAATTTTTGTCTGTGTCATTGCCAGGTGGAGAATAATTAATCACCCACAAGGCCACGTAAGCAATTTGGACTCTGTTGAGGCTGTACAATGATCATTAGCTCAAATATGGAAGCATTACTCCATTATTGATCTGTAAAGACAGAGCAGCAGGAGTTAGTTATTTTCTGGAACGATACAATGAACCGACCATTCTTCCTGATATATACTTTGTTTACTGATAGCTCCCTGAATACAAAGCCCATGGGTAACTCAAGATAGAAGGTTATTGCGTTATATTGTAAGGAAGGAGGATGTACAACAGTATTATGAAGGTGAGTAGAATAGATATCGGTTGACCCTGGATTAAAAGTGACCAAGAGTGTAGTTTTCTGGGAAGCATCCATTCGGGATTTTGTGCCTCAAGTTAACAGCTATGGGGGAAGATTCTGTCGGAGTGGAATTTGATTTTTATCAAAGGAACATGAAGGGAATGGGGATGGTCTGCCACCGTGAACATGGTATGGCGAGTCCTACTTGTGAAGTACAGAGCTGGTGGCACTATGGAGTGTGATTCGCTCGGACCTCTGCCATAGTAAGAGTCATATAGAAGTCAAAGGCCAGTGACGTAACATCTGAGTATTAATGGCTGCAGGGTGGAGACCAATTAATCACTCACAAGGCCGTGTAAGCGCTTTTAAACTCTGTCGATGCTAGGCAGCACCAGCCCAGATTTGGCAGCAATATTCCATTCTTCGTTTGATGTAGCTATTTTAAGGATAGAGCATGGCAGAAGGAGTTAGGTATTTTTCGGAGCGTGGGAAGAATTTGGATTTATAGAGGGACGTTAGCAATATTGATATTCTAAGATTTAAGATTACTTACTTCTGTTGGCTATTAATCTCTAATCTAAATTCTAAATTTGGTATCACAGAACAGAATTTGTTTTATTTGAATAAGTAAGCAATTTAAATAGGAAAGACGATCAGAAAGTAATGTTATCTGTTTATTCACATGGAAATACGAATATAGGAAATACATCAATTCTCTTGGATAGAATAAGTGTTCAGCTACAAAATAACATTTTCCCGCATAGTCAGCATCACTGGCTGTGCATTTTAGTGTAGCTTTTCATTTTGTTCGCTGACAGCTTCACAAAGCCGCCTTGAACCTAGTGACAGGGATCACCGGAGGCAATACTGAAATGCATTACCCGCCACTTAACTGTGATCACATTCACTGTTTGCTTTCCGAACAGATTTGTTGTATCCTTAAAGAGGTTACAAATAGACAAAGGTGGTACTCGAGTGAAGGAACAGGAACACACGTGTAGATGAAAGAGAGGTTTGTTGTAAAAGAGAATACACTACTGAAAGAAAGGGACTCGGGTGGCAGGTTAGTAATTCCCGAAGCACGCCCCCAGGTATATCTTGTGCTCACTATATATAGGTACAGATATCAGTCCACATAGGCGATAAGGAATATGGGACATTCCATTAGAACGAGATTCAGCATCGATAAATGTTTGCAGCTGCAATATTTTTCGCACGGAAGAATTCAACGATACACCTCTTCCTCGTACGTACTTTTCTGTCAAATTCTATTTTACCAGATTTATATTTGTCTTTTTTGTTTTTTTACTGATCTATTGATTTGTATTTTCTACGGCTTATCAAACTTTTGCAGGTTATTTAATGCCAGAAAATATTTGTAAGAAATTTGGATGCATAACAATGATTTACTGATACAAGCTCTACTAATTAATCCATACTTAATTCATACCTTTCCAAAGGGTATTTTGCGCATGTTAATATAGCTAAGCCGACTGCAACTGGAACTCTACTCTCTGACTCTAATTCCGAGGCGTTATCCTTCCGCATTTCCAAGCTTACGGCATCTGGTTTTCCCAAGCGGTCACCCATCTAGATACTGAAAAAGCTCGACGTTGCTTAACTTCGATGATCGTACGAGAACCTGTGTTTCAACGTGATATGATTGTAAGCCCCACGCAATATTTAGAACAAGGTAAAATTATTATCGATTATTGACAGATAGTTTCAACTTTTACTGCCATACAAACAAAATCTGGCGCCGCTGACCAATATTATGAAAATGTAAGACATTACGTCTGGAGTCACTCTCGTAAAAATATCCATTAACAAAACTAAGGCATATTTATAAAGATCACTCATGTTATATAGAAGAACACTGTTATTCTTTAAAATTTGATTTCTGAAAACAGAATAGGTAAAATATTTATCTACATTAAGCCAGAATTGATAATTTAGGCAGCATATATGTGTCATGCTAGTAGACAGAATTTATGAAACCGTATTTATTTGATGTCAAGGCTTGACGATAATGTCCATGCGCATACACACAGACACACATGCACACGCGCGCGCTCGCACACACACACACACACACGCACACACGAACAACCAATCAGCTTTTATATATTTAATTAATTTTAAGGGATTTGGGGAGACAAATTTCCAGTTATATATATATATATATATATATATATATATATAAGTGAACATAGAAGTCAACACTTAGAAGCGACAGTCTGTTTCATGCTAGTGCAATCGTCAGGCAACAGGAGTTGCCTGACGATTGCACTAGCATGAAACAGACTGTCGCCTCTAAGTGTTGACTTCTATGTTCACTTTTATATTTACACACGCTCTATCTCTGATATTGAGCACTTTATCCCATAAATATAGCACACTTTAAGACTATATTTCTTCATATATATATATATATATATATATATATATATATATATATAATGAATGTGCTTTGACAAAAAATGGTGTATTTGTAGAAGATAATATTTTAAGCCAATCAATTCTCACAATTAAATATCAAGAGATTGAGCATTAATAAAATAAACACAATTAAATGTTATTTGAAAGCAATGAAATCCTAGAACGATGATAGTTTAGCATTCTGCTTCCATTTTATTGTATTATAGTATTATTATTTTCGATTCACCGAATACTCTAGGTCTAAAAAATCTGAGTGCATTTTCTATGTAATAGTTTCTTTCGACGGCAATGTTTGTACAAACTAAACATCAAAGTGGATCTTAGAAGCTTGAGTAATTCCCCGACTTCTGAGTGGCTAATATATGTGAAAAACATTACAAAGCTTACGGAGTTGTGTTCAAAGTCAATTTACCGCCAAAATATTATGTGTTCTCGAGCTTGCCATTTGATTCACATTAATTATAAATACTTTGACACATCTTCACTCTTCCTATTTTCTCCTTGTCAGAGCAACAGCAATGTAGCTCTGTGAAGAGATCGCGTTTGTCCCTTTAGGGAAAAACGCTATGAAACGTCATGACACACACACGCGCGTGCGCACACACGCACGTACGTACGAACATCGAAATCTACGAACATCTACGAACATCTATGCATATTCACACCTTCAACCACAAACACAGAAACACTTAATATAAAATTGTGAGTAACAAACTAATTCTCTTATAATTAACAATACATCTTACTAAAGTTTTCCAAACTCACACACTTTTTAATACACATCACAGTTTATCAACAGGGACATTTTCCTCACTCAAAATTCCAGAGACAAGTAAATTTCATCATTTCAAACAAAACTGAATTACTGTCTGAACAATTCTGGTTATGCATATATAAATTCCATTTACTTACACAACTTTTCTTCTTGAATGTTATTCTTCTTGTTTGCTTATTCCCCGTCAGCATATTTCTAAAGTAAAAACAGTACGGATTGAATCGAGGCCGTTCAACCCGCTATAATAGCATTGTAAAAACTAGCACGATTACTAAGAAGAAAACTGAATTACTGAGAAGACTTGCTGTCTCCCGATTATCAATTAAATCAATTAAATTATTAGTGATGTAAACTCTCAATGAACATAAATAATAATTATGGTTGAACAGAATCGAACTAAAGGATGACAGGAATTAAATAATAAATATCAAATCTTGTGGATTACGAGGATGATTTTTGATCCCAATGTTCCAAGAGAATCACCAGAAATCTGAAATCGGATCTAAATATACCGAAATAATTTTGAGAGAAGAATGGAGTCGATAGACGATACAGATCATAAAATTTAAAACTACGAGAATTTTAAAGTGAGTTCAGAATTAAAAAGTATTGACTTGATCTCTCGTTGCTGATCACCAGAAATCTATAGTTTGAAAACAAACTGTAACTGTAATAATAGAAATAGCCATTAAAACAATCTTTATCAATACAATTGTTATTATCAGTGCCCCAGTATTAATGATTTGTAAATTAAAAATTGCTGCAGCAGAATATTCCTCGTGCGCAAGTGTAAAGGAATTAATATTCATTTATGTTTACACATAAGAAAAAACGTAAACTGATGCATATTTGTTTTACGAACATAATTGCATATACGGTTACATATTAGTTGCTCACACACATGTGTAAACGTGAGTGAAAGAAAAACGTATGCATATATTTCCGTGTAGATATTAATAAGTAGTTAAAATATTGCCATGAAATAGAAAGGAGGGAATTCATGCCTTTCTATGTAAAAATCCAGAACTAAGCTGATCGAGTTTTCTTTTACACAAGCCAGTATATATATATATATATATATATATATATATATATATATATATATATATATATATATATATATGAATGTGGACATTGAAGTCAGCACTCAACAGGTCACAGCAGAAAGGGGTATCATAATTTTAAGTTAGAGCAAAAGGTTAGAAAAGATCCAATTTAATCCATAAGACGTTTGAGAAGGGTTTCAACTATGACAGAACAGTAAAAAGAAGACTTGAAAATGAAATTGTACGTGAAACGTGTGAGGCAACTTGTTACTCTAGGCCAGAAAAAGGGCGAAGATCATTTTGAATAAGTTGGAAAATGATCCTGGACTAACATATATATATATATATATATATATATATATATATATATATGAACTTAATTTCAATCCTTCATGAGCTTCCGATCCTTAGCTATGATTAATTAAAGATGAACATGTCATTTTCGTTTATGATCGAATTCATCACGATTCTTCTGTTAAGCTTGGAGATTATACATTCTTATTGCTCAAATAGAGTCCAATAGCGTTATAAAACCCAATAAATTTCAGTAAGATATCTTTAATCATTTCTAAGTTCAAAGCTTAATCGAAATATTGGAGAATTTTGCTGTTCCACTATACATATATATATATATATATATATATATATATATATATATATATATATATATATATATATATATATAATGTTTTTGTGTTTGTTCAAATTAATTTAAGTGTATTATAAACGTTTATCTTGGAACGGCTTTGCTTATCGTTTTGGGTCTTTTTCAACAATTTTTGCGCAGAACATATATATTATTTATTTTATGATATTAAATCCAAAACATGCTAATTAATCGCTACTTAATTACAATTTTGTTTCATCACTACAAATGTGTCACCTCGGGCGATGGTAAATTACTGGCGAATGAACGATTATTTCAATTTCAAAAAGCAGAATACTTCCTCTTTTTCCTTGACAAAAAAAACAGAGTTAAAAATAGGCTTTACCGTGATCAACCAATCGAATGTCAACGATTTTTTTTTATTATATAGGTCATGACACGAAGTTGTCTGCATATAAATCCTAAACAATTTCATTATGGACAGATACAAATGGTTACATTATTTCGTAAGATGCACAGAAGTCTGACGTTCAACATTCCTAAGAAGTAAAAGCGAAAGAGGTAGGGAGGTAATTTAACATAGTACTAACTAGTTATAAGCTCAGTCAGCTATCTACATAACATTTTGTAGTTGATAAATAAAATAACCCTTTAAAAAACTGGTAAATAACTTAACCGTTTGAATAAAAACAGATCATAAATACAAAACTACTTTGGCGAATTAATAGACAACCGTTAAGTAAATAGTTTTTATATAAGATGTTTATAATACCAAATAAATGCAAGATGTTAATAAAACTAAGTAAACACCTGTATATCCATATAAGAATTTATTAATACTAACTAAAAATCAATGCATAGCTATATTAATTCAAAATTATACAAGTTGCACTTCAGTTCATCTACAGAGAAAAAACATTATCAAATTTAAAGTTTAAACATATTGTAAGATAAAAAGTAGACTATGCCTATGCTATTTACAGTCAAGTCATTTCTTTAGTTTAATAAAGAGTTTTTATCAGAAAACCAGATAACTTCTAATTTTTTATGTAACCATAGAAAATGTTTTATTTGAAGATCTACACGTTCTAACTTTTTAAAAAAATTTCCTTTTTAACTTAGGAATTTTATTATCTTCTTTTAAATTCCAAAAGTATTTAGAAAAGATGTACTATTTTTATAAGTACTATTGGGGAAGGATAACATATGCTGGTACCAACAAGTCTTAAAATAAATCTTAATACTACCAATATAAAATTTTTCAACAGTCGGATTCTCTATTGTAAAAATAGTACTTAAGATAAACAAGAGAGTTGGTTAAACATCAGTTTCGTAAATGGCATACGTTAGAATTCCTGCAATTGCGTTGGTTATTATTATCAAGTGTATTTATCTTGGTATGTGCATTATTATCCAAATTTTTAAATTGGTTTAAAATTTTATTATTATGTTTCTTTATAATCTTCACAAGATTACAGGTGCAGCTATAACTTCAATTTTGTAATTGGCTTTGTAAACAAATCCGACACGTTATTTTCCGATTGAACATATTCAATTTGTACTGTTTTGTTTTGTACCTGATCCCTAACAAATTGATATTTATTATCAATATGCTTTGATCTTTGATATATTATAGGATTTTTAGCCAAAGCAATACTGATCTGATTATCACAGTAAATAGTTATAGGCTCACTTATTATTAGTGTTTTAATAGTTTTTATTAGTAATTTAAGAAAAATATCCTCTTGTGTTGCTTGCGACAATGCAACGTATTCTGCTTCGCAGGTCGAAAGAGAAATCATCCCCTGTTTCTTAGATTTCCAGCTAATTATTGGATTATCTTTTGCCAATCTAAAGCAATATCCTGTGATACTTTTACGATCTGGTGAATTTGCCCAATCAGCATCACAAAATCCTTCCAGTTGTAGTGGATTTTTTGACTGTCGAAATACTAGGCACTGATTCTTAGTTCCCTTTAAATAAGGTAATACTTGCTTAGCTCTTGTTAAACGCACAGTCCTTGGTTTATTTAAGTTTTGGGACAACTAAGTAACCGTATAGCAGATGTCTGGCCTTGTTGATGTCATGACGCAAATAAGAGTCCCTATCAACATTCTGTATTCTTTTCTCACACGCCGCTATACTATCTTCATAATTGTCTTTAAATCCATTTCACATGGAGTAGTTCGCGTTTTACAATTTTGCATGCTGAATTTTGAAAGATTTCATAATGTACCCAAAAAGAGGGGGTGTTAAGTTTTTTGTGTACCCCTGTGTACTAGTGAGCCAACCAAAATTTATAATATTGTTGTTAATGTTTATTAACCTGAAGTACTTAACAGTGGACAACTGATATATTTAATTTTTGTAGATATAATTTTTTCAAAAAAAGCAAATAAAAAAAAATTATTTTATGAATGCTAAAAAAAATAAAAGTTTAAATAAAGAGAAAAAAATTATTTTATGAATACTAAAGCATTTGTTCCATATGAATATTGACTTTACTAATATTTTGAAAGAAGATTCCATAATGTACCCAAAAAGAGGGGGTGTTAAATTTTTTGTGTACCCCCTTGTACAACCAAAATAAGCTGACTCATTTTATAGTCCACCAATCAGAAAACTTGAAATATTCAATCCGACGTGTATAAAGGCGACCATTTTGTTTTCTCCGAATATTCACTGCCAACCTCTGATATGGAAGACCTTAAGTATTATTGAACAGTTGCTATTAGATATTGGTGTTGTTTCATTGAACAAATTACTTACGTTGGATTTCTACATTCAGACTACGGTGAACATGTATAACATAACTTAGTTTTAGTGTGTTTCTGTTAAATATTTTACTAAGAGGGACTTTTAGGGAAATATTAAATGGAGGAACTTCTGACCTAACTTAGTAATGACCAATTGGTTAAAGGGGATTTGTAGCAAATGAGTTTTCTTTTCCTTAGTTCAGTATTATCATATTTTCTATATTTGATTTCAGCGTAGATGTAGACACTATTTTTAAAGCAGTATCATAAACACCGCAGTATTTATCAAATACATCTTTGTCAGATGAGTTGTTGCTAATCCTACATTCTATAGATTAGGATAGAATATAAGATTATTTTTGATTATATATCTTTGATTATATTTAACTCTACTCTGTATTGAGCTCCCATTAAAATTAAATGTTACGGACAGTGGAATTATACATCATTGTTCTCATTTTACCCTTATATATATATATATATATATATATATATATATATATATATATATATATATATGGGGGTGTATGTGTTCGTCACCGACTCTGCCAACGTTGTCAAGGAAAACTCCAGAAAATCGCTAAAGAAATGGGCACCAGCTGGCGAAAAATCGGGTGTATTGTCAAGGAAGACTTGAATTATGAAACTTATGTGCTCAAGACGCGCCACTTGCTCACCGTACAACAGGTCGACCGTCTTATGCCCCTCCCCTCATCGCTAAACTGTAAACCTATCCACTATTTCGCATGGGTGTCTTGGAGGAAGTGGTGAAACAACACCAAGGGAGCTCTCAAAGCAGCCATCAGGGAAGCCAATGGCCAACATGGACAGGGGCACCAATGCCAGAGTCTGCTTACAATGCTATACACACATCACTTCATGCATTTTGATTCAATTTGATTTTGACACGATTTTGAAATCAGATCATTATTTAACTTTAGAAATCAGGGCAACTATTTAACTTACATGTATATATTCGTGTTGAGTGTTCTGTAATATATTTATACCGAGACATTCGTGCAACCATTGAATATTGCTGTTACGTCTAGTCTGTTGCTCCTGCTATGTATCTGGTCTAGTTCTTTTCATTTATATTAATAGATTCTTGATAGAATACAAAGAAGAATCTGAAATGTTATTGGTCCTGTCCTGACATCTCGGCTTGAACCACTTTTCCACGACTATAACGTAGCCTCTCTGTGTGTTTCATATAAATAATTTCGTGTTGTTCTGATGAGCTTCCTTCTTTGGTAGTAAGAGTTTAAGAATTTAAGCGCAGTACTAGATTAGCGGCAAGGTCACGTCATTTTACTCTTGAAATGGCTAGATATAACCATACATTTTTTACTAACAGTTTCTTATATCGCACTTATCGCTTGTGAAACTCTCTTTCGGCTTCTTGATTTCCAGTCAACTTTGATCTTCAAAAATTTAAATGCAATGCCAATCGTTATCTTCTGTCTTCATATTCCCTGTTCTTTCATTGTCCTCTCCTTAATAATGTTTTTTCATGTCCTCTCACACTCAGTAATTCCTTGCGTGTTAATGGTTTGGGGTAATGATTAAAAATGTGTACGACAAAATAAAAATGGGCTTCAAACTCACGGAAAGATCATTGATTCAGAATACGAGCACTTCCTGTTATTACTGCTTCAAATGTACGGAAACTTTAGCACGAAGAATGTAAACTGAGCATTTCTGAATATATGAAAGATCAAACAAACTGTAGCCTGACAAGTACTTAATAACTAAATCTTGATATGATATTTTCAATGTATAATGTTCGATTTGTTTGATTAACTACTGAATGAGATTATGTTGAAAAATAAACATTTTTATAGAATAAATGATTCTCAACATTAGTTTCCGGACACAATGATGTACCTAAAACAATTTTAATTTGTTCTTTGACTCACTAACTCACTCACATATAAACTCTCTCTCACTCCTATTTCTTTCTTACACAGACACACACATACTATGTGCTTATGTATATTATTTGGATATACGCATGGATATGTGCATAGTGTATTCTGATTGGTTCACATGCGGAAATGAAACATGTTCGAAATATATATTAACCGTAGAAATAGCTATTTATTTATTTGATTACATTCTATCAGGATGAGCTTATCGCTCTTTTGTTTCGTTTAGAAAAAAATTCTTCAAGTTATTTGAGCGCTTGTTATCGTAGTTAAACTGTCGTACGAAATGATTTGAATCTTGTTAGCATTATTTGGTCTTACAAGTAGCACATTAACAATCACTTTTAATTAAATTAATTGTATATTGTCTTCTATTAATGCCTGTAAAATAGCATTGTTAATAGAATCGTTAAATGAGGTTTATTCATCGGGAAATCTGAAGTTAAATCTTTATTTTAAATATATAAACGATGCATTAACATCATTCACTTTATATGTCACTATGTGTAATGTGAATGTTTCTTATATTCGGGAAAACATTAACTGTATAAAAGTATTTTTTGAAGTTACAGCTCGAGAAAAATATAGACAGAAAAAGATATGAAAAAGACAATTGACGCTGAACTGCATTAATATTTATATATATATATAAATATTAGAACACATCCTATAAATATATATATATATATATATATATATATATATATATATATATATATATGAGAAAAATATATTTTTAAGATATGCTATATTTATGGGTAAAAGTGCTCAATATTAGGAATAGAGCTTATTTAAATACTGAACGCAATCATCAGATCTAAAAACTGTGTTCAAGCATTGAAAAAACTGTCACCAATCGGCGTTTCTCTCAGTGTCGGAAAAGACTATGGAAGTAAACACAGATAGAAGATCTGTCAACATTGACAACCTTCCGGCTACATTTGCACCGAAGCCGGTCTCAAATACCCTGTTTTTCTTTGGATCGTGTCGATTGGGCAGAATGTTGTCTGTATAGCGCACAGCCTACATGTACTATCGCCCGGGTCTGCGACCTACAGAGGTTACTCCTGACTCACCACCAAATGACTGAATTTGACCCAAACAGGCCGATACCATTACTACGGATTCCTACTACAATTTTTAAACGATGAGATTTCCTGACCATATCGGCCTGGGTTAACTTTGGGAATTGCCTGCAAATCATACTACATGTCGATCTAAGGCTTGTGAGCGAAAGTGGCTGACTGCAACTGTTAGGAATCCATTGAGAGTTGTGTTACCACGAAGTCGCATGTAATCGTAACCGAGGCCTTGTTGAACTGCTGGCCTCACCAGAACCTACGTAAATAAAGTCTGCATAGCATAGTTGCAGTATAAACTACAGATTGACTCGGTGAGTTTTAAAGAAACACAGAAGTGTCTGAGTAAGAGTCTGTAAACGATTAGCTAACCACTCTAGAGTATTCGAAAATGAGCAGTCAATCATTATATATATATATATATGTGTGTGTGTGTGTGTGTGTGTGTGTGCGTGTGTGCATATACGTTTCATTAAAGACAACTGACAAGGTATTGTGATTAAGCTATCAATTTAATTTTTCTTGTGTTCGTATAATCGTTTTCTTTTCTGGGCATAAATTGCGTAAAATTGTCCAAATGTTCTGCATATCCGAGTGGTCTTTTACACATTATCGATGATGAATTTTATTTTTAACTGAATGTATACATTATTTTATGTATGTATCCAGAGTTATGGGAACGTTTTATTTGCCAAACCCGGTCAGCACACTCTGACCGTGTTCATCCTTGATTTTACTGAATGTTGGCTTTTTCTTTTATTATTAGTGCTTCCATTATTTTTAGACTTTTTTTACATGTAGATGAGAGAATATATCCTTCTATTTTCTACAAGTATGTTGTGGATCGATTGCAGATTAAAGTTTATGCTTGGTTTGAATTGTTTTATATAAAGAGCCTACAGTCAAGCTCTCTTAATGGTAATTGAAAAGAAAAGCCTGACTTGACAGCACGAGAAATAATTCAATACAAATACGCAATAGATAGATAGATAGATAGATAGATAGATAGATAGATAGACATGAGAAAAATGAAATAGGCAAGGAAGGATCTGTGATAGATAGATAGATAGATAGATAGATAGATAGATAGATAGATATTGCTTTCAACAGTTTCTTGGTTATTTACTTAGATATGAAATCAAAATCTGGTAGTATTATATAAAATCACATTGTAAATCCTGAAAAGATCACGAAAAAAGCACATCCAACTAGCTCTGCGATTTTCTTATTACTCTGATGCTGAAAAGAAAGTCTTGCTATTCAAATTTTAATGTTGTTTTGAATTACATGTTATATTATTCTTCTATGACGTAGGTTATCACGGTTCTCCACAACGTCCTATTCTTTGTAGCTTTAAGCCCTCTTACAATTCACTTAAGTACCTGTTTTGTCAGCCATTTACGAAGCTTGTTTCCCTTCTTGTCCTGTGAGTGTCATATTCTCTAAGCCTTCTTTCTTCATTAGATGCCTGTTTCTGAGTCTAAGTATAATTTTCCTTTTTATTATCATTTTCCTTAAAATGTTCTACTTGTTTCACGGTATTCTCAGTACTCTTCTATAGAACCAGAACTGCCTGAAGTCTCCTCTTTATCTCTGAAGAAATTGCCTCGCATATATAACTTTGCGTTCTGATCTTTCCTCTTTCCTTAAAGGAATATTTAATGTCAAGTCGAATAATTTTCGAATTGATGTATCTCATAAAAGTAAGTGTAGCTGAGACCAATTTGAAACCCTGCATGCATAACGAGTTTAAAAGGGGTCCGTCGTCGTCAAAAGTGACGAAGAATATTTGAGCATTCGATAGAAATAAAAGTTTTGATGTGTCAGGAAATGCCAGTTTCTCTGGTGGAATATTACCTTAAAATCTCCCCTTGCTCTGGACGATCGACTTCAGTCGGCAGTCAAGTTCTCTTAATGGTAATTGAAGAAAATCCTAAGCTGACAGCACGAGAAATGACATAACAGTTCAACACAACCCATCCAACAATCGTATCCCACCTCCATGACTTCGGTAAAGTGTCATAACATGGCCAATGGGTTTTACATAATCTGGCCAGTCTTCATTCTAATCAGAGAGTCAACATCTGTTCATCATGTAGAACAAGACACACACTATCGAATTAATTCTGGGAAGGACCATGAAAATTATGAAAATGTGATTTATAATCATATTTAGCGAAGACTACAATAGTTACGAAACAAGAAATATCTTATGCTTATATGGAGGTAATACTCTGTGTTAGGTGGTGTCGTCTTTTATGAACTACTGAATTTGAATGAAATAGTCATTTCTGAGATATATGATCATCACGAAGTACTTCTTTAGTTGTTAAAAACGAGATTTACTGATCGACACTTCAAATCATTTTCATGATTACGACATTAAAAATGAAGGAACACTGACTGAATTTCTAATTGATCATCAAATATAAGTAAATTATATGTCTCAACAAAGAAGTGACAGGATTTCGTTCCCAACTTAATATTAAGGGTTATGGTCATGATGAAGTGATGTTTTGGGAGGGAAGATGAGAGCATGGCATTGAAAATAGAATACAATAATATATGAAGATTGCTTTTTTCCACAAAAATCAACGAATGGTGACTTTGAGACCTTCTTTCAGAATCCCTCAATTTTTTGCATACAAAGGGAATTTATTTTGACTAAATCTATAAGCCCAGTATATGTCAATGAGTATGCGCATGCGCTTGCATGTGTGTGTACTTCCGGACTTTCGCCAGGAAATACGATATAACAAACACATTTATTCCCCCCCCAAAAAAACATAATCTCCTTCTTTGTCAACGCACTTTACGCAACACATCTCCATTAATCACATAAACCAAATATTATACATTAAAAAGTTCAACTGAAAACTGATCTGTGCATAAATACATACTTATTGATCCATCCTCTTACAAATTTCCTTATATCCGCCATACCCATGCCACATTGGACGTTTATATACGCGCGCATATCACTGTGTGTGCATGTGCGTGGGGTGGTGTTCACCGGGTTCATCTTTCAGCACCTTTTCTTCCTATCCCTGTTCGCAATGTCTAATCTGACACTCACCCTTTTACGGACAAGCTTTAAGTCTCAAGACAACCAGACCACAGAAGAAGAATTCAAAATAGAAAGGGAGGTATTTCGACTAAATTGAACCAAACACATAGACAAAAACTGAATTTATTTACTATGACCTGAAATATTGACAATAAAAGCTACGATGATACTTCTAATATTTCTTGTATTTTTACTCTGCTATTAGCCTTCTTTCACAGATTTTTGCATATTTATTTAAATAAACCATCTGTAGAATTTGCCTATAAGACAAAACGAGGAAATATTTTAAATTTGGTATATAATTGTATAAGAGTGTATGCGTTTATGTATAAACTGTTATCTTTAAAACAAACCATTTATCCTTTGTATATATGCATATATGTATTTATAGAAAATATATGTAAATATCAAACGTCTATGTATGTATATTTGTATAACACATATACAAATATATAGCACATTCACACACACAAACACACGCACATACACACACACACATATATATATATATTGAATAAATTACAAATATTATATCTGCTTATTTTATCATAATCCTTTCATATTAAGTAATGTTTTCAGTATGTTACAACTGAATAAGGCAAGAGATACACTGTTACTTGACATTCAATTATAATATACAAAATAATATTCGTGAATATGAAAGGATTATGATAAAAATTAGCAGACATAATGTTATGTTTGTAATTTATTCAATCAGACATGCCTAACAGAGAATTTGCTGCCTAAATATACAAATATATATATATATATATATATATATATATATATATATATATATATATATATACATATCACATATATGTATTTATAACGTATATATAAATATAACACTCAGATATATATATATATATATATATATATATATATATGTGTGTGTGTGTGTGTGTGTGTGTGTGTGTGTGTGTGTGTGTGTCTCAGATATCTTACCTCTAGGCCATCGTCGCACGGCAGAAGGGAAGGGAATTTTAACGTCTTTCTCTATACGAATTACGCCAATGGTTCGCAGAACTCAATTCATACTTGAAGAGTATATATATATATATATATATATATATATATATATATATATATATATATATATATATATATATATATATATATATATATATATATATATATATATACAAAGTGTAAAACCTTTTAGTGTGCCGTGTTTCGTCCTTTAGCACTTATTCGGACTAAATTGATGTAATTATTAACGCTAATATTTCAAATATCATGAACGCTAATATTTTAAATATAGATTTTTAACTTACTTTTTTAAATATGTTTTTGGGTGATAATAGTATTATATTATTACTTTATATATTATTAAAATATTGTTATATTATCACTATATATATTCTACTATAAATTATACTATATATATTGTTGTATTATCGCTATATATATTGTATATAGTGATAATAAACATTGTAATAATATGGAGAAAATTGTAGACAAATGCATAATATTTCCATATTCGTATTCTCTAATCACTGTACAGGTGGAAACACGTGCGCGTGCACATATGTAGGCACACAATATACATTAGTTGGATGTATGCGCGTATGTGCGATACCAAGTATTTATGGCAGTGTGTATACACAAATATTAACTCAAAATAATAATCACTAAATTAACTTGAAGAATGTCAGGGGGAAATTATCTCACATAAAAATACGAATCAATGCTAAATAAATTGTATGATTTTCATGAAAGAATGTGCAGTTGATGTGAATAAAGATATATAGTTCTGTATAAGAGAATCTATATAAATATTCGCTTTTACATAGGAAAACTGATAAACAGAAAATTTTCTGTTTTTATAGAAAAGGATTCATATATTTAAATTTTACCTGATTCTTAATCCCTGTTGGGTCAATCTTTAGGGCTCCAACTATGTTTACTAGATAACTTAGAATTAAAATACGTATTTGAAATTTTTCCTAAGAGATTCAAGTCTTAATAATCAATTTTGACCTGTTTCTTAATTTATAAATAAATATATAAATAATAAATTATAAATAAATGCAATAATAATGAACATGCTTTTTAATTGAATAAGTTGCAAAATATGTATACTAATTTAATTCAAACATACTGTAGTGTCATTTCTTGTTATTCATGAAACATATGTTGTTTGTTGGTGAAATTATTGGCATTGTCTGAATATAAATTTGTACTTTCACTCCACGAAATAGAATTTACCATGGTAAAGTTATTGGAACTGTCAGAGTATAAATTTATAGACTTTCATACTATGAAATAGATTTTTCCATGGTAAGATTATTAGCATTGTCTAAATATAAATGTACCTACTTTCACACTATTTAAAACGATAGTCATTTTTTCAGGCAGAAAAAAATTGTATTGTAATTATCGGTTTGCCCAGATGAAAAATATTAATACTTAAAATTAATCATATTGATCGCCTTCAAATGAAGAATAATGATGATTTTTAATTAAAAAGATATTCAACATCTTTTTTCTTTTCTCTTTTTTTAAGGGGTCGAAACTCGACTATTTACACTCCAGTTTTCAATTAACACATCTTCCATAAACATTCCGAGAAGTAAATAGTCATTTTATCAATTACATGAACAAGAAAGAATCAAATGTACACATAAGAAATGCAAACTGTGATATCCTCGCATAATGCATTCTACAATTGGGCTACTTCCTTCTGTAAAGATAAATTAAAAACACAAACACTATTTTGTTCTAATAGAAACAATAGCTAAATATATTATTTAGTAGCGATTATTTTTTCAATATCAGACTCAGAATAAAAATTTATAGATTTTAGGCGGAAGAGTCAGCGAAACATTTCATAATTATTGAAGGATATTTTAAAAATAATTTTTTAAAATCCCTATCCAAGAGGTATATTACTCGCTACTGTTATTATATTAAATGCATAAAACTCTCAAGAAAATAGACTAGGCAACAATAAAATTAGGATACATGCTAAAATGCTTATGGAAAGTTTAATCAAATGTTTATATCAACGCAGTTTCATTAGTCTCGTCTGAAATGTGTAAATTGTATTTTGGAAGAAATCAATAGACCTATGCGAAACAGCTTGCTTTCTCTTAATAGAAACTCATTACACACACACACGCGCACACACACACAGACACACACATATGTGTATATATATATATATATATATGTGTGTGTGTGTGTGTGTGTGTGTGTGTGTGTGCGTGCGTGCGCGCGTGTGTGTAAGATAGATAGGTTAATAAAACAAGGCCAAATGAAAGGGTACCAATGTGACCAGTAGGAAAAATATTTATTAAATATTAATTATTAAACACAAGACAAAAATGAAGCAAGAAATTAAAGTTTTAAGTTCGGAATATTCGGACACGCCTGTGTCCTTCATCAGCGAGGGGAGAAATAAACAGAGAAACGGGAATACTCACCAACTGTTGTCCTTGTGGCTGGTGTGACTTCTAATTATATATATATATATATATATATATATATATATATGGGAAAACGATATATAATTTTTTATATATCAAGAACAATTATATATATATATACATATATATATATATACATATATACATATATATATATATACATATATATATATATATAAATATATATATATATATATATATATATATATATATATATATATATATATATAACTCTAAATTGATGAGACATTGCTGCCAATCTAGTACTGCACTTAAATTCATAGAGTCTAATTACAATAGAGGTAAGTGCATCAGAACAATTAGCATGAATGTATTTATAGAAGACACAGGGAACTTACCTTACATAATATGACAAAACATATATTTAAAATACACACACACGCATACGCACACACACACACACACACATATATATAACACGTCATATATTTAAAAGAATCAGAAAAAATGTTTAAATTATCAGTTATTAAATTATTAGTGCGCATGCGTAGTCGCATCAACGTAAACATCATTTTACTCCTCAATGATGCAACACGATACACACACACACACACATATATATATATATATATATATATATATATATGGATATATATATATATATATATATATATATATATATATATATATATATATATATATATATATATATATATATATATATATATATATATGGATATATATATATATATATATATATATATATATATATATATATATATATATATATAGAGAGAGAGAGAGAGAGAGAGATAGCCAGAAAGTGATATATTATATTATAACATAATATATATAGTTAAAGGTGTGTGTGTCTGTGTCTGTGTGTGTGCGTGCGCCCGCCTACATAAAGATGCTGAATATTTCTCAGCCCGATCCACTTTCTGAGAGGAGCAAATGACCTAACATGAGATATTGGTTACGATGTGTTTCTTGGTTCCAGCACCCCCTTGTAATACACTTGTTTAATCTTGTTGAAATCTGTTTGTTTTTTTGTTTTTATTTTTTTTTCGTTTTTCTTGTTTTGTTTCTTGCGGTGGTGGGTGATCAAAGCAATCTGTATTGTTGATAAAGAGAATATATTAGAAAAGCAAAATTAGTCCTGAAACAAAAGACCACTCATTTAGATGTAATCCGAAGAGAAATGATCACTCATTTTTGCCTCCATCATCGAGAAAGGCACAAATACAAAAAGATCCCTTGTGTACTTTCATAGAAAAGAATCCCATTGTGCTTGAAATTGAAATATTCTCACTAATAAAAAAAAGGAACGATTTCAAGAATTTTCCTTTTGATAACAACACGAAAGACATATCGATGACTTTCTGAAACATGTCCTTACGTTTTATATTTTTGTTTTATAATAAAAGAGTTCATAATTTATATTATTTACACGCGGTTTATTGTCCTCATCTTTGTTGTTTTTATCATAACGTTTCGAGCTTCATCAGGTGCTTGTCGATCCGGATAACCTTCAAACTGAACATTACTTAATCTACGGGTAAATTGTTTTCGTTCCGCTCTCTCTGTCTCTGTATATGGATATCTCGCAATGTTTTTATTTATTACTGTTCAGTTACTTCTCGTCTTGTTTCCACTGAGTCTATGTCTGCAATACCCGATCCAGAGATTGAACTCGCCATTACTATATCAACAAATTCACTAAAGAAACGTTTGAATCTACTATACATGAGGAAGGCCAAAAGGCATAACAGCTGAAACGTTGTGATAATAAAGATGAGGACAATCTAAATGTAAATAATGGTAACTCTTCTTTATAGAAATTAGATAAAAATATATTTATTTTTTGAATTATGAATTTGCAATTCAACTAAAATTCTTTGGTAAAATACCAAAATTCCAGGAATTATAGGAACTAGTATCCTTATCATTGCCTTTCCGATCCCATTATTTTTCTGGCACAATTTCCTGTAATTCTTGGATATATATTGTGTCCACTAGTTCCGGAACACGCTGAACAAAATCGTTTACGATTTTCACAACTTATATGCAGATATAGAGAACATCAAGATCAAATGCGACAGATAGACTAACTTGTCTAAATAATTTATTTGCATTTGTTGTGATTTCTATTATAATGAGTAAACTCAACATTCCACGTTTAGAGAATTAATGCTCATTAGATAATGAAGGTTAAATTTTTTTAAATATTCTTGCCACTTGTAAATGTTTATCGGCTGCATAAAGAAAAACAAAGAAATGTTGGAATGGGGCCATCTCAGACCCTAAAAAGCAATTAACTAAAAATATATATTTGACTTACAAAATAATCAGCATATTTACTGAGCATTATATTCTCTAACTAGTTTCAGATGTAGCTATTTTGCCAGTTTCTGTTTCCCAAGGGTTTAACTTTTTAATGGAAAATATTTAACTTTCTAGGAGAAAGATTTTTAAAACATTTTTGGTGCCCGACGAACATTTTTCTAACTTTATTCTAATACGATGCGGAAGTATATATATTATTTCAGTGCTTTTCGTGTATATTATCGATAAAACAATCCAATTAATGCTCATCTGGTACCAAAGAATATGTTCCACTTGCAGAATAAGGAGCACTAAATGGTCAATGGGATAGAGAATTGTCGAAGTCTTGTTATCTCGAATTCTAAACAAAATAAAATTAACAAACATACAGCAAGATGAATATTTCCTTTTCTCGACAGGAGTTTAACAAGGTAATACTCTTTGTTAGGCGCTTTTGTCTAATTGCAATATCGTCCTGGGCATGACGATAAATTTCATCCGGCAGCAAGGACTCTGATCGGGAAGTTTTGACAAGTGTGGAACCACCTCTTAATTGTTATTCTTCCCAGGCCTATCCTGAAACGGAGTGGTGAACTATGGGCAAATAGTGAACCTCCAAACTGGCGTCAGAAAACTAATAAAAGTATAAAAATACATGTCCAGTAATAGATTTTAATAATAAAAATTACCAAATTTTCCAAGAAAATTAAATTCCGGAATTAAATGACCCATAAGGAGTTGATATGCCGTTAAACAAAACAAACCAAACTAATTGTAATAAGTCAGTCATCTGTGAAACATTGTCAATTGGAAAGCACTCCTCTGGTTGTTTACTGACTGATCAAGGCTTCACATTGCAACACGCCCAAAGGAAAATATTTTGACTCTTTATATAGAATCTTTACCTCAACTAATCATCTCTCTGGGTCATTCTCTATGAGATTATCACCTTTTCAGATCGTTACAGAATTTCGGGGGCGGTAAACTGCACACCAATTATGATGTAGAATGCTATACAACAAATTAATGTAACAAACACGCGACAAAATATATGTCTTAAAATATATTTCACTCTTGAATCAATAAATAGAGAATAATCCAAGTTATTTTTTTCATATCGAACTCTAAATAATATATGAAATTAACAAACACGACACGATTAACCTTTCCTCATTGGGAATTTAATACAAATAATATTATTTTCTTTTGTCATAATACTTTCGATTTAGTTAAGGAATAAATAATAAAAAACACAACATTGCCACAAACAACAAAAATAATACAAAGCATACGTATTTTCATTTCTATTTCTTCTCTTCTGACGTTGTTAAACGTGTTTGTTTTTTTCAGTTATAAGTTACGTATCTTGAGCCTAAAAGAAAATCAAGTTTCAGTTTATAATCAGTTAAATAAATTATGTATATTTCTTTACCCCTGTGCTTTCCGTCAAAATTATTTTATCCTTTGGCTTATTGCAACTTAGCTTAAAAAAGATAGATATATTAAATGAAGATTGCTAACTGTTTTAGCATTTTTCTCCTCCACACAGTGTTGAGAGACATTCTTCAAATTAGGCTTGGTTTCTCTTGATAATCCTATTCTATAATGCTTAAAGTACACTCCAATTAGATAATATAACGATTTAAGATAAACTTGTTATCTCCGATCAAAATTAACGAATTCTTTAACGTGCTTCAAACATATTGTCAACAATAAAAAATACCCATTTAATGTAGCTCTTCTTTTAAGTCAATTAAGGTCCATATTATTTAAATGAAACTCCATGACTGTGTGTCAAATATTTTTCCTATACAAAATTTCAAGAGTTGATAAGACATTAATATATTCTCATCGTCTAAAAATCTAAAATCGCTTTGACTTTGATTTTGTATAACGCTTATGGCTGACTTGTGTGCTATTCCGTAGAAAATAGATTTGATTTCTTTAAATAAATGGCCATATAAAATTACAAATGCGCTAACATTAGAAAATATTGTAGATACATCTGCAAATAACTTCCTTGTGGTGTGTGTACGTATATTCCGTTCATTTATTTGTATTTTCTAGTAAGTTTATTATTAGATGTAGGCTTCTATCAGGAAAATTATGACGAGCAGTAATGACTGCTTGTCTCTAAAATAAAAAAAAACATTTTCATTCGTACCGCAGTATTTTTATACACGTTGTTATGAAGCATTTCAGATGAAAGTCATATTTTAAACTATTGGGTTTAGTTGGCTTCTTGAAGTTTATTAGCTTCTAAATCTAATATACATATATCTCAACTATATGAAACAGTAGATAAAAGCGTTAATTGAGTAATCCAGATAGTGACTTGACTCAAAAAGTTGTGAGTTCAATACTAAAGTAGAGGAAACTAAACCTAGAGAGTTAACTTACTAAAAAGAATTAACTGAAACTGTGATATCCACCCCCCCCCGAAAAAAAGCCATGGCACATGGAAGTAGAATAATTTACTTCCGTGGACTAAATAAAGGTTTCGGTTCGAACTTCCAACATATATCACCTGAAAAGGTCGATGTGTACAACGACCGAAACGTCGGGAATATGGCAAGAAAGATGAGGACAACAGTTCGAGCGATGTAAATAGTACACAAATATATTTAGTAATTTGGTGCTTCATAAAAAACAAGGCTGAGTATATTTTAAAAAGTTTTTCTCGCTTCAAACTTTAATATATTAATTAATATATTAATATATATTGCGTTGATATTAATATTAATTAATATATTAATATATATTGCGTTGGGGTAATTTTTAACAAACTATTTTCAACAACGATTACAGTTGCAGTGGCTTCGATATTCATTGAGTGTTCCGTACATATGCTTAGTATGTATCAATATAACTTAAAACTTCAAATAAAACTTAAACTGAAAGATTTTCAAGGCCTTTCACTGTAAAATTTCAAACAAGAAGCAATTTAAGAATACGAATACTAATTCGAAAGATCAAAATAATCTTTCCAATTTTTTGTTGTGTTTATTCAATCAAATAACACATTCGTCCGTCTTCTTTCTGACTAGTTTGTAATTTCTATCGGGCGTTCATAATGTGGAAATTATTTGAAACAGTCAACTTGCGAGAAAAGTATCAATGTCAGATCGAATAATAATAGTTAAGCGGGTAAATTTAAACATGGACGCTACATTTACATGGGTCGTAATTTTTAAGTTAATACATTTAAAATATTCAGAGAAAATATCTCAAGAAGCTAATATAAGTAATAATTATACCGTTATAGACGAACGGTGGAAGTTTACCTACTCGATAACTCATTTATAATATTAGATAAATTTACATATTTGTCATAACTAATTTAAGCAGATTGATATTCACTCGAAGAAATTTGCTTAAACTTTAATTTGAGTCACTTCCGCCATTTTCAGTTTACTTACTAAATCATTTAATTTATATTATTTTTCACAGAGTATCAAGATACATTAACTTTAATTGTTCATGTTGTTCTTCTATGTCCCGTGTCGTAAATGGCTCTCCACAACTTCCTGTCCTTTGTAACCCTTATTAAATGTTGCCTTTTCGCTATCTCTGCTAATGCCTGTTCTGCCAACCATCTACACAATTTCGCTAGATTGGTTATGCGGTTCTTTTCCATGTCCCTTTTGCCTTCAATATGCCCTGTCAGTGTCAAATTTTCTAAACCCTCTATCCGCATTTTATGGCCTAGAAATTTCAAAAAGTATATATTGTTTTGAATTTTATCCGTTACCGTTATGGTTTGTTATAAATTTACATTTGTCAACACGAGCCATTAAACTTTTCTTCAAAATTGAATTGTGATATGTTTTTCTTACAAAGACAAGATTAGGAGTAACTTTGATTTTTAAAAAGAATATTTTTTAGAACTTTAACTAATTTTAAACATATATATATATATATATATATATATATATATATATATATATATATATTTCCAGATAGATGGCAACTAAATAGGAACCCCCACTTCAATTTATTGCTAAAAGATGCCACCTGTCAAAGAACAAGAGAACTCTTGACAAGACAACGGCCAGTTACCGAGAGGTTGTGTCTCAATAAAAATCACCATGAAGAAGGCAACAGGAAACCACTCCACTATTAATCCAAGTAACATTAATGGCTCTCGTTCACGTTATCTTGGTGAAATATTTACATTGTAAAGGATGAACTAAATTTATAATAAAATATGTATTCCTTTTGTTGTTCATACAAGTGTTTAGATTTTATGCTGATTCAGGCAAATGGTTACAGAGTCCTAGTCACGTGTTATCTTGCTTTAATTTTAAGTAGGTCAGACGACACTTCTTTTTGAGAGATAGAAACGATGAGATGAATGGTTAGCTATAAGTTTTTGCGTATACATATACCCATTTAAAATCAAAAATTATAAATTAATAAAAGTAATAAAGAAGTCCGTTAAACCATGCATTTGTATTTATTTCAACAAATAATCCCTATTTTTATATTTATTATTTATTTATTTGAGACATCATTCTGGGTCTGTAAGGTTCATTAGGACTTGGTCAATTAAGGGAAACAAAATTAAGCCGAAAACAACTAAAATATACTAGCCTTCGCTAATAAGAACTTATTAATATAAGTCATTAAAATATTTACACATGCAAACATTAGGTTCTTGCTGTCGTCTGCCGTTCTTGCTTACAGTCTGGCAACCAATTTGCTACAGAAGACTGGTACAAATGCAGATACAGCAGCCTAGTGCGAAAATAAGCTTAACTTAGTAACTAGTCACACACATACACACACACACACACACACACACACACACACACACACACACACACACACACACAGCAATCCTTCTCTTATAAAGATTTTGTTAAAGACGACTGACAAGCTATTGCGATGAAGCTTTTTAATTATTTCTTTCCTGGACACAAAGTGTATAAAAGGTGGCCAAATGTTCTGCATATCCGAGCACTTTCAGCTATATTTTAGCCATTATCAGGGACGGGGTTTTTTTTGTTTTATTTTAAACTGAATATGTGGTGGTTTAGTATGCATGCATCTGAAGTTGTGTCTGTGTTCTTAGTTACTAAGTGTTGTCTTTTCCTTTTTTTACTATTAGTGCTTCCATTATTTTTAATGTTTTTTACATGTGGATGAGGTTATTATACTAGTATTTTCTACTAGTGTGTTGCGGGTGGATATTGGTATGATTCCGTGTGAGTTTAATTGGGTCCGAATTGAGCTATAGTCAGATTAAATGACAAACTTAATCGCAGCACCTTGTCAATCGTTTTTAATCAAACTTATCATCACAACTTCATTACATATTGGTTTACGTTTGTGTTTTTAATAAGCGTTCTCCTCAGCAAACAGAGTTAACAAATTTATCAGCTTTCTTTTCTGTTCGAAATCATTGGAATTATTCTTACATATTTCAATCATCACTTATCCTGAGTTGAAAATCTTATTATATACAACATTAGAAGATTATATAATCTTGTAATCTTGTAATCCCCAGTAGCAATTATTTATATGAATCTACTTGATTGTATTACCATTTTTGAGTTCAAGTATTTGTAGATTTGTCATTGAGAAGTGGTACGAATAAATATTTCTTGTCGTTTAGCAGTAACTTTAAAAAATTCCAACAAATATTTGTTTTAAAAAGAACAGCCAACCTGCAAAAAATACGAAAGGATGGAAAGAAACTGAAAAAGAAAATATGTACATGACCATATTGAATCGCTGACATTACCAACAACACGTTCCTTGAAAAATAATACAAAATCCTGAAAAAGAAATTATATTGCAATCATGTCATGATAACTTAATATACAAAGATAACTTTATGATTTCTCTTCAGGCAGAGACAAGTGTGAGTGGCTCTACTCATTAATAGAATAGTTAATTATGTAATTAATAAAGTTATTCTAAATTAGAGTTTATAAGTATAAATCAAAACCTTGAAAAATTTGAACGCTCTTATCATTTGTTGATAAAATGTTCCTTATTTTGGCTGAAATATGTATGTTTAATTAAAGTAAATGCTGGCAAATTGCATTAGCATATTAGTAAACACAAATGTATACATACACACATACGAAGACGCACATATATATATATAGTATTTGAATACATATATATAAAGAGAGATTATATATATGTATATATATATATATATATATATATATATATATATATATATATATATATATATATATATGAATGGTAAAATATATTTTATATATGCTCTTTGTATGGGTTAAAGTGCTCAATATCAGGGATAGAGTGCATAAATGTGGACATTGAAATCAACACAGAGGCAACAGTCTGTTTCATTTTAAATGCAATCGTTGAAACTATATATATATATATATATATATATATATATATATATATATATATATATGCAATTAATGGATTTTTAATCCTACACATTTCTTACTACTATAAGCGTTATATTTAATGAGTACACGTGTTTGAGTAGACATAGTTATATTTTTGTTTTTTTAAATACTGATATCAATATCTATCTGCCTAGGGATCGAAAGTCTTATTAAAGAAAATGCAGTCTCCTGACTGGAATTGAAATTATAATCTCTTGTCAATCTGAAAAATCACTTTCAATGCAAGTGTGCTTTAGCATTAAGCTTTGCTGATATTGCTTCTCATGGTTTAATGGTAAAACACGTTTGTTTTGAAAGTAGTTTCCTTGATTATTGGAGGAATACAGGTCCATTTCCTGGTTGACATTCATTTTACTGTCAAAAAATAGGGATATCTACTCAAAGATGTCTATCGTATAAATATAAAGTTTATAGTAATAATAATAACAATGATATTAATAATGCATATATATGTGTGTGTGTGTGTGTGTGTGTGTGTGTGCGTGTATGTGTGTGTGTGATTGGCTTTCCCATACACACAGGAACACATATACATTTATTACATTTATATGCATATGTGGATATGCCTATAATACATACATACATCTTTATCTCAATATATATATATATATATATATATATATATATATATATATATATATGTATGTGTGTGTGTTTGTTTGTGTGTGTGTGTGTGTGTTTGTTTGTGTGTGTGTGTGTTTGTGTGCGTGTGTGTGTGTATGATACATCGCACATATACTGCTGGTGTTAATAAAACAGTGTTCCATGTAATATAACAGACCTATTAAGTATATATTAATAAATATATATATATATATATATTTATATATATATATATATATATATATATATATATATATATATATATATATATATATATATATATATATAATCACTCATCTATCAGTGAGGGATTATATATATATATATATATATATATATATACCCATACATGTATATATGTGTGTTTGTGTGTGTATATATATATATATATATATATATATATATATATATATATATATATATATGCGTGTGTGTATTTCTCTGTGTGTTTGTGTGTGTGTGCTTACCAATGTGTCTCTATGTGCGTGCAAATTGGAAAAGCAATCTCAGAATGGCATTTATTTGTTCACAGAATCGTCTCGAGTTTAAGTATGTTTTCGACTAGACAAAAAAATTTATATTTGATATGCGCATTTCAACACAAATCAAAACCTACTTTGTTCACTACTTTCATGGCATGCCATCTGCATCACTGCATTTCATATAATTAAATGTTTTCACTTAGAACTTATCTTGGCGAGTAAGACTCTCCTTCAGCAACCCTTGTTCCATTACAGCAAGTCAGTCACGAAACGTGCTGGAACATTTTCCGAGAGAAGGTAGGTTAGTGCCTTAAGGTAAATGAGTCCCCAAACAGTTTTTGGTGGCCCATACACCAGACGTTTCCTATCCTCACATAATTCCTAAAATGCGTCTAAATTGTTGTTTCTGATAAGACATATAAATACAGATCTTATTCGTAATGTGTATATCAACATGTCAATAGCTTAATAATGAAAACAGCTTTTATTTTACACAAAAATACTGATTTTTTTCCTAATATATTCTTCTTCCTTGGGAATGAATTTCTTTCAGTAACTACATCGGTCAGATATTACTCGATCCAAATTTGACTTACAAATTGTCATGTCATGAACTTATTGATCCACGCCCATATTTAGGCACAGAATATATATCGATATATATGTGCAGTTATGTGCATATTTGCCAACCTTTATTTTCTTGCACATATACATATAAGACGTTGAACAAGGCTAAAGCAGATAAATCGGAAGTACTTGTGATTAGCAGAAAAAGTAGGCGGAGTCTCAGTTCCAAGGTTTGTAGCCAGGGACGTGGGAACTTTGATTTTTCGAAACTGAAAAGAGACTGAAGGAATTCGGCAAATTTGCACATGTTTCACATTTCCCATAAACAAATCTTCGTTGTTGACTTTTCTTGAAAATGACGGCCTCTATAGGAAAAAATGATATTTGTTATTTTCGAAAAAAGTTATATCTTCATTTGTTCGAACAGAAATAAACATCTTGTTCCTAGAGAAAAAAAATCTTTATTTAGTTTAATGCACTTCTTAGAGGCGATACTTGAGACATATTTTCGAATAATCTAGATTATAAAAGAGAAGCTGTCCTTCACACGTTGTCTGCGTGTGACTTTGCATGCGATTGTGTAATATATATGCGTATATGTTATGCGTGAGTAACTTGCATATACTTGTGACATTTAATATAAACACAAGTATACGCGCATACATGTATACACACGGTTTGACTAAGACATTTAAATGATATATTTCCCTCCCACTCAGTCTGGACAACTCCTACCCTAAAGTTGGTGCAAAAAAAAAATGATTTTTCAAATCCAAATAAAAACAGATAATTATAAGATTTTTAACTTTTCGGAAATTATTCGGTAATAAATGTAATTATTCCAAAAAGGGTCATATTTATTTTGTAGTTTTTAAAGAATCATGCGTGACTAGTTCTCCAACACTTTCTTAAAAAATAATTTCATACCAAGCAAAGCAATATAGCCACTAAGATGCAAAAGGTTACTGGGTGTGAAAGAATATGAGTAAAAGAGAACCATCTGTAGTACCAGCGATGTTCTCTGAAATCATTAAGCAAACTTCCATTTAGAGCCTTAATATGTTTTACTTTATTTCTTAGACGATTTACAACATTCAGTATAATTTCCTTAAGTATATAATATCAGAAAATAAAAGGTTTTATTAGTTTATTAATATATTAAATATGACCCATATACTATTAGTGATATTTACTTAGTTTAGCTTAGTAAGTTAAAAACAACATTTGTGAAACAGTATCGACACGACCCACGACAATAATAACAGAATGCGAGACAAGGATATATATATATAAAAGATTACCTATGATTAGAATTAAATTTTTCCTTTCATACATAAAATAAGATGAAATAATATACGATAACGTTCATCTATCTGTGTGTTTATGAATAGAAATCAGGGCCTTTAAAAATTTGTTTATGTCCTTCGTTAAATCAGTTAATTTGTCAATATTTTGATCTTCATGGGTGAATATTTACATTTGAAACAAATAAAATTTGGTAGGTTATACTGATATATTTTGATGTAAATGCCTTCAACAGGTAGCACCCATATAATGGGCTATGTAAATAATAATGTGAGGGAAAAATAGTTACCTGGTATTTATATATGTATATATACATATATATATATGTATATATATATATATATATATATATATATATATATATATATGAATATATATATATATGAATATATATATATATACATATATATATGTATATATATACATATACATATACATATATATATATATATATATACATATATATATACATATGTGTGTATGTGTTTGTGTGTGTGTTGTGTGTGTTTATGCATATATATATATATATATATATATATATATATATTTATATATATATATATATTATATATATATATATATAAATAAGGTTCTCGGTTAGATTCACTTCCTAAAATCAATTTTAAGATTTTTATTCATTGATATATTTATTTTTGGTAGTAGGTCGAGCCGAGAAAATTTCTGCATACCCTTATATAAATACCGAAATCCTGCTGGATGTCACCAATTGAAAATTTGCTCCAAATGTTTATAATATATATATATATATATATATATATATATATATATATATATATATATATATATATATATATATATATATATATAATTAATATTGTTTAGACGATAGACACACACACCTGCAGACACATATACATACATATATATATAGGTACATATATACGCATGTATGTATATGTGGATATATATATATATATATATAGACTATAATAAATAATTTATATATATAGAAAGAACGATATAATTTATATATGTATACATATATATATATATATATATATATATATATATAAAGAGAGTGAGAGAGAATGAAAGTGGCTGTGAGACTGAGAAAGAGTGAGAGAGAAAGATAGATCATGTACAGCCAATCCTCCATTTGATTGGGACTGTCAGTTTCATACCTTAAGTAATCATCAGATTGTTTATATCTACAAATACTTTGTTCTACATATTGAATATTGAAAATTAGTATCCCCCTCTCTTTCTCTCTCGTTATATATATATATATATATATATATATATATATATATATATATATATATATATATATATATATATATATATATATATATGTAAGTATGTGTTGTTAGAATTTGGTATATTTATAAGGAAATAGTGCTCAATGTAATTTTCCGATTTGTCGGAAGATCTCATATAAGCTTGAAACTGACGTTCAACATGCAGTGTTGATCCCTATGTCGACAAGGTCTCTCTCACTCTCTTTCTATATGTGTGTGTGTGCGTGTGTGTATGAGTGTGTGTTTACAATTAGTTTAAAAACAGTAACTGAGGCATAATCAATAGTTATGTCAACAAACACCTGTTAGCTCGTGAGATTTTTAAAAGCCATAACTTACCAAGCGTTCGTTCTTCTGAGAGGGAGATGGAATTCCGGCAGTCCTTATCCGTGGGTGCTGTCATAAACAGCGACGCAGTGGCGGACGACGTTACTGCCGGCGATGAAAAAATCGGTTGCGATGATGACAATGATGATGATGATGGTGATGTTAATGAAGATAATGATGATGATTTTGTGGTCGGGTGGGCTGCTGCCGCCGCTGCTGCAGCTGCCGCCGCTGCCACAGCCGCCGCCGATTCGTAGGCTTCCTGTACATAAGCACTGGGTATCCGGCCCTCTTGGAGTACCCAGGGGCCGGTCGGCCAGTCATAAGTCTTGTTAGTTGTTCCATGTGAGTTTATCTTCGTGTTCGTATATCCTGATGAGGTACCCCGACCAGCGGCCGCTGCAGCTGCCGCGGCTGCTGCCGCTGCTGCTGTATAAGCGTAAGAGATGGCGTGTATATTGTTATGATGTTGGCTGTGCCTTACCGATGACCCTAAACCCGGAAGGGTCAACGGCAGAACCATGCCACTTGGTGTTGTGTGGTAACCCGTTCTTTCGCCGACGGGTTCTGGTGAGGAACTGATGTTTGACACTTCAGTTACCTCACTTTTGGAAACTGTAGAAATGCTGTTAGTATTTTTACTATTACTATTATTATTGCTCTTACTAGTATTATGATTGTTTTTACTGTTGTTTCCTAAGTTAGCCCCAAGCAGTGTAGGTGAGCCGGCTGAAGCCAAACCTCGGGCGGTTGATGAAGACAATAGCAACGGGTGTATAATTGATCCATTCCCGACAGTTTCTGAAGCACTGCCGTCACTGGTACAGCTACTTCCATCTCCACTACCAGATGGTTTATCCGTGCCCCGAAATTTGGTAGGGCTGAGGATATCGTCCACAGAGAAAGCAGTAGGTCTACGAAATGGCCGTTTATTTTGTTCCTGAGATTTCATCATTTTCTCACGTCCTTCTTTCAAAATGCTCGTTCCTTGGGATCGAGATTTACGATCATGATCTGAAATCGTAGGACTGGTGATCCGAGATGACAGCATCCGATTGTAATGATTACCATGATTTTCTTGCGTAAACGGAGATTGTCCTCCGTTTCGATCGCAGCTTTGAACCCTGTTCTGTCCGGTACTGAGTTCAAAATCTATTGCAACTTTGAGTTTACCCTCATCCACATCCTTAACTCCATTTGAGTCAGTTTCGCTTGATAGCATGAGAGAAGGAGAAGGGTTTTCAGAGGTACTCACGTTCGTGAATTGGGTATTTTTGACGGATATTTTTTCAGGGCTAGATAATCCAGTTTCCAAAATACAACATTCATTGCTGCCCTCGCTGGCGCTGAATGTAGGGCTGCCCACAGGGGTAGCATCACGCTGGCTAACATCTTCTTTACTTTCGTGAACACTATCGTCATTTGCCTCGGCGCTAGAACTGATTCCAGTGCATCCAGGTTTCCCATTGCTCCCTTCATAGTCAACACGGTTGACGTCTTCTGTTCCCTCGATGTCCAATAAGCGATCCTCATCATCAGAAGAGGATGAAGAACAATTGATTGGGCCAAGTTCTCCGTTCCCTTTCGCCTTGTTACGTTGGTGAATCGGGTGGATCAGGCGATTATGGTGACGGTGATGGTGCTGAGAATGGTGGAGAAGGTTGTCCAGGGCGGCGGGTAAAGGTGACGAAGAAGAATTGGATATTTTAGGAACCACCGGTTTTTCGCTCCCCACCAAAGCATCGGATAAAGCCGCCACTCCTGTCTCTATGGCCGTGCCACCTCGTCTGGAACCTCTCCCTTGTACTCCTTCTTCCGTTCCTTCGGCTTCTTCGTCGTTTGAAAATTTGCCTTGACGCGTGGCGGTAATGTTCGTGGTGGTGTTGCTTGGTAAAACTGTAATGTTGCTGTTGGTGGAGTTTGGAATAACCCTGATTCCAGGTGGCGGTGATGCGATGGCTGATTCAGTGCTAGTACTTGCCACTGAAATGTTTGTTTTTAATTGGAGATCTTGGAATATATGTGTGTTTCTTTTCGTTAGAGTAAGTACAGGGTTGACTGGTTCCAATTTACCAGTGATGTCCAGATTTTTGGATTGTTTGTTTTGGGACTCTCGTTGATGTTTTGATGTTTGTTTATTTTGAGATTTTTTTTTGCTTCTTCGTTTTTCTTTTTGGTTCTGTAATTCCTCTATTTGGTGCTTCTCGTTCTTAGAATCAGAAAATCTGTTCTTATTACCAATATCGTAGATTTTAGCGTGGTTCTTTTTCGCGTTGTCCGTGTCGCTATCAGTGCTATTAATTCTGTTTTTAACGATTTCCAAACTATTGAACACTTCTTCGTTATCGTCGTCGTCGTCGTCGCGATACTTGTGGCCGTTATTATTATTATTTATGGAAATATCACTGCGTTCGTTGTTGTTGTTGCTACTGCTGCTGCTACTGCTGCTGCTGCTGCTGGAATCATCCCAGTTCCAACGGCCACCACTCTCGCCACTGCGACTGTTAACGTCAATGGCTTTTGTAGTCCAACCACCTGAGCCAGTCCCGGAACTACTACGCCTTTCCGTTATAGCACTTAAAAGATTGTTTTGGCTCGCATTATCCTCGCTTTTTCTTTTGCGTTTCGTAGCACCGGCGGCGATAATCCTTGTGTTATCTATTGCAATACACTCTCTTCCAACACTTTTGGTATTTCTCCGATAAGTGGGGTCGTTGGTGGAATTTTCGCTATTAATTGTAAAACGGGCTGTTAAATTAAAATCATTAGAATCCACACTTATTTTGTTACTGACAACAATTGAAGAAACTGCATCAGAGTTGTTATCAACGGGCGAAATGGTATTAGTCGTACTTGTTTGCAAGTTATTGACGAGGGTAGAGGAAGAGGCGGGAGGGATACTGTGGGTATTGTCGATGTGTGTACGGGTGCTGGTAGCGGTGGTTGCAGAGTTGACAACGCTTTTAACTCCCACTTTTTGGTTATTTTTATGGGAGGAGGATGTTTCCGACCGGCGCTTGTTATTGTTAAAAAATAGGGTAGTAGTCACAGTGGTGGTGTCGGTATCTGTGTTCCTCTTGTCTTGGTTGGGGACTGAATTTTCTGCTAGCGAATTCCGAGAAAGATTCACGGCTCCCTGCCGTCTGTCCTGTTTATACCGGTTGTTATAGCGAGTGACTCTGTTGTGAGACGAAGCTGCTTTGCTGCTTGCAAATTGGCTTCTTCTGTTCATTGCACACGAAATTGGTTTAGATTCCTATCAGATTTGCTTTTTTTTATCCCCCCCCACTTTCTGTAGTTTTTTAATCTTTTTTTGTTTAATTTTTTCTTCCTTTTTTTGTCTTTTATTATTTCGTTAAAAAACAGTTCCTGTATGTTTTTCTGTAAATCCGATCCAGTATGCCTATATGTTTTATATTCTCTGTTCATGAAAATGTTTTTTATGGATATACTTTTAAAAAGAAGTGTTTAAATTTTTCAGCTGTTTTAAATATATATATATATATATATATATATGTATATATATATATATATATATATATATATATATATATATATATATATGTATATATATACAAAGTTGGTGTTAGTCTGCGCGAAAAGCGTCTTTTACTCTACGCTTAAAAAAGATAATCCAATTTATATGAGTGAAAACGAATGTCTGCACGTATGAGCAAGTTTCGTTTTATTTCAGATTGTATCCGTATGTGCGTGCGTGAGTGCGTCTACGTGTCGAGTGATATATACAGTCATAAATGTAAATATTCAGCTTTTTTTATGTATATACATCTATTTTTATATAGTTTGATTCTGATAATTTTTCATTTGATAGTACGTATATATATATATATATATATATATATATATATATATATATATATATATATATATATATTTGTAAATTCACTGTTTTTTATTCATTTTAATTATGTGTACACATATTTGTAATTGTTTTACAAAATTTTATATTGAATATGCGTGCCTGTTTTGGTTGGTTGCCTATTTGAATCCGTGTGTGTATTACGTTTCAGGTGTTTATATACGATTAATATTTATAAGTTGTATACATTGGAGCACACAGATGAGCATGTATTTAAGCCTTTTTTTATATAAATAATCAGATTATAAATCAATGAGTTTGTAATTCAAATAATAGAATTAAAAAAACGATTCTTCATGAAGGAGAGAATTTTTTTTAAATATATATAATAAGATTATCTTTAACACAAATACATATTGGAACTTTATATATACCGCAACGACTGTACTGTCAGTCGTATCTAATTTACAGAAGATTTCTTTGCGCAAATATCGTCGCGTCCCGTAATAAGTCACGTGTTTGCCAAGTACCGCGAGGATAAGATGGCTACTTAATCCTCTTCGCAACAATTCATTACATGTAATCAATCAACAGATACTAAGCAACGATTACAATACTGTCTTTTTTTTCTTAAATTTATTATTAGACAGTGATAATTATTCCGTTCAATAATTTATACGCTTATGTCACTGCTATAATTTTGGCATTAATTTACTTTAAATAATATTTACCAACATCAAATGGAGTACGGAGTTGTTGTTGTTGTTATTATTATTATTATTATTATTATTATTATTATTATTATTATTATTATTATTGCTGTACAATGATTCAAACTGGCGAATTTTGTTTTAACTCATTAGCGTTATATTACTTTTTCTTGGGTGTTATGGTATTTGATTATCGAATGTTTTATTTGAAGTTGAGTAATAATGAATATTCTATTAAATTCGCAATATAATACACTTAGTATGACAGTAATAATGGTATAAAAAGTATAATTTTTAGAGTTATTTTTATGAGTATTACTTATAGTAATTTTGTTATTTTATCTATTTTATTTTTTATATCATTGCTATTGTTTGGAAATTAACATTTTGAAGAAATTGATGTTACGTTTCTGATACAATTTTTATTTAAATTTTACACTAATAACCGTTAAAATGAAAGCGAATAAAAGTGTGGTTGTTCTAAAATTACGAGCGGTCAACGTATCTGAATGTTTCTAAGTTCGTAACTGACTGCAATCATGGATAAAAAAGCTTTAATATCTAAAAAGAGTTTTATCCGGTAAAGTAGTCACAGAGAGTAAAGAAAAGCTTCAATCAGCAATCATATTTTGTGTTGTATAACACACGATTACAAGACAATTAATAAAAATGAAATAGAATTTTTTTAAACCACACAACCTATAGATATGAACAAAAAAAAAGTAACGAAACAATATCGAATATATTTTACGTGTATACGGGTGTGTTAATAACTTTGGCCGTATATACTTTGCTGTATATGTATTGTATTATATGAATATTTTTCTTAGACAAGCGCGATGTATATTTTTTAAAGACGATATGTTTCATGACGAAAAGATTTGAATTAATAATGTCGTGTTAGTTTAAGATTAATAATACTCGAAATAATTTAAATAATGCATTTATTGATCTTATGTAGTAGTACTCTTTTTACCGTGTCTGGTTTGTTAATTTATAAAATCCTTAAAGAGCATTTAATGGGTTAATGACAAAGGCACTTTTTCGTTTTATATTTCTAAGATATAAGATAGGAATTAATATTTTTCTTCACACTTTGACATTACTAACGTTATTTAACTACTTCCAGTCACATACGAAAACTACAATTTTTTATATTTTTGCTATACATACACACACACACACACATATATATATATATATATATATATATATTCGTGTAGGTAGGTGTTAAGTTTTCCATGTGACTCACTGTATTGTAATATATGATTTTTTTATGAATATTTATTTTCTATATTTGAGGATGCATATGCAAAATGAAAAGAAATATAGAGAAATTAGAATGTACTAATAAACGCTCAGAAAAATTATTTTTCTTTCACTCAGTTTCATGTTTAAGGCGATAATGTTGAGTTTTGTGGCTGTGAAAACGTGAATGTTTGTATGCGTGAATGTTTGTATGCGTGAATGTTTGTATGCATGAATGTGTGTATGTGTGAATGAACATTAATCACTGTGTGCATGGGCTTGGGCTAAGTACAGATTAATGATGATTTCTGTTTGTGATTTAATGTCCGTACCGGTTAAATTGTGTCATTCTTTTTCCTTTTTTCCATTTTTTTTAAACTTCGGAGTACCTTGATTAATTTCGTAAGTAAACACATGTCATTTCCTTAAAAAAAAAAAATTCTACATGACGAATAAAAAATAATCTTGTAAATTCTCCTAAAACAAAATTTCTGAAATGTTGATCAATAGTTACACTGATGTATATTTTCACATTTTACGTATGGATGTCGGTGTTAAAAGAATAATTAAACGAATATGCGTTAAGCGTGATTAACCATGCGTTGCAGAGCACTCTTCTCTATTTTGATATTATATTATACTGTTCTCTAGTTTGACGTTTGAGTTTTTATAACATTATTATATAAATGTTTTCCGTTACTTTTATAAGATAATCTGAGAGAGAAGACTAAAGAAAATATAAGCGCTTATTTACAGTATTTTAGATACATTTAAATAATCATTCGTATATTAAACGCGTACTAGCTGTATATATTATTATTATTATGATTATTATGATTATTATTATTATTATTATTATTAATAATAATAATAATAATAATAATAATAATAATAATAATATAAAAATCCGCTACTCAGTGTTATAAGCTCTGTCGGCATTTAGTCCTCAGTTTATATTTTAAGAGTTTAGGTTATTTTAAGCTTCAGCTCATATTCTTACTACTTATATAGATAGCTAGCTAGCTAGCTAGATAGATAGATAGATAGATAAGTAAAAGATATGTTTAAGTGTTTTCATCGAGATCATGATTGTGTATATTTAAAAATGCGTCTCGATTGATTATTTTGGTACATATGTACGAACCTATATAAATATAAGTTTACATAACATATATATATATATATATATATATATATATATATATATATATATATATATATATATATATATATATATATATATATATATATATTAATTTAAGTATACATAACACTTTTTTTTATTTGCATATATCAACAAGCTGATAATTATGTTATTAAAATTCAATATTTTAATATACCAACCATATTATAGATAATTTTATTGTATGATATGATTATATCTGTAGTGGAGGTACGAATTTTACTGTGTTTATATTTAAGCGTGCATAAATGTGTACATATGATATATCTGTTCAAATGTGTATTGATCTCAATGTATCTACATGTGCTGAGTGTTTATACCCATATCTGATTGAATGTTGAGGGCATTTATTTTAAGATCGCTACTTAAGAATGTGTGTATCATTTTACATTTGAAGGCTGTACAAGCCAATATATACGTCTGTACAACATCTGTGACTGAATCTCTCCCTAACAGTAATAGCGAATGTGTATACTAAATGGTTGCACGTGCATGTCTGTACTTGCTGTAATGTATATTCATTCAATGTGTGTGTGCGCGCGTATGTGTGTGTTTGCTTAAACGTCAGATTCTGAAAGCGAACGAAAGAAAGACAGAATAAAAGAAAAAGGATGGACAAAAAATACTGTGCTAAAGTAAAAGGAATTAAAATTGAAAACCCCAAAAATACAGAGTATGAAAGAGTCAATTGTTTAATATTAAATCATAAACTTTCTAATTATCAAAGTTATCAAGTACGCACAATATATTCCGCCACTCTCTAGTCAATAGATAATTACTTTTACGTCTACTCTTGAAAGTCTACGGAAATGTGGCTCCTTTTATTTATTTTCACAGAGAAACAACGTCCGCAAGTGATGAAATATATTAAGTTTTTATTTTCTTTAAACGGGTGTTTGCCTGTCTGTTAAAACAATTTCAAGTCTAAAGTTGTGTACGTGTTTCTGTAAGTGAATTTGAATGAATGCGTATGTTTGTGCAAATTTGCGATTCTAAGTTTACAAGGACGGTGTATGTTGGCGAGAAGACATTGATAATTATTTTTTTTTAATTCATAGACACCTCAATTGTTTTTTGTTCATTTTGTATCTACGTGCACCGGTTCATTATTATTATTATTATTATTATTTAGAGAATTTCAATTACTGTTTTCAACGTGAGTTCATATATGTTGACATTTCGGAGTGCGTGCCTGTACGTACGGCTGTGTCGGCTTATGTGTGCATGTCACTATACTTGTATGAAATAACCGATATATGTTATAATTGAATACTATTCACAAATGTCTATGCTGTCAAAGATTTTACATACATATATACATACATACATATATATATATATATATATATATATATATATATATATATATATATATATATATATATATGCGTGTGTGTGTATGTGTGTGAAGATATGTACGTTTGTACTTTATGGCAAGAAGTGTTTTTTTTTCTTAATTTTATTTCTTACGTTTATTTTGTTTTACATAAACGTTTTTATTTGCTTACGTTGGTATATTTTTGAGTGCTTTTAAAACAAAAACGCTCCTTTGTATTTTCAGTGTGCTCGACTAATAATTAAGAACTTTAGACAATTTAAGACAATGCTCAAATCTTCTCACATAATGACAAAACGGATGTATGTATGTATGTATGTATGTATGTATGTATGTATGTATGTATGTATGTATAGAAGCCGGTCAAATTTTTGCCTTAAATTATTCCGTTGTAGATTTAGAAATCGATAAAAAATCGTTTATTTCAACGTAATAATTTTACTGCATGCTTGGAAACCGGAAAATGTATTTTTCTAGTTTTAATATTGTTGTTTTTGTTGTTGTTGTTGTTATTATTATTATTATTATTATTATTATTATTATTATTATTATTATTATTATAAATGGACTTTCAGCGATAATGCTATAAATTATTTCACCAGCAGATATTCAAGATATTCTTCATAATACATTTATTCTATAATAAAGATAATTATGCAGTACTGTATGGTTTTCCAAACGTGTATCTTAACACGTGAGGGTTGTTCAATATGATTATCTGTGCTTACTATTAAGGACTGTTTTGAACTAATAGCCTATCATTAGAATTTAAACCCCTTTTAAAGTGAGCGTCAAATGAACGTTATATGAAAGAATCAATGAAAAACTGGCCAGGTGGAAGTACAACGAAATCGAAATACAACAATTATAATTAAAAAAAAAAAAAATTATTTTCAAGAAATCAAACCGAAAACGTTCATTAAATGACTTCAATTACAACAAATAGATATAGAAATTCTCAGCATGTGCAGATGCATTTATTAATACGGGTTTGAATAGATGTGTATCACCAGATATATTACTTTGTCTAT
Source organism: Acanthosepion esculentum (assembly GCA_964036315.1). NCBI lineage: Eukaryota > Metazoa > Mollusca > Cephalopoda > Sepiida > Sepiidae > Acanthosepion > Acanthosepion esculentum. The sequence continues at coordinate 59,341,605 of OZ038481.1, forward strand.
TTAATTATGTCCGTGCTTTTGCACCTCTGTACATTTTTGATTGTACAATTTATATAATCCCCTTCTCTTCCCTGTGTGTGTGTGTGCGTGCGTGCGCGTGTGTGTGTATGTGTACGCATGCGTTTGTGTATGTGTGCTCGCACGCGTGTTTCTGGGTATGATCACATGCTTATGAGCATGTAAGGAGTAGATTTGAGGTTTGTTTGCCCATGTTGTTTTATATTCCTGTGTATTCCTGTGTAGTTTTCTCACCGGTAGAAGATGCAAAAAAAAGCAATTCTTAAAATGTCACGGGAATATATATAACATATACACACACTCACGCACACATAGATAGATAGATAGATAGATAGATAGATAGATAGATAGATAGATAGATAGATCAAGTAAGAAAGTGATATTTGTTTGTGGTAGAAATTCACTCGTTAATGTATACAAAAGAAACACATTTGTTAGAGCAGAACTTTTTTTGTATCCATTAATATGTATTTATATTTTGTATGTATGCACTAGTTTTTGAATGAAATGTGTTTCATTTTCAATTTGGTGAATTCCATTTATATATATATATATATATATATATATATATATATATATATATATATATATATATATATATATATATATATATATATAAATGTGTAAAAATTAATTAGTCGGAAAATCTTTTCATCAGCTGTAAGTTTCAACTTCCTGTTTATAAATGCGCATGTACTGTTTTTGATATTTCAGAATGACGAAGAAAAATGAGATCACAATTCTATATATTTATATTTTATGCATAGATATTTATACGTGTATGTAGTTGCGTTATTATTTTTCTCCATATGCAGTTATATATTAAAAATATTATTCATAGATGGGACTACATTATCAAACATTTACATTATCTAAGTGCGTATTTTTATACATGTTCATTGATACTATGTGTGTGTGTCCATGTGTCAATGTTTTTAAATGGATGACAAATAAAATTCTCAGTTTTACAAATACGTATGAGTATATATGTATTTATATAGTTGTGTTTATAATTGTTTTTATATGCGTGTGTGAGGAATATGCCAATATTTGTTTGTTGTTGTTATTTCTGTATAAGCGTTATCGCAAAGTGTGTTTACGTCGAATTATATATGTATATACTACACAATGCGACTATATTTGTACACGTGCTTAAAGAGGTCAAATATCCATCTGCATGTATTGATATATGCAAATATTTATAGTGATGAAATATTTATCGTTTTCAGTCTGAACGTAATTTATAGGCCGGTTTATCAAGCTATATAAACAATTGAATATCCCTTTGTAGATATCTAATTACCTGTGTTTGCCAGGCATTTTTCATAGTTTCACAAATAGCTAAATATTTACTTGAAATTATGATTTCTGAAATTTGTTAACGTATAAGTATTTGTATCTCAGCTTATTTCCTTATAACTGTAATGATATATGCGTTAATGTACATTTATGTGCGGGTGTAACTGAATGTTTGTGTGTATAAATGATTTACAGAGCACCCAAAAATTATTTAGAAGCGAACTAAACCCGTATAACTGTCAGTTAGGCATCCATCCATCCAACCGGTACGTACCATATTCTTTGCAGTTAATGCAGGCGTCATCGCTTTAAAAGTGACATCACCATATCAGTATATCGACAACCACCACCACCACCACCACCAAGATACGATCACTTCCACCACTACCAAGATACGATCACTTCCACCACCCGGCTGTAAACATTTAAGGTGTTATTGTCTTGGAAAAAGCAAACAGAAACGAAAGCGCGAGAAAGAAGAAAAAAATAGTGTAAAGAATCCACTAACTGTGGCAGCAGAGTTCTTATTGTAGCAGACACTGCTTCCAGGGTGGAGCTATTTGGGATAACAACTTGAGTTTGGTGTGGTTTACAGGATGCCGTGTCGAGTCCATCTTTCCACGGTGAGAACGGAACTATCAGACGGAAGAAAAGCAATGCTCAGAAACAGAGAGACAAATGAACTTGCAGACAGGCAAGCAAGCACGTAGGAGACAAAAAATGAATGAAATAGAATGCGAAGTTCAAAATCTATTTGTCGTGGTTATAGAGATTAATTGGGTTGATGTGTGTAAGGATGGAGTAACACAGTTGGTTAAAAATCTGAGAAATAATATTAAATGAGAAAACAAGGAAGAAAGATGTAATTGACTAAGGATGAGCTTGTTGGTGTGGAGAATGAGAACGCGTAAAAGATGGAGGGGTGGTTGCAGGCTGTGGAAAGACGCTAGCAGAACAAGGGATTAGAGGGGCTATAATGAAGAAGAGAGGCCTGATGAAATGGCATGTAGACGGAAAGAAATAGCGGGAAAGCGGAAAGAAAAATGCTTAAAATGAGAGAAAGAGAAATCATTCAAAATCAAAGATAGGGAAAAAAGTACGAGATTTTCAGTTGGGAGAAAGAAAGAAAGAAAGAAAGAAAGAAAGAAAGAAAAAAAGAAAGAAAGTAAGTAAAAGGTAAAGTGAAAAGGGATAAGCAGAATAGATTTAATGCAATTAAGGCGTGACAAAAAATCTATCAAACAGGAGAGAAAAGAAAAGAGAAGAGAAATGAAAGAAGAAAAGGAAAGAAAACTAGAAATTAATTCAAAATTGAATGAAATTATCTGTTTGGATATGTAATAAGCCGGAAAAATATAAGTAAAACAACAAAATATAGGAAAACAATTTAAAACAAAGGTGAATAGTGAAAAAAAAGAAGCTAAAGGAACGAAAAGTGGCAATCTGAGTTAATTTTAAAGGTGGGAGAAAAGGAAGAGGCAAAAAGTAAAAGACGAAGGAAGAGGAGAGAAATAAAAGAATAAAATTAACAGAGTGCGAAAACAAACTTTAGAAGGAAATGAAGAATTGGTCGGTGAATCTTAAAGGATAAGAGAAGCATGGGAAAGTGGAAGGTCGACAAAACAAGTGATAAAAATTTTTGGGGGAAGAAACAATAAAAAATTTGAAAGAAAAAGTAAATTAAAAAAGAAAAGAGTGGAGTCAGTTGGACAGAGAACAGCTGTGGAGAAGGAAATATTTTCAAAATGAAAAGGAAGAGAAAGGACGATAGTGAGGTAGAGAGATATTTCGGAAACGAAGCAAAAAGAAAAAAAAAAGAAAAATAAACACGTGATCAGAAAAGGAGAAAAAAAAACGAAAATTCACAAAGAAATAGGGTTAATGAAAACAGAATGAGCAAAAGGCAAAAAATAAAAGAAAAGGATGAAAATTGTTTTTAAAGAATATATAGGAGGTAAAATAACTATGAAAAAGAAAAGAAAATCAGAAGCTGACAATAAGACATTTAGAATAGCCAGAGATAAAAATGAAGATGAAGAGAGAGGAGAAAGTAAAATAATGAACAAATAGAGTGAGATGTTTCACGGTAGAAACGTATGGAGGAGGAAGTGTAAATGAAAGCAACTCATAAAAGGCTTGAATGAATGAGAGAAATATGAATGAAGCTATATACGGAGAAAAAAGGAAGGTTAAAAACAAATAAAAAAGAAAATTATTTTTTTCGCACTGCAAGGAGAATAACTATGAAATTAAGATATTTGCAAATGTCGTCATTGGATTCGACTTGGCAGTGATGATGTCGATAGTAATTGGGGAGGGAGTAGTAGCCGGTGAATGGGGGCGTGGGGACAGAATGGTAGAAGTTGAAGGAAAATGATATCAAAGTTACTTTTTTTAATAATCCGGGATGTTCAAATGTTCAGCTTGAAGGGCCCTAATTTTTGTTTATTTTTACCTGCCAGAAAAAGAATGTTTATTATTAATTGAAGAGGAGACACTGATTAAAATATTCGATATATTTATTGCAGAATTGTAGTATGTTATGTATACAGCTATCTTACCTACCTGCTCGCTTCGATTAGAGATCAAGCAACAACAAGCATCCTCAATATTTCAACATTATTATTATTATTATTATTATTATTATTATTATTATTGTTGTTGTTGTTTTTGTTGTTGCTTTTGTTGTTTTAAATTAAATTAAAATTTTCTCAATATCTTCGCAAACCCATTCATCCCCCTGGCTTGTATCATCTGAATTCTGTCTTGAATCTCAGTTCTAGTGTTTTTTGGCTGGCACAGAAGAGTCCACTAATTATTATTGTTATTATTACTATTATTGTTGCTATTATTATTATTATTATTATTATTATTATTATTATTATTATTAATATTATTATTATTATTGTTATTATTATTAATGTTGTTGTTGTTATTGTTATTATTATTATTAAAGGATTTATATTAATTGTCATAATATTATTATCATTATTATTCATGCATTTGCATTTTTCGCGACAGGTGTCTGACAGTTGTTGTAGGTGATCAAGTGACAGGAAATCTCAGCACTCTCGTTATTGCTATTCTTATATTTAGCATATTTCACGTTATCATAATGTACACTATTATGATGATTAATATTATGTACGATTTTAATATTATTATTAATATTATTTAAATTAATAATAATAATTACAATAATAATAATAATATTAATAATAATTATTATTATTATTATTATTATTATTATTATTATTATTATTATTATTCCCTTTGATATTTGTTATATATATATATATATATATATATATATATATATATATATATATATATATATATATATATATATATATATATTTCTATCCGGGTCTCAACAAGAGACTAAAGGTCGAAAATGGATTCATGAAATTTTTCACTGATTATTTTTCTGACAAAATATTATTATTATTATTATTATTATTATTATTATTATTATTATTATTATTATTTACTCGCTGAATCTTGAACCCAATTATCAGTAGTAGCTAACACAGGAAATTAAGTTAGCTCAAATCTCCTTACTGCCGTCTGCAACATAACGACACTTTCGGCTTCAATAAGAACTGGGTTTCATTTCTCTCACCTTCATAAACTCCCCGGCAAAATCGAAGTACTTGACTCGTCTGTCAGCAGTCGAACATCTGACGTGTCTTCCCCCTTACGATTTCTAGATCCAGCGAACTGGCCAGGATTGGGTGATTCGTCTGAATCTCAAGATGCCAAGCGATTTCCTGTTTCATTTTGTTAAACAGATTCTGGTCGATACGAACAAATATCCGATCGCTTACACAATTTACCAGTAAAACACATTTCCTATTCAGTCATACTTCTTCCTGTCTTCTTTTTAGGCTAATTTGTTGCACTAATAGTTTGATTGTTTTTCTCTTTTTATAAACGGTCTACATTCTCTTTTTTTATTATTATTATTATTATTATTATTATTATTATTATTATTATTATTATTATTATTATTATTATTATTATTTCAAGCCAGTAGTAAAAGGTGGCTTTCAGTGAAAATAAAACGATGACTAATATCTGCACTACTCCAGGTCTTCTCTCAGTACTCTCTCTGATTTTGGTAATGCTGTCATTTGAATTATTTCAATACCTTTTGACATTTTTGTATCTCCTAAAGTCTCTTCAATGTTCTTCCAGGCTGTTTAAAGTATGCCTGCAATGATGTGTATGAGTATCAACCCCATGTGCTAGAAGTAATTTAGACATTCATTGAGTTTTCATTCCAGCAAATGGTAGGTGACAGTAAATCTATTATTATTATTATGATGATGATGATTATTGCTGTTGTTGTTGTTTGCAGTTTTCCTGAGACACTCCTACAACAAATCTTTTAACTCAGACCAGACGTAACGGACGGTTTTTCATGGAAGATTTTTGAGCATAATACATTTAAAGAGTTTTTTCCCCCTCTAAGAAGTTTTGTTGTATTTCGAACTGTGATAGGCTTCCTGAGTTTTTCTTAATGTGTTGTGTCTGTCAGTTTACTTTTTTATTTTTTT
>OZ038481.1:59352480-59362480 GCA_964036315.1 Acanthosepion esculentum
TTACCGTTTTGTTGTTGCTATTAACACTGTGTACTCTGCATATCTAATGTTGTTAAGATTGTGGCTGCCAATAAGGAATGCTGGTAGGACTTCTAATTCTCTCAAGATTACTTCACCGTAAAGGTTGAATATGTCTGGTGAGAAAACGCAACCTTGTCTTACGCCCATTTCTATTATTGGATTCATTTTCTATCCACATTCAGGGGATTTGCTCCTAGCATAAATTATGGATTATTTTAATATCTCTCCCAAATAAATCAAATAGTTTTTGTGACGTGCTTAATAATATTTTTTGCATATTCTATAAAACATAGATCTAAATCCCCTTGCATCTGTATTGCTCTTTCTGTTATCATTCTGAATAAAGTATTTCTTGTTCCAGTGTCTTTGATGAAACCGCACTGTACTTATCCTATTTCCGGTCAATTCTGCTTCGCACTCTATTCTAATAAGTTTTGTTATGTAGCTTATTAGGCTGATTGTTTTATAGAGTTTCCATTCATTTACACCTGGCTTCTGGGGTAGGGCTATGAAAATAGATATATTTAGGTCTTCCGGTATATCACCATTGTCGTAAGTTTCATTTATGTCTGTAATTTTGTGAATGCTGGAATTATATAAAGCTGTCAGCATCTCTACTACAATTCCATCTGGTCCTATTGCTTTGTTCTTGTTCATTTTGTTCAGTACCCATTTCACACCAGACTTTAATATTTCTGATCATTTCATATTTCTGTGCATTGCAGATTTCAGTTTTAGTATTTTCTCTCCTTTGCTATGGAAGAGTTCTCCGATGTATTCCTTTCATCTCTGAAGTATTTTTCTTTCTCTATTCTCTGTTCCGTCCTTGGATTTTATGCATCCTGTAAAAAACGTATCTTTTGATTATCATCTAAATGGTTATGTAATTTTTGGTAGAATTTATCATTATTATACTGAATCCCTATTTACTCTTCCTAATCTTTCGTCGACTTCTAGTTTTTGGTCTTTTTTTTTGGGGGGGGGGGTCAGTCTTTGTCTCTTTGCCGCCACTGGATGACACATGTGGACTGTAGTCATTGAAGCACTTACACGTAGACACTGACACGCTGAATTGTCATACAAGGAGTTGTAGGTGACCGAACGGTTAAGAATTGGCGAATACCGACTAGAACAGTTGGCTTTTATTTTGCACTAATACCATTTTAAAAGGCATGAATCCTCTTCTCCCCACAGTAGATTGTAAGACCTTTAGTCATGTAAAGGTAATCCAACTTGGCCGTTTGTTTAAAGGTTAGGTCAATGATCGTTCCTTGTTACTTGTTCCATGTCACATTCACGAGTCCTTTTGAGGTGCCGTGGCACATGTACTGCAGCCATAGCAGCAGTAATATGTCTATAGTAGGATAGACTGATTGATGTAATTTTAGAGGTATTTTTAATACCATCTCCTTTCAGAATTTTCCAGATATTCCTTTTATTGGCGCGGTTTCACGTTGCCTTCTCCGCGGTTTTGAGTTTAGTTTTCATTCTTGTAGACTGGCTCCCACCCAAGGTAGGAGAACCGTCTTCCCTGATATTTAACCCACGGGGAGATAGATTCATGCCTTTCAAAAAGGCACTAGTGCGAAGTAAAAGAAATAGACATGCTCTGAATTAGAACTCGGTAAATCAATTCAAATTTCGGCGCCGATAACCTTTAAGCTACCTGCACATCTTACTTAGTCATATGTGACAGGTTGTACTGTCGAGATAGAAGATCATCACCAAGTGACTCCCATTTGCCCTGTGAGATGCCATGAAAGTGAATTATTCGGTATGGAAAATCAAATGGCTCATGGAAAATATCCCTGTCCATATACATACAAATTTGCATGTCGGAATATCGGTGGGTGTGAGAAAATTAATTACATTTAATTATCTATTTGGGCATAATTTAATCACCATTTTGTCTGTCTGTTGATTTGCTTCGATCGAATGATTGATTGTCTGATCAACTAATGGACTTTTGCGTATGAATGTGAAATAGATAGATAGATAGATAGATAGATAGATAGATAGATAGATAGATAGATAGATAGATAGATAGATAGATAGATAAAGAAAAAGATTCGAGCATTTGTGCATGAGAGAGAAAAGAAAGCATTAAAGCTAGTTTTGGCACGTGCGCGTCTGTGTGCTTGTCTGCGTCTGTGTGTCTTTAAAAGAAAGCTAACGAGAAATGTGGTCAGTGTGCACCATCGAATGAAAGCGAGTCTGCGTGTGCGTTTGACAGAATGAGAGAGATATAGATAGAAAGTGAGTCTGCGTGTGCTTATGTATGCATAAAAGAGATAATCTGGTGACCCTGTGTGTATGAGAGATAGATAGTAAATTCATGTCTGCGAGTGTACGAATGTCTGGGAGAGAGGTATAAAGTGTGTGTGTGTGTGTGAGAGAGAGAGAGAGAGAGAGATAAATAGAAAGAGAATGTTGGTGTGAGAATGACAGGGAGAATGACAGGAAGAAAGAGAAAATGCGAATGAATCAGAGACTCGTGTGTGTGTGTGTGTGTGTGTGTGCGCGCGCGCGCGTGTGTCTGTGTGTGTGTGTCCGTGTGTGTCTGTGTTTTCCTAATTGACACTATGCAAAAGAATTAAAGTGCGTTAGTTAATAGAAATGGATATGGCGGGGGTAGGTCTAATCGAAAACAGAGAGCGTGCGAGAGAGAGAGAGAGAGAGTAAACAAACGAACTTATGAATTACCATGAGGTAAGTCAGACAAATGGAAACGATTTAGCAAGTGTGAAACCGAAAAAAAATGGTAAAAGAATAGAAAAAAGAGCGGAAAAAATCACTAAAAAGAAGAAAATTGGAAGTTGCCGTAAAAGGAAGAATAAAAAGAAAATAATTGAAAACAGTAAAGGATAAATAAGGAAAAATGAGTGAAGAAAAAAGTGAAGGAAATGTTACGTTGAAGTGAATGTATAACGAAAAGAGAATGAAAGAGAAATTGGCGGAAAGAAGAGAAAGGAAGAAGAAAAGGGTAGAAAAGAAAAGGGTAGAAAAGAAAAGGGTAGAAAAGAGAAGAGTTGCAATGATAAAGATGAATAGAAAGACGTTAAAAGAAAATAATCTATGAAAACAAAAGAAAGAAAGAAAGAAGGAAAGAAAAGAAAATCTATTAAATCCAAATAAATTATTATTTTTTTTATTTTCAAAATAATTATTCGAAAAAGAAGGAAAGGGGGGTAAATAGGTGAAAGAAAATTGGAAGAAAGGTGAGAATTCTAAAGAAAATACAAACTGCAATAATAAAAAGAAATAGAACAACGTTATAAGAAAGACAGCGATAAGAAAGAAAGAAAGAAAGGAAGAAAGAAAGAAAGAATGAAAGAAAGAAAAAGGGGAAACATGAATGAAAATGGGGGAAAAGATGAGAATGCTAAAAAATAACAAGAATTTCAATAATAGATAAATAGAAATAGACGTAAAAAAGAAATAAAAATGCAACAGTAAAAGAAAGAAAGAAAGAAAGAAAGAACTGATGTCACATAAAGTTGAAGGAGGGGTCACGAAAAATCAAATAGGAAAAAAGGTGGAGCTTCAAATGCCAAGAATAATAGAAAATAAAAAAGATCGATAAATGTGTTGAGAGAAATAGACTACAAACAAAAAGAAGAAATACACGTGAGTGATGTAAGAGAAGGCGGAAAAAGCAAGCTTTTGGGCGGGTATTTTGCCTGCCTGACTGCTTTTTGTGTTTTGCTGGCCAGAGCCTTTAAAGAAACTGATGCGAAGGAGAGAAAGTGAAAGAGAGAAAGGAAGAGGAGATAAATTCACTGTGTAAAAGGGTGGCGATGTCGCCGCCTGCCAATGTTTCTACTTTCAATGGCGTTATGGAGAGTTGTAAACAACATGGGTCGGTCGGTCGTCGCTTCATATTGGGAGCTGACTGAGCAGCCTCCTAACACGATTGCTGCAGCCGCTGTCATCAAGTTTTTTTCTTTTTTTAAAGGCTGACAGCTAAAAGAGATTGTTTTTTCTTGAATACTCTGTTGATAATAAGACTCACGCATCTTTACTCATTACACAAAGAGAATCTAAGTTGTAAGTGACCAGGTGATGTTGATCAGGTTACTGAGGCTTCTCTTATGATTCAGATCAGTGAAAACCAATGTTAACAAACAGTTTTTCTTGGTTGCTAAGTAGTTTATTTTTTAAATTGATATCTTTTACATTGTAATGTATCAGGATATTACCGTTATGTTTTTGCGGTTAGACATTGAATAAACAAAATATTAAATCCAAATAAATTATTATTTTTTTTATTTTCAAAATAATTATTCGAAAAATATTCAAAATTGATATATCTGGGTTGGTTTTAAAAACAGTAATCACAACACAAGAAAAGTTTAAATTTTTGTCAACGACATTCAATTTAAATATTCTAATCAGCAATTCAAAAGTAAGAGTTCTTCATCCTCTATTTAAATTAAAGGTGGCCCTTTAAATATAATTCATGTTTGCAATATTCTAAATAAAATTAAATATTAATTATTTTTGTTTATTGAAAATTATACTTAATTTTTTCGAGAGTAGTGCGTTTTTGGTGCCAGACGTGATACACGCTTGTACATAATCATGTCTCTTTTTGATTCACGATTGTCTTAGAAGGAAATTTCCCGCGGTAGTCTGCCGTTACTTTCTGTGGTTGACTGGTTACCAGCCAAGGCTAAATGATCAGTTTATCCTGCTATTGAACCGATAGCTGGTTGGTAGAGGCGACGGATATATACCATTCCAAGGTTATTTGCGTGTAAGTGAAGGTAACGAACCCGACACCTCCGATTTCACATTCCGTGCCGTTATCCATCATCCCACACGGACATTCCAAGCTTACAACACCTGGCATTGCCAAGCGGTCATCCATCTGACCAGGTTGAACGTTGTGAACGATACATCGCTCAAATTATTCCCATGACTACTGGTTGACGTCTTGAGGTAAAATTTAAATCAGGAAAAGAATTCATATGTAAAAGTTTATTTAGAGTCTGTCTATATTTCTGAGATGAGGTATTATGTACAGTGTTTACATTAGTCGGACTATTGTCTCATCTTTGTCGCCATATTTGTCACAACATTTCGGCCGTTGTACGCTCCGGCCTTCTTCAGGTGGTTGGAATTTCGAACTGAACCCTTTAAATCAGGAAAAGAATTCATATGTAAAAGTTTATTTGTTTACAATATTATTACATGTAAATACCTTGAGATATTTTCAACTCTTTGTCAGTTAATTATTATATTTTCTCTGATTTTAATTATGATACTCTGACTCGTACGTAATCGCATTCACTGACGCAATCAAACACACACATCTGGAGATCGACTATGCAGCGTTTTGTTAGATAAAGGACTAAATTTGGAATTAGAAAGCCGATATTGCAAGTCATATTAAATGCATGGACGAATAGTAGATGTATCAATGTGTAAAATAGATTCTGATGACAAAAAACTGTCTAGCGCAACACATTGAACCAACTTTCTTAGCAGTAGGCCTAGCAAGTGATTCAATATAATTTTTCCACATCCTGAGAAAGCGCAATGAGTAACTCCCCTGGACGTTATCATCAGCCAAGCTGATGGAAAAGGCAGATATGGTTTACTCAGACGATTAAAATGTAGCAGCTACGTTTTAGAGGTGTTTAAATTAACACGACATTCCTTGATCCAATTAACAATAACTTTTAGGTCATTTTTGAGATCATTGCCAATTTGACCTTCTTGAACTGATCAGACTTAGCATTAAGATAGGAGTAAATAGTTGTGTCATCAGCATAAATACCGCCTTGAGAACTGAAGACATCAGGAAGGCCGTTGATGAAAAATAGGAGTCAAAGATAGTGCACCTTGGGGACGCCTGCATTAATGCAAAAGATCTAGAAGAGTGACTGTTGAAGAAGTTTAATATCGAAATTTAAGAAGGAAGACTGAATCTCTTTAAAATAATGCATCCAAAAATAACATAACCTTTCAACTTGTGAAGAAAACCAGCGTTTCAAACCCTGTCAAAGGCCTTCTAAATACCTAAAATAACAGCCAGAGCTTCACTATTCTTATCTAAAGCCTGATAGTCTCTTTCAGCAATAATCGTTAAAACATCAGGGGTAGACCTAAAAAATCTAAAGTCATATTACCTATCTGAAAGAAGACCCTGCGAGATGAGATCCTTAACCAATCCCACGTTGATTAGAGCCTCTAGTAGATTGCCAAATAGATGTAGAAAACTAATAAGCCGATAGTTAAAAGGATCAGACGGTTCACCTGAGTTCTTAAAGAAGATTTCCAACAAACAGAAAAGAAATATGTAGCAAGGAAATTATTGTGGAGTTTAGAGAGAACAGGGGCCAGTTCAGAAGCACACTTTTTAAGGTCCATTGTAGAGATACCATCAAGTTCACATGCTTTGTGGGGATACAGTTGAGAGATGGTAGCAGAAACCATGGATGGAGTTATATACATATCAGTCTAATATAGACTAACGGCTAAGTGGAAAGTCAGACAAAAATACTCCAGATGAGTCAAGATTAGAAATTGAAGAAAATTTACGAGCAAAACATTCTGCTTTATCAGCAGATATTACCACCCCAAATTGAGTGATGAGAGAAAGAATAGAAGATTTGCTCTTATTTAAAACACTATTACAGAGCCGCCAGGAGTTACGAGAACCAAACGTTATAAACTATATAGTGTCTCGTTCTATCAAGCTAGCAGAAACTTAACTTATTTGATGAAACTTTTACAATTATTACGAGCAGACTCAAAGAGACGTGTGTAGTGATTGGAACTATCATGGTGGTATAGCCAGAAAAAAGTGATTCCTATGGGCTCTAGCGGCTGAACGGGCAGGTATGAACAAAGAAGTTTGTGGTTTCACCTCGTATTTCTGGCACAATGCCAGCTTTAAGGCAAAAAAAAAAAGATAGCTGAAGCACAATTCTCAATAGGAATGTTAAGGATATATCAATATAAGTAGCGTCTCGGAGAAAGTCACGAAACGAATCCCAATCAGTACGATGGTAACAGAAAGAAATTTTGATTAAATGGTTCCTGCCTAATAGACGACTCAAAAGAAACAAAAACAGATACTCCAGCTTGATGTGAATAGCCAAGAGGTGAGAGTTGTGATACTCGACAATTGCTAGGAGAGGAGGTAAGGAACAAACAAGTAAAGAAGAAGGTTGCTCACAATTATTAACGTATCAAAATAATTTCTCTGAACATCTTAATATTTGTAAAAAATAGTATTGGGTTGGTGCATAATTATCAGGCGTTTTTAAACAATCTTTATTTTGACAAAAAGGAAACATAACAAATTCAGCAATAATATTTTAAAATAATTATTCCTGAGTGTATGATTATCGACACGCATTTTTATAACCTGAAAATAAAATAATATTTTTTATTAAAAAAGTAAACAAAACAGCAATTTTTATTAACAGATAACTCGCATACAAATACGCCTGATAATTATGCACCAACCCAATAAATATATTTTTATCTTATGTTTTTGGTCGAAAGCAGAAGGAGTAGAACAGATACTACTTCTACGTGCCATGTCCCTTCAGAACGTAGACGGTCTTGGCTCTCCACAACTTCCTGTCCGTTGTGACTCTTAGAAGTGTTTCTCCTATCGCCGGGATGCCCCAACCCAGTTATCAAAAGTTCATTTTTTTATGAAAATTAAATTATATTCATTAGACCTTCCAATATAAAGATGTAGAAACATCCTCGCCCTTTTGAGGAGAATTATTGTATTTTGAAATATCCTTTATTTATATATTGATTAGTCTTGTCAAGTGAAGAAATTGCTAAAAATGTCAAAGAAATAAATTGTTCTGAAAAATAAAGTATGCCACTCAGACTAAAGGGTTACTTTTAAAATGTTTATGATCTATGAGGTGTGATATGAGTAAAAGAGGTGGTAGGAAGTGAAGGATAGATAATCACTTTCCCTTGACTTGAAGAGATTAAGACTGCAGGTAAGTATCCGCCCAATTCTTTAGAAGCGAACAAAATTAGTAGAACTTTCTCCTTACATTTTTAATTCGGGGGAAATGAGGGTGATTTGACTAGCGTCTCCTAGCAGTAAAGGTTTGAACTGGTGGAACCAAAGAATGTAGCTCATTTGAACACTTGTCATGCATATTGCACTAAAGTAGCGATAGTCTTACTACGTTGCGTCCGCAGGAACGTGGCTGCCGAGTAGAGACTGCGGCTTCCCCTCCAAAAGACCGCGTAAATGATTTTGAACTCTAACGAGGGTAGAATGCGAGGATCGAGCAGCTCCAGCCCATTTTCCGTATAATCTGATTCTTGTACGAGGAAGCATCACAGAAGAAATCTCAGATTAATTGGTTTGGAATACCAGAGACACTTAATCAGACATACACGTCATTATTAGGATTCTATATTGTTATGTATTCTTAAAATTTTAGGTAACCTCTTCTCTAAAAAAAGAAAAAATGGACGGCATGCTCTAATGCGTTAAACAGACTCAGCATTTTAGTTTAGTAGTACATTACACCAAATATATGACACTTACTAATTATTAAATCCAGAAGGTGAACCAAAAATTCTTGCCTATAATATATCGGAGTTGAGGTGCTGAATATACCATCAGTTAACTAAGTGACATATTTTATATTTGTATTAATCCTATATATATTTGGATTAATCATATATCTCTCTATCTTTCTCTCTCTCTCTCTCTCTCTCTCTCTATATATATATATATATATATATATATATATATATATATATATATATATATATATATTTAGATATATATATTTAGATATATATTATATATATATATATATTATATATATATATATATTATATATATATATATTATATATATTTATATATATATATTTATATATATATTATATATATATATTATATATATATTATATATTATATATATATATATATATATTATATATATTATATATTATATATATATACATATACATATATATATATATATATATATAGAGAGAGAGAGAGAGAGAGAGAGAGAGAGAGGGAGAATTAATACAGAGATCAAGTTTGTTACTGGTCACACTGGACATTGAAAAACAACACCAAGATGCGACAGTCCGTTTCATGCTCTTTCTCTAGGTGTTGGCTTCAATGTCCCCTTTTATGCTCTATCCTTGATACTGAGCTCTTTGACAATGGCATACCTTAAAACTATATCTTATCATATATATATATATATATATATATATATATATATATATATATATATATATATATATATATATATATATATATATATATATATATATAGTATTTTCAATAATCTTCACGCATCCGTAACATCAGTTTCCTGAATTGTTTTTGTACTGGCGAATCTACTATTATTATCGTTTTTATTTTTCAAGTTTCTTTTTGAGACATTCTTCAAGATAGTTTTCCTTTATCCAATTCCAATGCTTTCAAATTCTTTTTTGATTGTTCTTCTTCGTTCGCGCAATTTCCAACATTCTGTTCCGACATTAAAAATAAAATATCAATAAATATATTCATACTTATATATTTATTTTCAATATGACAAACAAGCATCTAATTGCATAATAAAATCTGACACCACTAAACATTTTATTCTCAACATATTTGATACAAAATGTCATAAGCTAAAATTTACTTGTAATATTTATCATATAAATATAAGTACATCCGGAAAATTTTACCAATAGCAGTTGTTTGATACAAATTTTATTTGTAAAAATACTGAATTGAATAAAAACCTCCCTCTTTCTCTCTCTCTCTCTCTATATATATATATATCTATATATGCACTGACCATACATAAATTCAATTATCTTTCTGAACCCTGTTCTTTTATTGTCCTGTTTCCTCAATAACGTCTTCTCATTTTCTTTCACTCTTAGGAATAACTTGCTTTTTCGGGACATTATCGCAATTGTTGGGGGTGAAATGTTTAATATATTACACTCAATATACATAAATA
>OZ038481.1:59364980-59439980 GCA_964036315.1 Acanthosepion esculentum
TAACTACCATATACACGAATCAATGTTTTAATCCATAATGTGATTATCCCAGATGAAGGCCGAAACATCGTGATAACAACAAAGATGCGGACAATAGTTCACGTGTGAGTAATGTAAATAATCATAATTTCTCATCCCAGAAATTCAGAAAAATGCCTGTCTTTCATTCTTTCTGTCTATGCGTATAGTCTGTGTGTGTGTGTGTGTGTGTGTGTGTGTGTGTGTGTGTGTGTGTATTTACAGCGATTGACTTTTCGAAGTTTTTATCGCAGCTAAATTACATAAGCATATATTTTTCATTTTCTTTCATAATTCTTGAAAATGACCTTCCGTTATTTACTTGACCATTTGTTATTTATACGCTTGAATTTCGTTTCTCCTGACTCTTTTCTGGTGAGTGACCTTGTCCTAAAATTGAGGCATTGAAAGTTCTTTTTCTATTTTCAAGAAAATTTATATTCTTTGGGTGAACATTATTTCAACAGATTTACAGTCACTCCTCAGTTAACGACCGGATTCCGTAGTAAAACTGGACGATGGTCACTAAAGTGAGAAGTTGTATCTGACCGCTATTTCAGTACACGTGTAATCGGTTCGTCTCAATCAGCTTCAGATAGCTTGAAATGCGACATTTGTAATATTTAGAATTTATTTCAAGGTGCTCTATTTTTATATTTTTTAAATTCTTATATGAGAAAACATCTTCAGGAATTTCTATTTATAAAACTATAAAAAATATTTTTTGTTAACGCCCAGTTTTTAAAATGTTTTCACCATGTATTGAAGGGCCTGTGTCACTGATCGAAAATATTTCCAGAAATTTTTTAATAAAATAATCTGTTCCGTATAAAATTCATTCATTAATGAATAATTACTGAAAATAGCATTTAATTCTGATAATTGCTTAATTTTTGGCATTTAAAAAACACATAAAAAAACAGGGTAGCTTTTTGTTTTCATTTAGAAAAACGCGTGTATATTGGCGACACTTATAAAATACTAACTGTTTGGTTATTTTTAGAATTATTTTAGAAGATTTTATATTTGTTCGTAAGGATGGGTCGTTAAGCAAGTAAATCGTTAAGTGAGAAGTTGCCATATTGAGGTAAAATAGTGCGTAATATTTTATTGGTCCGACAAAATATCAATGCTATCGTCGAATTTATCATTCCTGTTTTTCGAATATTAAATTCATGCGAATATGATAATTAGAAAATTATTTCCTTTATATACTTCGTCATTTATTTTCAAAATCATTGTTCAATATTTCGCTCGCGTCATCTTTATTTTTATCCTACATTCCTTAACATTAGATTTGTGTTGAATTATTTACAAATTTCGATACTTTAAGTAGACAAAATGCTTATTCAGATATGTTTTCACGTGCAGAAACAATAGACAATACAAAATTGTTTTGATTTCGTGAAAGTGTTAAGCTAAAACAGCGCATTCATATATGAAGATTTTACTTGTTGACTGGTTTAATTGGATCTACTTCACTCTTTAATGTTTAAATTGGTTTCCTCTAATTCAGCAGTTTTTTTGTTGTTTTTTTTTCCGATCGCCTTATCCCCAAAGCGGGCAATGTACACACTTTGATAGATAAACAGATAAATACTCAGATATACTTGAATGTAGTCCAACGCATATCCGTCAGCTTTTTTCTCCTTCAGTTCATTAAATCAGGAGAAAGAATATGGGAAAGTGGGGAAAAGAAAGGAAATAAAAATAATGAAATCAACAAAATTGATTTTATATTCAAGAAACTTGAACCAAACGACATCACTTGGACAGAGTTAATATACTCTACCAGAACCGATACACATAAACAAAAAGTCATCAACACTGAAAAAAAAAAAAAAATAAAATTAACACAATAAAAAATTAACAGAAGGTTCAATCTGTTTTTTTTTTAATTTAGTGTTTCCCAAAAGGTAAATCGCGTCGCACTGGGTGCCTGAAATGATGTTAGGAGCATCGCGAAAAAGAAAGATTATATTTCAAAATGTGAAAAATACAAATTGACGTTCGTAATAAAATATATATAATTGTCAGCTGCAAGTGGAGAGGACATTTGGTTCTATTTATGGTGTTGTTAGATTGGTGTGTGTGTGTGTGTGTGTGTGTGTGTGTGTGTGTGTGTGTGTGTGTGTGTGTGTGTGTGTGTGTGTGTGTGTGGAGTAACAAGTACATGAAGACAGTCTGAGCGGAGAGTCTACAGTTGGCCACGAATGGGTTTATGGATAAAGTGCACCAAAATATCTTTACATATTCCTATGTTCGCCGTGAGTAAAACAGTTCTCTACTGAGAATTTAAATGAAAGCAAAAGATGTCGAAAACGTTTGTACGTAGAGAACACCCGAGAAGTATTTTTTATTGTTACAGTCTAGATCCGTGTTTCTCAATCTTTTTATCCTTGTGCAATCCTTAAAATAAATGACATGTCCCAAGGAACTTCTGCGCAAAAAACAAAATTATGTACCATATCTTTCTCATTTTATTTTCATCGTAGTTCACGTGGTAAATATCATAATATATATTTTCGAATAACTGGTTTCAGGAAAAATTAATACTTCTTTTTTCGGTAATGCTAAATAAAATTCATACTGTTCGTTTATAATACTTCATTAGGGAATTTTCATTCACACACAAAAACAAATTCTAAATTTAAACGTAAAAAATAAACATATGTAACCAATATCATATACCTATAATATAAATATAAACAGAATGAAAACAGATAATTGCTGCATCAGTTTTTCGAATTTTTTCTCCTTTACTGGTAATGTTGAAAAGACATAAGGTAAATCAAGGCAAAATATCCTGTGAACCAATAAATGGCTAAGAAAATGTTACTTTCAGAGCTATTTGATAAACATGTTTCTCTAATATGAAGCCTGTGCCTGTCTTTTGCTAAACAAATACTTAATTCGAGGTTTAACTTTAGATAAACAGACACGATTTTATTCTCAATTGAGAGGAGACAATTTCTGTCTTTGCTCTTGATACTTGTAAATAAGAAAAGGCTTGCTCACACATGACCAAGAATATATTGTGTGTGTTTAGTAATATTACATATATGAAATTAAATAAAAAGTCAAAAGTAAATTAGCTTATCTCACCTGTTCTCGTGAAACTCTTGGAGACCTTTTGCGGAACCTTAGGCGAACCCAGGTTGAGAAACGCTGGTCGAGATTAAAGGATAGACTACATAAAAAAGACACGTATAAAACAGAAAAACAGTAAAAAATATCTATTAAAGAATTATGCGACAATAAAATGATTCAAAAGTGAATGAAGTAAGATGTGTCAGGATGAAGAAACAGTGGGAATACTGCGAAGAATATGCTATAGACCATAGTGTCAGAACAAAGCGGGGGCTCTCGTCGAAAATAGAAAGAATAAAATACATCCCGACCGATACCGCCACCCCCATCCACTGCTGTAAGAAAACCACATTTGATAGTTATGAAGAATGAAAAAAAATGGCCTACCACAAAGAAAGAAATTTGACCGGGATTTACGAAATGTTTGAAGCGTGAAGGTTATGCGCCGTGCTTCTAATAACTGACACACTTACTCTGGAATTTGAACATTCAGACTGAGAGGGAAATCCAAGCAAATCGACCAAATATAATTGTGAAAGAATCATGTTGAAAACACCTGTTTTCTGATAAATGCTGCAGCTCCAGCCGACAAAAACACATCTTTGAAAATGGTTTTGAGAAACTACGTAAATACAAGGACCAAGAGATAGAAATCAGTAGAATGTGGCATCTGAAGACAACATTACGTTTTTTTTTATTGGGAATCTAGCAATGATATCAAAAGAAGCAAACAAACATGTGGATCACAACTCTCTCATATGTACTTCTCACATTTTGCGTAGATTTCTTTCCATGCAATAACCCTAATCACATTTTTTTCTAATTGTATAGTACCATAGTTATTTGCTTATTCTGATGCAAAAAATTGTACTTTCATTTTTAGTTGGTACTTGGTGGCAAATAGTACTAAACAAAAGAAGCAAATAATAATAATAATAATATCAGAATACAAAAGAGAATGTTGTCACTTGATCTTCTGTGAAAGTCACGCGTTGAAAAAAGTCAAAGTGTACAATTTACAATAACATCAATTACCAATTTATAAAAAGACTGAAGTAATTTTTTAATATAAATATCACCCAAAATCAGAGAATTTACCAAAATAGTTTTAAAATGAACGACTTAGATGTAGAGAACAACATTTACAAGTTGAAAATTGCTAATCTAGAACTCATCAAGTAATAAAAGAATCCTCGGATTCTGATTTATAAATATCACAATATACCTTTTATGATGTCAACGAACACTCGTTGTCACTTTCGTAATGCTCATTGTAATAGAGACTTTGTAATCGCAAATACAACTATACTACGCCGTTGAACAATGCTGGTGTCAGACGCCTTCGAATAACATTCGCACTAATAGTACTTGCTGGATAATACTCGCTCGAAAAGTAACCACCGAATAGTGATATGAATGGTAATCCGTATAGTGATTAGTATAGAGAAATAGTATAGCGAATAGTATAGAGAATAGTAATCCGTATAGTAATAGAGGATAGAGTAGAAATAGTGATCATTTAGACACCACGCTAATTCCCATATATACATTTCCTTTACCATTACGTGATCTACTTACTTCAAATGGGATCGCCTGTGTTTGCTCTCTGGTGATCTGTGTTCAAACCCAAGTGTTGGCAGCGACACTTTATTCCTATATAACAATTCCTTAATAGATTCGTCCAAGTTGAAGAGAATATGCAATAATAGGCGAGAAGAGGAAAATTATTCAAATCCAAAACATAGCCAAAAAGAGATCGAAGAAATTAAAACCTGTTTACTCGAAGTGGGAAAGTTGCCGAGTCTGTGGTGAATTAATGGCGAAATGACTTGACCACGATGGCTAAAGGAAAATATGAAAAACAAAAGAAAATACGTTGCAATAGCAGTCTCAATATAAAGATAAATTATGTAAAAGTAAAAATAAACAAAATGGGGCACAATTAAGTGTTCCATTTTGTTGTAGAAAAAAAAACGGTTTATCATATGTCTTACTAGTATTCACGCAATATAAGGCTCAAGAGTCACTGAAAGTAGAGGGTTACTGAATATAATATTAGGAAGTAGATAGTAGGGATTCTGTTGAGATTTAGGATAGAGATGGGTTAACACTTAGTTTGAAAATGTTAAACTGTAGCGTTCAGGAAAGTATCCACGCGGGAGTATGTTCCATAAATCAGCAGATCCCAGGAAAATGACTTCTTACAACTGGAATGCTGAGGAAATGGTGGAGATTCGACTCCGTGGAAGAAGCACGGCGTTTAATAGCTGAACAGGTGGAGATAAAGAATGGAGCTTATTCGTACATTTGCCATAGAAATAACAACAGTGTGACGAGAGGCTTGAAACGCTGCGTCTAAGAGAAAGAAGCTTCAGGATAGAAATATACCGTTTCTTATAAGGCCGCGTATACGGTTTTAGACGGATACAGTACAAAAAATATGTGATTTCCCTAAACTGACCTCGGGAAATATAAAACAAGCATGGTTATATGTGGAGAGTTAGTTCTTTAAAATTGTGCAATCGACTTAGATAAGGTCAAATACTTTCCAGTGGGGTAAACAGAATAATCACTCAGAAGCAGGAAGAAGGAAATCAAAGAAAAAAAAATGGTAGCATTAATATTTAAAGAGAAATGCGAAAACTGTGGAACATGAGAGTTAATGTACGGCCCTTAATAATTAACATAGTTGAAATTATTATAGAAACTTATTTCAAAAATATTTAGTGATCTGAAAATCCGGAAGAGTTAATATAACCGAAGCTCTACCAAAAATTGAGAGAATATTGATGAGTCTCTTGACAATATCAAGAAACTTGATGTCATTCGATCTCTACTGATAGCCAATAGATAATCTAAGTGTAAATTACAAAAATAAATAAATAAATAAAACAGAAAGAATGCAAAAAAATAAAAAAACATGAAATTCCATGAGATTTTGAAGCCGAAATGGAAGTCAAGAAGTCGTTATCATGACTAATAATAACACTAGACGCTCTCAAAATGTGTATAAGTGCTAACACTTAGTTTCATTAAACTGAAATATATTTTTTGAGAAACCAACATATAAAACATTATTAGTCATTTTGAATCTATTTTGGAAAATGTAAAAATTTACTGAATTCAATGAAAACATAACTGCGTTTTACAGTATTTTTCATGTGTCACAGATGATAAACATTTTCCTGTTTAAAAACTATTTGTTTTAATTCAAGGAATGTACATATATTTTTAAAAGAACATTAAAAACTTCAATCAATTCCAAAATAATTCCGGAGATGTCTCTAAATAAAAACACCGATTTTGACAATAGAAATCAATTTTGTATTCCGATTGTACATCCATCCGAGACGGTTCCGCTTTGGAGAAAGTCATGAAACCGAAGAACATACGCTATGAACTTAAGGTTTACTTATTGCCTTTTATGTTTTTAGATTATGGCTATTCCTATTTTGTTACTTAATGATAATATGCTATTTAAAGCGGAACATAAAGTCAATACTGAGATGAATTCAATGACCCGAAGTCTGAATGGTTTTAGATTATTGCAAATTATTATCAATGCTGTTATTGGGTTTTTTATGACGTGTGATGGAGACGAATTTTTATACTCGATTTTAGCAATAAAAAAAGAAGAGATTTTTTGATCAAATCAAATTTTTTTTATTTGGCTAACTACTCTTCTTCATAATTTTTTTTTTTTTTAAATTTAAACATTTAAAATAGGAAAGCAATGTCTCACGTCCCGTACATATTTATATGCAAAATGTGGGCATTGTGTAATAAAACAAATAAGCACGCTATAAATTTGATAGAAAATATTAAAAGAATATCTAAACTAAGACAATATAAGAAATATCTACAAACGCGATACGTAATTATTGCTGCTTTCCCGCAACTTGAAGTTAAATGTGGACGCTCACTTTTTTATACAGCGGTCTCACAAGCTTCAGATGGTTCAAAGAACAAGATACTGAATTCTATATTAAATGATATTCTAATTATAGAATAGAGGATCTTGTCTTTTGAACCGCCTGAAGATTATTATGATACATTAGCTCGTGGAAAAGCAGCAATATCTCAGTATCGTTATTGTTTTATATACATATACAAATATATATATATATATATATATATATATATATATATATATATATATATATATATATATATATATATATATATATATATATATATATATATATATATCTGTGTAAGGAAATTAATGTCAGTTAATATGTTTGTTTTACATTTTCTCGTTTGCTATCTATTATTTTGCATGGAGACGATATTTCTAAACAATTAATACATTTTTTTTTAATCCATCCTATTTTTATTACTTCATTATTTTTATTAGATTCACGTATTTGAGTAGACGCTTTGATTATTTGAAACAGTATTTATTACGTCTAATGGTTTGGGTACTTGAGAAAACTTAATAGAGGAAATCAGGGCACATTTCTGAAGTACGCAAACAAAATAACTACTATTCACAAGGGACAGAGCGTTTACTCAAATAAGAGTATAAAATAAAAATAACGTTTGAAGTGATGGAGAAGATATCAAATATGTTCTATTAAGTTATTTTCAATGACTATTTTGTATCTGTGTGAACATTTACTATTGTGATTAGGAAAGTTTGAGTTTCATTTAGTTTCTTTCAAAAAGGAGATTTTAAAATTATTATTATTTGAATAAGTTAATTAAAGAAGTGGAACTCGAAAAACCACCAAGAAAATGCGCTACATAGCTACAGACACAATTTTATTAAATACACACAAAATATCTTTGATAATAGTATATAAAAATCGCAAACGCTTAGAAGACATTGGAAAATATATGGTCAAATTCTGCGCCCAAAACAGAAAAAATAGTTCAGAATAAAGAAAATTTTTTTAAAAAGACATCAGCAAAATTTTTAAAAAAAGACATCAGTGTGCAAAAGACCACATTCACGTCCACACGCAAAAAGCTAACGCGTTGATAAACTACAAATAGTCCCTTCTTTCCCTGTCTTTTTGCACAAGTTGGTAAGGAAAATAATTATATAATCAAGATTATTATATGCTTTCTACACTATCCTAAACAAAAGGTTAGAAAAGAAACATCCATTCATACTAGAAAGAGCGACAGCAGTTAGTGGACGCCAATTTTCATGAAAAAAATGTTTTAAGAGAAAATGTATATAAATTTCAACCGTTACAAACATTAACTATTCTATCAATGAATATTTCCTGCATGGAAATGGTTAATCTCAATAGTAACATTAATATTTATATATGCCATTCGGAATTTTCGTTCTTTCAACAACAATCGGTTGATTTTCTATGTGATTTCATAATACTGGAATTTATTGCAAACCATGTTGGTGTCATTCATTTCTCTTACATAATATAATAAATCACTTAGGTATATTTTGTGCATAGTCAGTTTAGTAACAAAACCCAGAAAGATTAAAAATATTTGACTATGTATGTATTAAATAGCGTTCGTGCATCCATACTTGTCCACATTTATGTCTAAACTGAAATGTAAATATTTTTGTCTGTATTATTCAAAGAAAACGAATTCATGTGGTTTAAAGAGTGAAATGAATAATAAATTCTCATCCTACAAGCATACCGTATTCCTTAGAATAAAAAGAAAAGCAAAATTCTTTTTTTGTGGCTAATATATGCTGAGTATATAAAATCCAAAGACAAGCAATATAAGATATCAATAGTTTCTGAGATTAAATAAATACGGTCTGTGAATTGACTTTAATGCATTGAACTGGACTTGCTCCAGTCTGCGAAGAGAAAAAGAACATCCGCTTTAAAACCACAAGGGGATTTAAAACTCCAACCCAACATTGAGATATCAAAACATTTTTATGCATTTATATTCCCATAGTATATAAACGTTTGCATTGAGGATAAGCTCCAGATTCAAGTCGATTCATAAGAATAGAAAATTTAAAAGCCCGATAGTCTAAGAAAATTCAAGACTCGAATGAAATGATATTAGATGTTTAATACAAACACCAAAACAAATTTATCATCCATTTTTAAGTTAATATTACTTCTAAAAAATTCATGCAATTTTATATATTTTTATGACTCGGAAACGAAATGTTTTGTGTGTAAAATTCTTCAATAAAATACATAAAGTATAAATTTTCTTATCAGAGACTTTATATAAGTACTCAACGGTACTTAATCTTAAAAGTTTAGGACGACAGATCTTACATTTCTCTTTCTCTCTCCCTCTCCCTCTTTCTCCCTCCTCTCTCTCTCTCTCTTCCCTCTCTCTCTCCTCTCTCTCTCCCCTCTCTCTCTCGCTCTCTCTCTCTCTCTCTCTCTATATATATATATATACATATATATATATGAATAAAGACAAAAGGAAAAACTATTTTAACGACGCATTTCCTCTGCTGATGGACTTTATCAAGGTAAATGTAAATATTTAACTTTGCAACATGTATTTATAAACAGAAGTAAATGTCGTTAGGTTTTCAAAATTTTTAAATTTAATAACGCAAACTTCAGGATAACTGTGAAAGTCAATGTAAACTATGGAGGATGCTAATTGATGTAATTTAATGCCTGATAAATGAAAGTGAGTAAATGTTGTTGATCTAAAAACTTTTTTCTCTTATTTGTTAGAATGTCAAACTTAAAATAACTTATACGGAAAATACTTGAGAGTGCCATTATCGAATCTTGTATAAATGTAAATCTGCGCACCGATTTTTTCAAAATATCTCTTTTCTCATCCTCCTTATCTAACATACATGAACATAGAAATATTAAAATATTAATCGAAAAAAGGTTAAATCAAAACCCTCTATTATTTAAAATAGATAAATGCATAAATAATTTATCAAATTAAAATAAAATAATAAATAAAAATTACCTTAATAAAAAATATATTATTAAATAAAACAAAATTTCAACAACACTATTTTGTTTTAAATATCAAGTTCATGCAGGACGTAGGAGATGATGGCTCTCCACACATTCCTTTTCTTCATTATCTGTGAATTGCTATGATTTCTTGGCAAATATAGTGCCGTGTTCTCCAGTTGACTTCGCGGTTCTGAATTCTGAATTCTTCTCTTAGACTGGATACCATCCAAGGCTGTAAAATTCAGTCTACCATGCTATTTAGCAAATAGTTTCGGGTGGAGAAGCGAGGATTTCATTGTTTTGTTAAGGCCATAGTGCAAAAGTGTACGCAACAAACAAAGCGGAAGTTTGAACTTGGCTCGCCAATTCTGTACCAATAAAAGATACGTCAACCACACGTCCCATTCTCCTTTTCTCTATCTGACATCCTGAGAGCTCCCTTGTAGAGCATATTTACCCGACGCACCTACCAAGGCTGGATGTGACACAAGGTCGTTTTAACGTGTGGAGTGCTATACGCATACTTATGCATATGGGCCAAGGACAAAAATTGTTTTTTGCCCAGCCCCCGCGACCACTGTCATGCTGGCATCGGTATTACACCGAGCCAACCTCTTTAGTGCGATGAGGAAGTTACTGCCTCGGAGTTGGAATCCCCGGGGCTGAGAAACTTCTCCCATCTAAAATATGGATGATCATAGCTCCACTTACAGCACAGGTATGTTAACTACGCCTCAGTAAACCCTCATTGGCAATGGTTAATTCCTGTGCTCGGTAAGTTTCATAGAGAAAACAGCTTCACAACTCTATTGCGGGTTTTGTAGCTCGTAGATTTTCATAGGGTAGAATTGCCAGCCCCATGATCAATCGATTTTGAATTCAGAGTTGTCTTCTACCTATAATGATTACTAGCCAAGGCTAAAGAACTCAGTCTGTCCGGCTAGTGTGGTAGTGGGGAGAGAAGTGATGGTTTCATACTTTTCCTAAAGATATTTTTGCGAAAGTGATCGTCATGATCTCGACCGGAATTTGAACTCGGCTCACCGATTTCACTTTCTACGTTTCCACGCCAATAATCGTTACTCGTTTAGAGTTAAACAGAATAAACAAGACACAGAAATATATCAGCTCTGGGAACGAAAAGTTCCAAAAAACTTCAAAATTCTTAGAAATAATTTTCAGGAAGATATAATTTACTTGATTGATACTGATAAATGTACATGAGAAAAATAAAATATGTTTGATACAATTAAATTATTGCACTTTTCTTTTCATATTTGCATAAAGATTTGACTGTAGTCTTATTTCCGTAAGTCATTCTTTTTACATATGAATATAAGTAGATTCTAGGTAGAATATTTAAAATTACTATGGCCTTTCATTCTTTGAGAGACATAGATTTACTTATATTATGGAAAAGAAATGAGAAAGGCGTCAGATTTATGGTTTTGTATTAAGATTTATTTTCATTTTTAATCTCCTCCACCAAACGTTAAGTAATGCATCAGAAAAATTTCCGGTGGACACAGGCTCACACATACAGAGAAAACAAAACAATTTTATTAATATAGTTTCGCGCGCACTCACCCAACATGCACACCCAATACACGTGTGAGTGTGTATGTGTATGTATGTATATAAAATCAAATGCTTTCAAAGTTATGGAGACAGCTTCAACATCATTACTGTAATTGACCTTGTCCGGGTACACAATATTACTCAAGAAATTTCGGCTAAAACAATTCCTATTTTTTTCTTTCATTTTGTCATATTTCGCTTCCATCAAATATTTTCTACTTAAATACCGACAAAAATGAAGAAAGAAAATATTTTTCAATTTTTTTCTTCATTTAAATTTTTAGTCCAAATCATCGACCAAAGTAAACAACATTGTACTTCGAACCACAAATACCAACTCGATGGTTAGAACTTAGGATCATATGATAGTGCGCTCATTTACAAGTACAGGATGTCCTCGGGTTACGTTGTACAGCGTTTCGTGTTTACAGCGCCATCTTCCATAATATAATATAATAGGTAGTCACGCGGCGCTATATAAGGAAGATGGCGTTGTTTCTTCACCTGTTGTGTGCCATGTTGGATTGTGCTACATTCGCTATCTCTCGTTAGTGTCGTATTTTTTTATTTTTACCTTTTTCCCTTCATTATGTCTCCCAGGCGTAAAGCAGACTCGTGGGTAGCTGAGTTCCGAAAATCATGTCCCGTCGCGCCGTAGAAACGGATCTTCAATATATCTTTGTGCTACTATGAGCTAAGGAGAAACATGTCGATAATATAAGATTAAAGACCTACTTTTGAAAAGTATATTCCATCACTAAGTCAATGATATTCATTAATACTGATTACTACGGTATATTTATATCAATATTTATTGCCGTAGATGTGTGTGGGGCGTCTTGGTTGGGCCTGCGGAAGGAGTAATCGGCAAGTTCCGTCTTAATCTGTGGTGTTCATTTTTTATTAGTTCCCTCTTTTCTTTCTCTTATTAAATAGCACAGTGTACCACGCCCTCTAGTCTTAGGTGCCACCAAGTTTAGAAGAGGAAATACGAATTCATATGACTGGAGATTTCAACGGAACAAGAGTTATGGAAATTCACAGATAATAATGAAAAGGATACTATAGAGAGATATGATCGCCTGCGACCTAAAGGAACACTGAATAAAACAAACATCGATAATATATATATATATATATATATATATATATATATATATATATGTGTGTGTGTGTGTGTGTGTGTGTGTGTGTGTGTGTGTGTGTGTGTGTGTGTGTGTGTGTATAAATAAAAAGAAAGAACAGTAAGATATAAAATCCGGTGTTCTTATAGATATTTTTATTTTTACACAATAGTGCTCAATGTAAATTTACAGAGCATTAATATTATAAATTAATTGATTTAAAATATGGGTTTTTCGCTACACAGTGATAACCATGTTTCAAAAATGGAAGCTAAAGCCTTTGAATTTTTGTTTAATAACAAAATTAAATTCAAAGGCTTTAGCTTCCATTTTTGAAACATGGTTATCACTGTGTAGCGAAAAACCCATATTTTAAATCAATTAATTTATAGTATATATATATATATATATATATATATATATATATATATATATATATATATATATATATATATATATATATTGTAATTTACCCCTGAATATGATGTTGGATAAGATTGAAAGTACTTGGGTTTGAAAAAGACTACGGCGCCGTTCTTGATGAAGTTCAGCTTAACATCACGAAATTGATTAGAGAACTGTAAAGTATCAATATAAAAAGAAATAAACACAATTATTCAGTTAAACCTGTTTTAATATATATATATATATATATATATATATATATATATATATATATATATATATATATATATATATATATATATATAAGAAGAAGAAGAAGAAGAAGAAGAAGAAGAAGAAGAAGAAGAAGAAGAAAAGTATTATAAACGTTTTTTCCGTGGTGGGTTAATTGAAATGTACATTTTTGATGTATAAAATCAATATGAAATGTATACTTTTGATCCAGAAATCCGAAGTCATGAGCCGTTGCATTCATACAAAATAATCATCTGAAGCTCATTTGTTATTTTTTATTTTTTCATTTCACACGTGTATCGAGCACCTTTTAATACTACTGTTCCCTGGTCAAACATGACCATTAACCTTATATATATATATATATATATATATATATATATATATATATATATATATATATATATATATATATATATATATATATATATATATAGTGGACACTGAGGTCAACACCGAGTAGTCACAGGCTGTTTCATGCTCATTTTCAGAGTATGAAACAGACTGTCATCACTTGGTGTTAACTTCAGTCACCACTTTTATATTTACATGCGCTCTATCACTGATATTGTGTACTTTTACCCTTAAATATAACATACTTTAAAATTATATTTTTATCATATATAAAGAGGAAGAAAAATCAAGATTGGCTACTCGTGGAGGGAATCTCAATCGTAATTTTGAATTTAGATTTTTCAAGCTCCGTTCTTGTTAGACTTTTCAGATATTGTCTTTCTGCATTGGTAATAAATCCCAACAATTTCAACGAAATACATTGTCCTCGGAAGGAATTCTCCATATTTTTTATTTCTTCAGTTTATTTTTTTTATATTTTGTTTTGTCTTCTTTTTTTTCTGGGGCTTGCTTTTTTCTTATTATTTGATTATGTTAACTTTTGTTTTATTTTTAATGTTAGGACTAAATTCTATCAACCTAATATAAAATGTCACTCGGAGAAAAATTCTGATAAACATTTGCATTTAGCGCCGAGATCTACCATCAATTACTTGAAAAAAAAAATCTAATTTTTTAAATACTTTTTTCTATATTTCTACATTAATCACATTTATTTGAATATTATTAAATGTCTAAGACAAAGATGTAAAATTCACTCTGTTAATTGGCAACCAGAATTTTAGGCTGATTTTTCTACGCTTCATATCTCCGCCAGTCATCTTTCCTTGCCTCGAAGTGACAATGAGACACAGACAAAGGTTCATTTTGCAGAAAAGGTGAAGTTCCAATGATAAATACCTATCCTTGAAGAAGTTTGAGAACACAAGAAATTAATTATGCAATAACTGTTTATCCGTATATGTATATACCACCAAATGTCTATAATCGATCTGGTTATGGTGATTTCTCATGTTTGTGTCCCATTGTGTCCCACAATGAGAGCAACTTTCCTGCTTACTTCAAGAGTATTATTTAAATATAGATTAATTGATTCGAAGATAATATTTTTTCTTCGGGGTTGATCAACTTTCACTTATTTATAGGGTCTAGTTATCTAAAAGATTATCAGTCTGTTGATTAAGATTACAATGTTTTGATCAATTATTCCTAAATGTTAGCAATATTTTACACTGCATGTTGTTATTGCAGAGGTTTTTTAGCACAATTCTTTGGACCTATTTGCTATAATTATATTATTTTGTTACTATGTTCACTCCATTATGATAAGCTTTCCTCTTTGATACCTAGACTTGATGCATTTAGGTGCAGTACAAGATTGACAGCGAGGTCTCATCATCTTACCGCTAAAATGTCGAAATGTAACCGTAAGTTCTACGCTAACAGTTTCTTCCCTCCCACTTCTCGCTTATGGAACACTCTTTCCGCCTTTCCCATTAACTTTGATATTCAAAATAGTAATTTCATTGTCAATCGTTAACTTATGTATTCTTAATCTCTGTTCTTTTATTATTTCCGCTCCTTAACAGTGTTTTTTTTTATATTGCCTCACACTCAGTAACCCATGCACCTTAATGGCTTTATTTTCTTGCTTATTAGAAATATAATTTGTATTTTTTTCATTGCAAAAATATGTGTATATAATCTTCCTAATTACTGTTATTTTATTAGTGGCTTCACTCCATCTTAGTGCTTTTTATCATAACACTGTAAGTTGATAAACTTTCGACCCTCAGAGCAAACAGCGTAAATTAAATTATATCTTCAGGTATGTCTGATCTCTCAACCTCCACCTCCGAAGTCTGTCTTTTGTGGACGTAGTCTTAATCACTTCAGTCACGGAAACAAAACGGTTTAAGCCAAGTAACATTTTTAATCACACTGCCGTTGCCTTTGCGCTGTTCACTCTTACAGTCGAAGAATTTATCAACGCGGTGTGTTGTAATAATAACAGATGATCTCAAAGAAAATAACCTTTAGTAAAATGTTGTTTGTTTCGTTTCGTTTTCACATGTTTCCTCACACTCTCTCAGATATAACCACATACATAAACAATAATTAAATACAATGTTTCTTGAATTTTGTAACCTTTACTTGAAGGTAGCATTTTCAGTATTTTAAACCATTGGCAATTTTCATTAACGAATATCATACGTGTAAACATTTTAGCTACGCAAAAGGCGAGAATCTCCCTTTATTTGTGATGAACTCACGTGGGTCACCTGACGACCACTTAGTGACGTCAGTTCATAGAGCGACAAAAGCAGTCATTTAGTTAGCTACCAAAAGTTAAAACGAGCGCGGCAAACCTTTGACCGAGCCAGCTGCCATGGGGCAGCACGTGAGCCCATAGAGCCGTTTCTCCGATGGGAGAAATATGTCTTCCCCAGAGACATAGAAGATGAAATCAGCCCGCTTGAGTTTTAGAAACTATCCCCGGCTCGCAGTTTTCTCATTGGGAAATAGCGATGACTCGCCGTTTTCCAGTTGGCAAATATGTCTTAACCAGAGATATATAAGATAACTCCGGTCCACTAGAATTCCTGTTAGGAAATAGAAATATGGTTTCTCCAGAAATATAGAATAATCCCTCATCAGTTCGAATTCCCGTTTGGAATTATACCAAAACTCTATATCGTTTAGTTATATTCACATTGTTTGCTGTTATATACATGTGTTATAGATTCTCTGTGTGGCACAAGTTAAATATTTGTATATAATTTTGTGTACGGCTTAGTAGTATAAAGATATATTTGAGAATATTGCATGTTTATTATTACTTTTATTTCAGTTATTCTTTTCCCTCTGTATATTAATGTATTACTATATCATGGATATAATAATGTCCGTAATGAGGGAAATGTAAATAGGAAATATTCCTCTTTTGTATAGAACTGCCATTAAAATCTATGGCTTTAGAAACAAGAAAGGTTCTTTTTCTTTTTTGGAGATGAAAAATATTTTTTCTAATTTTTTTTTTAGTGAAATTAGAAACAAATTACATGGAATCCGATTAGAAATACCTTTAAGTTGATCAACCCAGTCTGCTCACCGTGTGTTATTCCCACTTACATCAAAGATAATATTATACCAAGAATTCAATTTCTTAATTACAGAAACATATCTTCAAAGAAAACAAAACTTTTCCTTATTTCTAAGTTAGGTGCTTCCGTGTATTGGCTTTTGTAGTGAAAATAGCCTAGGTATCTTCAACAGAAAATTACCTTGAAATTTTTAGTGGATATTTTTAGATATAATGTCATATCTAATGCGGGCCACTACACAAAAAAAGGCTGCCCATACGTGCTGTAAATATTCACGCACAATTTCAAAATTATGTATAAATTTTATTGTACAAACATAAAGTTAATATTTGTCTTGCAAAACTTTTACCCATGAAAATCATCGAAGAAAGTGAGTCTGAAAACTGTATGTCAATGATATTGGATTAAGAAACAACAAAATATAATGGATATTGACCACTATTTGATATTTATTAATATCATCTGAAATTTAGCATTCTGATGATGATATAAATGATATAAATTTCACCAGCATTTGTTTTTAATCAAATATTACAAAATACTTGGTGTTACTCACATCTATTTCTATGTCAAATGAATGTTGGACAATTTCTTCACAGATGCAGAGAAGACTTGAGGCAACAGAAATATTGTTCTACAGAGGGATGTTGAGAATACGATGCACACTGCGAGGTAGCAACGAAGAAATCTTCAGGAAAATTGAAAGAAAAAGGACATATACAGATAATCAGAAACAGATAGCTGACTTTATTTGTCTCACATAATAAGGAATGAGGGCTTATAAAATTTGTCACTCACAGACAATATCCAAATTAAAAGGGGCTGATGAAGGCAGGGGTAACCTACCTGGTGAGTTTATATGAATGGATAGCAGAATAAGGAGTGGGATGGATGGTGAAAAGGAAAACATTACTAAGAGTTACAAAGGATAGGAAATTGCGGAGAGCACAAACCACCGACGTCCTGAAGGGACACGGCACGAAGAAGAAAAGGATTAGTGCAAAGAGACATAGACATACGTACATGATATCAAAAAATCTTTGTTCTCAAATAAATTCGCACATAGCGGCGGGGGAAAATAAATTCATATAAGCACAAACTCACAAATGTCCTTTCAGACAAATTATTATTTATCGCATTTATAATCACTGTTTGTGTCCGCCTTCCTTTCTTTCACTAAACACAAACATATCCACCCTCTCGTTTTCGCGACGCTCACCACAAACAGTTATCTAACTATGTCTCGTTCCTATTTATCCCACTACTTCAATGCGATCGTGCGTCTAATCTTTGCGATGGGCACGAGAATCGGTTTTACGGTCCGTCGCTTGCCGGGCTCAATTACAAAAAGGTGTAGGACATTAGACCCCAACAACTAAAAGTTCCACCGCCATAATCAACCCATCCCACCTAGCAAAGACTCGCGCTATGCGCGCGTTTCCCGAGCGGCCAACCGGCCGACACCACTGCAGCGTGACAATGGCGTGTCACTCTACAAACCTCCGTCTGTTTCCCGGACTGTCTTTTCTCTTTTTCTTTCCGATTTTATTTCATTCTCTTTGCTCTTTTATTGTCAGTCCTTTTGGTGTTATTTACTTTTTAATTCATTGCTTTTTAACTATAACCAATCATTTCATTATTAGTTGGTATTCTTTTTAAATATTTGTTCTCATATTAAGTATATTCAATACTAAAATTATTATTATTATTATTATTATTATTATTATTATTATTATTTTTATTATTATTATTATTATTATCTAGTGAGAGTGAAGTACGTCATCAAAGCGACGCTTGAGCACAAATATACAGACTCCAATGTACCATAATAACACCATGTCTGATAAGTGTATACGAAGCACACGCATCACAGCCAAATGTGCGTGATATGGTGACAGGTTTTGATAAAAACAACGCATAACATTGGTGACCATTTCGAAATACCTTCAAGATGGGCAACCCAGTCTGCTCAGACAGTCTATGCTTTAGGTTGTTCCCAAGTATCTAAATATGGCTCCCAATTTGCCTTGGCTGCCTCATCCTTACCTATTTTACAAATTTTCTCTTTTTTTTTCCTTTTACTTTTATTCTTCATTTACGTCTTTTTTCTTCCGGACATTTCTCTTTATTTTTCAATTTGACTGACTAATCTTCGTTCATCCACTTTTCGATCATAATTTCGGAACTACTTAAATAGACTCGTCCAATCGTAAAAAAAAATAGGAAATTTTTTCGAGGAATAATTTTTGTCGAGTATTATTCCTTAAACTTTCTTCAAACCGCAAAATTTGTTAGAATCGAAAAATATTGATCTTTTATTCATTTAGATTCAAACCAGACATTTCAATATAACGTAAGTACACATAACTCTGCAGAAAGTCAAAATCGATTTTATACTGCATTTGTTATGAAGAGTCCCCCTTCTAAATGGATAAAAGAAAGAAATATTTTTCGATTCTGATGAATGTCGCTCTTTGAAGAAGGTCTAATAAATGCAAAATCCACAAAAATTATCCCGCCCCTAATTTTTAAAAGAGTACTAGTCTATTTAAGAAGAGCCATGATTTCTTTTTTCATTAATTTCTATTTCCAATTGCTCCTGAGCCCTTTGGCTGAGATCAAATCGTAGTATCTGTTCTCCGCTTATTACAGATCGAATAAGGCTTACGCTTCCGGGGATTCCAATCTTGCATCAGCACCTTCCTCATTTAACTAAGGTAGGTTGGGTCGATGTAATATCGATGCCAGCGCGGGCACAAGGCATTTTTTGTTCTTGTCCCATATGCATATCCATGTGTTTCCCAAACTTAAAAACGAACTGCTGTTACACCCTGCGTCAGTGGGGAAGTGTGGTAAATAAGAGAGTTCGACAGGAGATTCTTACAATAATCTTCTCTGCTCCCTCTTGAGGTGCAGTATTTATAATGTCCGGAATAGTCCATTATTATTATGGGTAAGTTTCAATAACAAAATATATATATATATATATATATATATATATATATATATATATATATATATATATATATATATATATATAGATAGATAGATAGATAGATAGATAGATAGATAGATTTCTATTTATCTATCTATCTATCTATCTATCTATATATATATATATATATATATATATATATATATATATATATATATATATATATGTATAAAGAGAAAGAATGGACAGAGATAGAAAAATAAATGGCAAAGTGTAAAAAATATATGTAAAACATTCCATCTTCTAGAATATATATGTGTGTGTCTGTGTGCGTGAGTGCGCAGCAAGATTTTGATTTTTTCAGAGTTCAGTATAAGTAACTGGTGGAGAATCGTCTAGTAAAGTGCATGAATGAGATGAATATTTTTGAAAAAAAATATTTGTCGCATGAATTAAATGGTTCTTTATCATTGCGCTACCAAGTTATTGACTTATCTGCGCACGTGTGTGCGTACATACATATATGTATACATACAAGTTTTGTCAAATTCAACCGGCAATGTCGTCCGCTTTTCTTTTTATCCTACTTTTCCAATTTTCGAATATTCATATTGGGAGAAAAAATTGTGGATAAGATGTTCACAGTTCATGTTTTGTTCTGTTTTCTTCAAGTACTTTCGACCGTTTCAATCATGATCAAGAACTGTGCATCATAGGCTTTGGTGGATAAGATTTTTTTAGCTATATCCTGGCATATTTTAGACCACTGGAA
Source organism: Acanthosepion esculentum (assembly GCA_964036315.1). Taxonomy (NCBI): domain Eukaryota; kingdom Metazoa; phylum Mollusca; class Cephalopoda; order Sepiida; family Sepiidae; genus Acanthosepion; species Acanthosepion esculentum. Next base: position 59,385,485 of record OZ038481.1, read on the forward strand.
TTCGAATCAATCCAAAGTGACGTCATGTCTGACGATTAAATATAGCTAGATCGCGTCAGAAAAGCACATATCAAATATATTTTCATTTGTTTGTTTCTTCCTCATTACTCCACAGGCAAGGCAATAAAGCCACTAAGATGCAAAGGGGTGACTGGGTGTGAAAGAGTAGGAGAAAAAGCAAAACATTACTTCGGAGAGGAAACAATAGAAGAACAAGAATTAAGACAGAAAATAACGACTGAAATTGAATTTTTTTAAGATCAAAATTGAAAGCAAGAAGCCAATAAAGAGTTCCACAAGCGAGAAGTGCGAGATGAAGAAACTGTTAGTATAGAACTTACAGTTGCATCTTGCAATTTCAACTGTAAAACGATGAGACCTAGCTGCCAATCACTTACAGTGCTTACATTTGTAAAGTCTAGGTAGCAAAGAGGAAAGTGTACTGCGCTTAAACTCATGAAGTCTAGCTACCATAGCGAAGATCTCATCAGAACAATTATCATGAAATCATTCATAGAAAAAGCACAGGAAAGATACGTTACGGCGGTGGGAAAATGACTGATGCCGAGATGCCAGGTCAGACCAGTAACATTAAAGATTATTCTTTGGATTTTATTAAGAATCTCTAAATACACAGCTGAAGCACCCGACCAGATTTGCTAGCAATATTCAATATTCAATATTCAGCATGGACGTTTGACAATCTTTTCATGGTGTAATAAACTGTCTTGCACGACCCCGTAAACCAACTTTCCTTCCAGCAGACGTAGCAATTGTTTCAATATAATCTTTCCACTTCATATCAGCGAAAACGTTAACCCGAGATGGCATAATGAGTCACTCTCCTGAAGTTTACCAACAGTCATTATTATTTTGTATGTATATTTACTATTTTATACACACTTCAAGACTCTCTGCAGTGAGAAATATTTTATTTAATGTTGTAGTGTCTTTTGCATAAAAATGAATTTAAGAATTTTAAATCTTTCAATGGAGTGAGTGCTGTATATTATTTTGGTATTATCTACTTATATTTGCCTTATGTTGATAGCATATATATATATATATGTGTACACGATGTAAGTTTTTACAATGAAATTAGGCTTAACCAATCAACATTTGGTAAACATTCAGGATATTATATGCGCCAAATATTTTTATATGCAGTTTCCTTTAGTAATTTGTTAACGTTTTTGGCGGAGCGTCGAGTAGACAAATAAATTGATAGTAGCATATATTTTTATTTATAAATTAATTAAAAAAAAATATAGGCCACAGAAACGTATATTTGAGAAAACACAATATCCTATAAAGATAAATAAATTATTGTGCATATAAATATGGGCTCCTTCGTAATCTATACGGTTCAACCATTAATCTATATAACTTTTCAACGTTAACAGTACTTGCAATAATTTTTATTGCTTTTTTGCTTGAATAATGTTTTCCATTCTAATAGGAATCTATTTTAAATGATGGATTGCAGTATTTCTATTGGATTAATATTGGGAGAGTTTAGAAACTTTTAGTATCTTTCAAAATATTTTTTGAAATTGGCGTAATAGCTTTGCAAAATATAAAGGTGAATTTTTTTTATATGAATGTACTATTTTGCTTAATAATTTTTGGTTGGGATCTGCACTGGTCAACCACCTCGTTGTCCCAAAAACTTCTAATAATTATTGTGACGTCATCAACGTCTTTCAAGGGACAATTAATGTTCTTAATTTCTTACTTATCATTTTAAATGTTCACAAATCTCTTTTTGGAACATACTTTAACACATTTTGTCTTATCAATGTTTTCAATTTCTTTTTTGATTGTCCTGTAATCTCTTCAAATATTTTTCATAATTACCAAAGTTGTCTTATCCACCAGCCAACAATTCGAAGGCGCATTGGTATAGCGAAAGATGCTTTCCAAATGAAACAGGAAAAGTTTGATAGAAACATAAAAACAACTATAAAATATACTGAACTGTTATACAATATTGGTCGTCATATATGTCAGAGTATGTTAACTGTTCCCCTAACAGATTAAGAAGAAACGTGTGACAGCAACAATATGGTTCTACGGAAGGATGGTGAGAATCCCATGGACTGAACATCTGAGTAACGATGAAATTTTAATGTAAATGAAAACAAAAAGGGCGCTTATACATAGAATCAGAAAGAGAGTTTAAATTTCGAAGAAACATAATGTGGAAAGATGACTTGGAGTATTTGGCACTTAAAGGACATGCAGAAGTTAAGAGGGGCAGAGGAAAACATCGAGTGGCCTTCCTAACGAGCTTTGTGTCAATGGATGGCATAACCCAATCTGGGAGGGATGTTGAAAAAACAAACTTTACGAAGATCTACAAAGGATAGTTATGTAGATCTCTCACGTCCTAAAAGGTTACGACACGTAGAAAAAGTTCACGATATATATTCATTATATATATAAATCTACCCTGAAAAATGTACCAATATTTTTGCTTCATGATATTTTATTGCGAAAACATTGATTTGCATAAAAGACTATCGTCCAGTTCACACTCCTCCCCGTTCTTTTGAACAGGAGTAGATGTTTATCCCTTGTTTCCTGTTTAGGATTGGGTTTCATGTTCTTTCTAAAGTCGTTTTCATCTTCCTACACTTCCAGTAGCTCCTTGCATCTTAGTGACATTATCGCCTTGCTTCGGATGAATAGAATAAAAAAATACATTTGATTGAATCATTAATTCTCTTCTTTTTCTGTCCAAAAATATTTCGCATCGTGGGTCAGGTCGAAAGGTGGAAACATCGGTTCACATTTAATCATCAAATGATATTGAGCCTCGTTAGTATTTAGATGGGGGACGCGTTTGAACACAGAGTACTGTTTGCTACCTCCTACAATTTGAATTATGTTTCAAGCTCTAAAGGACCCACAAAAAGCAAATCAATCAATTCCTTATCGGGTTGAGAACTTTCAGTACACATTCCTTTAATCATCTACGTCATTAGAAGCATGTATTTATATTATTTACCTCTTTTGTTTGAAAGTTTTCAAGTTTGCAGTCGCTGTATTTTCCCTTATGTTTTTCCTTATCTTTCCTTATCTTATTTGCGTCCTGGGTAAGACGATAAACTACGTCCGACAGCAAGTCCTCTGATCAGGAGGTTTTGAGGAGAGTAAAACCACCTCTTAATTGCTGGTGTTCCCAGGTCCACCCTGACCCGGGGTGGTAGCACCTGTTAGGGTCCCAACTATGGGCAAATAGTTAACCCCCAAACTAGGGTTAAAACACTATGAAAGTGTAAAAATAGGTTTAATAACAGAAATACTTTTAAAAAGCAACAAGTTTTTGAAAAAAATTATCATCAGCTATACTTTTTTGAAAAACGATATTACCAGTTATACTTTTTGAAAAAAAAAATTACAAGCGATACATTTTTTAAGAAAAATATTACCAGAAATAGATTTTTGAAGGAAAAAAATTTAGCAAGAATACATATGAAAAAAAATATTACCAGCAATAAAAATCTTGTCGACATTAAATAACCAATATGCCGTAAAACAAACCAAACCAAACCAAACCAAACCAAACCAAACCAAACCAAACCAAACTTTACCTTATTTACACTATTTGTATTGTCGTTCTCATCTTCTTTTTTCTTTTTTTTTGTTTCTATTTTCATGACGTTTCGGCCGTTGTACGTTCCGGCCTTCTTTAGGTGATTAAAATTTCGAACTGAACCCTTTATTTCGTCCACCGGGATAAATTGTTCTAGTTGCACGTGACATGCTTCTTCCGGATGTCTCAGTTATCTCCCTTTGACTCATGCTTTTATCCACTGGGCCATGTATCCTGGAGAAGTTGAATTTTAGGGACTAATAAGCTTGATGTCTCAGTAACCGATTTTACCAGAGCTCATATTACAATTTTTTATTGCTTTTTTCATTGTTGTCATTGCTCTTCATTTCTATACTTGGCGTGCTTAGGAGATTTTTGTGGCCCAACATATGTGCTGATTCCTTAATTTTTAATATTTTCCAGTGATATTTCAATCTCATCACACAGGGGGTGGTGATCTTCCTTTTGCCTAGATGTGTGGTCAGCTACGCCTGATTTTTCTATTTTCCTTCGTGTTACGGTTTTATGTTCTTGCAGCCTTATCTTAAGGGAGCGGCCTATTTCTCCTTTATACTTACCACAGCTGCATTGGATAGCGTACACACGCTTAGCTATGTTCTCCTCTATGGGGGGTTATTACTTAGAAAAGGTGTCTGCGAAGTGTTGAAATACTTTTGAAGGTCGCCCTGTTTCTTTATCTTTCTCCTTCTCTTTTTATCTTCTCATCTCTCTCCTTCTTTTTCCCTGCTTCTATTTGATCTCTATTTTTATATCTCCCCTCTATTTCGCTCTGTAGTCATTATTTTTGCTATTGTTTGTTCCAAGGTTACACTCTCTTCTTATTTCGCGACTTTATCCGTTCTTTCATTTTTTTCTTTTCTTTCTTTTTTCTGTTTATACTCTCCCCACTCCCACTCTCGCTTTCTTTTTCCCCTTATCTCCGCCTCCCTCTCAGGATTATTTTCCTTGCTCTATTACCACATTTCAATGTATTTCCTTCTTTCCATGTCAATATTTATATCTTTACGGGTTTTTTTTTGCCGCTTATTTTATTCATGTCTACTTTTTCATCCTCCTTTTTTTCTGTCGCTACCATTTTAGTTTCCATTTATTTTCCTTTTCTTTTTACTCAGTTTTTTTTTTATTACTCATTCACGTGCTTTCATTGTTTTTAACTTTTATTTTAGGTTTCATTAACCCTTTCGTTTTTCGACTACAGTGTAACCCGGATATAAGAGACCCGGATATAAGAGATATTTTTCTCAGGTCCCAAATTAGAGCCTGTGTTAATAAAACAAAATAGACCAAACCCGGATATAAGAGAAACCCGGATATAAGATACTTCTTATCCGGTCCCGACAACTCTCTTATATCCGGGTTACATTGTATATTTTTTTCCTCATACCACTTGTTTTCATAGACTAATTTTTTTTATTCTTTTAATTCTCTACAACAATTGTTTTGAACTCCTTCTCAACCTCAAAATATCATCTTATACGTCATTTTTTCGACTGTTCCGCATCGCTTACCCCAATATTTACAGCGTTTCTCACTTTACTTTTTATGCTTCTGCTCTTCAAGTCCCAATTTTTTCTTAGCGATCAGAAGAAAGGACGAGTAATCAAAAACTTTGAAACTTCACACCACACGTTCACCTCCTCTACGAAATACTCTCACTAGAGTTTTTTCTTCAATTACTTTTCTTTTAGAAAGAATTTCTCCATTATCTTTCTTTGTCTCTTTCCTCTTCACTCTCTTCGTCTTTCTTTTTTTCTTTCTATTTTTCTTTCTCTATCCTTTTTCCTCTATTCTCTTTATCTTTCATCTTTGAATTCTATAAGCTTCCATTTCTTTCCTGATTACATTTTTACTTCTTTTTCTTTCGTAATTACATTCTCATTTTCCTCCCCACCATAATGCTTTTCTTTCTCTCTTTCTCTTTCTTTTTGTTTCTCTTTTTTCCTGTTTCTTTTTAAAAAATTATCTCTCGCTTACTTTTGAGTTATCTCTCCTCTTTTCTCACTTCTACTCTTGTTCCTTTCTCTCTTTTCTCTATCATTTAACACCTTCTCTTTTCTCCTTCCCTCTCTCTACTATTCCTCTCTAATTCTCTTTACTTCACCTCTTTGTTCTTTCCCTTCTATTCTTTCTATTTCAATGACTTCTTTGTTTCAAGCCCTCTTCTCTTTTTACTTTCATTCTCTTTCTTTTGCAATTCATTCTTCTATGCTCTGTCCCTCTTTCATTTTAATTTCTGCAATTCCCTCTTTCTTTCACATTTTTGTTTCTCCTTCAATATCATTTCACTCACACTTTCTACCTCTTTCGTCGCTTTCTCATTATGCTTTTGTCTTTCCTTCCAACCCATTAAGATCTTAACCAACTACCTCATTCCCCTTCAAACCAACCAATACACAAAATCTGTAATGTCTCATTGTCGCTGTTGAAGCTTAGGAAGCGATCGGAATGCGTCGGACCATGGAAAATTTCTCATAGATCAAAGGCGCCGACTGACACCAGTTCACTGGAATGTTGGTCACAGTTTACAATTAGTTGCCGGCTGACCAGTGACCCACGGTAACCCGTCCCTTTGTGCGCCTGTTCGCTGAGCACGCCTCCAGAAGTGAGGGGTAGTAGAGGATAGCAAGTTTGTGAGATGGCGAGGAAGTTAAAAATAAGAGTTGGGCGGGTTTTATGTATGGAGTGCGATATGGTGTGTGGTCGTGATAGAAAATGTGTTCTTGAAGGCAAAAGTTTGGTGGAGTGTGGAAAAAGATGGTCCATCAATGAGACCCAACAAACCCACACACGACTGTCGTAAAAATCGAAAATTACCGTCAATGTGGACAATGATATACTTAGTAATAAATGTGATATATAATGTATATAATAGCTTATGAATGTATAAAACTGGTGTATATATATATATATATATATATATATATATATATATATATATATATATATATATACACCAGTTTTATATATATACAGAGAGAGAGAGACAGAGAGAGACAGAGAGAGAGACAGAGAGAGAGGAGAGAGAGAGCTTATGAATATATAAAACTGATATAGATATATAGATAGATAGATAGATAGATAGATAGATAGATAGATAGATTGTATATACTTATGAGAGTGCATATACATACTACATGCTTACACATATTAAACATATATATATATTTATATATTTATATATATGCAAATATGCATATATATGTTCATGAAGGTTTATGAAGAAATGAATAGATTAAACGAGAGAATGGTATGTATAAATATCAATAAAATCCCATGCCTAGTAGTTTTATATTAAATTTTATATCATGGACATATAAGATATTTTATATATTATCTGTATATTTAATAGATAATTTATAATAACCCAAGCGTGCTTAAGTTGTGATGTTTCGATAGTAAATTCACACAATTATTAATCTTCTAAAAGTCAAAACAAAATTATACTTTTATTCGTATAGATGCCTCCATATAGATGTAGATAAAGTTATCGATGCAAATATCGTTGAAGCCAAATATTTAAACACAACGCAATAATTTTTTATTTCATTTATATTTTGAAATTTTTTATAAAAATGTACAAACGCAGCTGCTTCAATAGCTATAAAATATGAAAACTATGAAAATTCAAATATGTGTTGAACAGTTTGTACAATAATATCCATAAAACTTAAAAAGTAGACGTCATAAATATTTCAAAGTCATTCTTGTGTGTCTTTGCATCTTTTGCTGCTATTACAACCTCACAGCGCTTTTTTGTAAGTTATAATCAGTCAGTTATGTGACATGCGTGATACACTCTTAAGCGATCATGTATCTTTTGATACATGACTGACGAGTCAGATTTTATTCCCGCAGTAGGTTGCCACTTCTTTCTGCAATAGACAAGTTGCTATCCAAGGCTATAGAACCCAGCCTGTCTTGCTATTTTCCCATAAATAGCGGGGGGTGGAGGAGAAGAGGATTCATACCTTTCCCAAGGGTAATAAACGTAAGTGAATGTAATGAATTCGACAGAAATTCGAACTAAGTATCCGGAGCTATTCAGGAGCAATTTATGGCTATTTTCTAAGTAAACATTTATTAAATATCTGACATTTGTTCGTTTTGTAAAATGAACACAGCTCTTCAACAACTTCCACATGCAATTTTGGTTTTGAAGATTAGATTAAGACTGTGATGGCTACAAGAACAGTACATTCAATTTATTCCAATCCAGTCTGTTTCAAAATGTATTATATCTTTGCCTTGAACAATTTCAAATATTTTAAAAACTCCAGGATTATCCTCACGACCTTCATATTTCTTCTCTTTTCTCTAATCTGGCAAAGAAAACCATTAAAATTGCCAGTCAGAGATTCCGACAACAATATGCTGTCGGCTCAGTGCTTTATTGCTGCAACGCCGTCCGATTGACCTATAGGCGTCTCTAAGTTTTCGGGGCATATATAGTATGTGGGAAATGTTCGGAAACCACAACCGGAATTTACTCGCCTTTCTACAGTGGTGGGATGTGACACAAGTTTTTTTTTTGTTTTGTTTTTTTGCTTGTTTTAAATGTGAGGTGCCCATACCCGTACATATTGTTCACGGCCAAAATTGCCCAGTCCCTGCGACTGGAATCATGCTGGAGTTGGTAACCACCAACCTTCCCTCTTTTGAGACAATGAGAAAGGTTCCTGCCGCTGGATTGGAATTCCTGGAACTGGGCACCCCTCATAGATTTAAGAAGAAGTGAAATCATATACTACACTTTGATCCGAGCCCGAAGGCCGGGAACTGAAGCATCAACAAAGCCAAAAATAATGAAAATTATTTTTTTTTCAATTAAAAAATATAGCATTCTTTAACTGGGAGCAAAAACGTAAAAATTACCGCAAGGTCTCTCGATTGTAGACTTGCTGCCGATGTTTCCTACTTAGCGCGACCGACAAGAAAAGGTGATATGTAATGAGCGTGGCGTCTTAAAGATGGAATTCAGAAAAAATAGTAAAATTTGAAATTTAGTTTTAAATTTATCCTTTGCATTAGAAAATGGTTATATATGCTGTTAGCCAGTTAGTTCGTGCAATAAACGTCCCAGAGACTCACCTGACTTCTATTTTTCAAATTTAGGGCATTTTTGAGAAGACATTGCTATTACAAAAGATTAAGGCGTATAAAGTAAAATGTGGTTCCATAAAACGATCGAAAATAGATTAAAATAAGCCTAACTACACAAGTCAGTCAAAGGAAGGTCTTTTATATGCTATGTTCCTTCAAAACGGGGGTGATCATAGCTCTCCACAACTTTCTATCTCTTCTACTCCCTCTTTTGTGATTCATTTACAGACGCTAGCTCCACTTTAATTATGTGTTCCAGAAATTCCAACAATCTCTTTCTGATTCTAAGAACCGTATTTCGCTATTTTATAAGACTAGTTGATGTATTACATGCCGTGAAAATATTTTGAAGGAAGAAATCGGGAAAAAATATTCCTTGTGCTTTATAGTCCTCCCCGCTGTCCCCAATTTTAACCACTGAATAGCATATTTCAGTATGAGAAGTTGACTAATCATAACAAATTCATTACAGACCAAGAAAAAGTACTAAATTTATGGTAACTATTTAGAATGTAATAATTAGAAGATAAGTCTTTACTAATCGCTCAGTCCACACCCCAAACTTATTTCCGTCACCGATTTTCGATGTATAGTACGCAGCGTGGTTTTTGGAGATATTTTATAGGAAAAATATGCGTCTTATAAGCAGCAAAATACAGTATGTGTGCTTTTTGCTTCCTTCCTCGTTGCTCGCACATACTATTCATTGTATTCTCAGCATCCTTCTGTAGTCTCAAGCTTCCTCTTCACCTGTGAGAAAATTGTTCAGTATTCACTCCACGCCAGAAAGAACAGGAATATTTTTAATATTAATTTAATGTTGCTTATGTTAAAAAATGGCTGCCATTTTTTCATAAAACAAGCAATTTTTACATTAATTGGCTTAGAAATGAACGAGATTTCCTCAATTCTTAAATAGCGATTCAGAATAAGAAATTGGAGATCTGAGTTCGGATTTCAGTTCAGTTCATTACTTGAACATATGCACAGATATCCTTGGGAAAGTCATGAATCCATTTCTTCTTGTCTTCCAGTTATAGGTTAAATAGTAGGATAGACTGGGTGTTGTAGTGCTGGTTAGTAACCAATCGAGGAGAAGGAGAACTCTGAATTAAAAAAACGTATGCAATCCTGATGAAGCACATAAGATGCAGCTAAGAATTCACATTAACTCAATTATCCCGACTACAGTCGGCCTCATTATACATGCGTATCTCTGTGCCTCCATAGTATTTACGCCTTCGATATGCGTGTATATATATATATATATATATATATATATATATATATATATATATATATATATGTGTGTGTGTGTGTCTGTGTGTGTGTGTGTGTGTGTGTGTGTGTGTGTGTGTGTGTGTGTGTGTGCGTGTGTGTGTGTGTATTTGGTTTTGCGACATAATTGTAGAAATTATCCAAATGATTGTTCGTTCCGAGTGTTTTCGGTTGATCTATTAGCTATTTTCAGAGATTTGGATTGTGCTATCACACACGTGTGTAAATGCTATTGTAAACGGTGTATAAGCTGATGAAAGGCCCGAATACGGCTACTACATTGTGGCCGTGTACATACCCGAAATTATTAAGGGTTTCTGTTTGTTTTTGGTTTTTTGCGGGGGGGGGTATTTATTTATTTATTTTCAAAGAGCTTCCACTAGTTATTGATGCTTTTTTGCCGTTGAAGGTGCGTCTCACATGTATTACGAAATATACTTTGCTACATAGAGATTATCAAAAACGGAGAATGCTGTGTATAAACATGCTGAAACGAGACACTGTTAAATGTCATGTTTAGTTGAAATCAGTCGAGGCATATTTGCTAAGTATCCTTCAAATGTGTATGCGTCTTATTATTAATATACGAAAAAAAAAAACAAGAAAAAAAAAAGGATGAGAAAATAGAAAAAGTAAAGAATTTAAACTTCTTTTTCTTTTATTTTTATAGTCTTTTACTGCATTTTATTTAACTGTTCTTTTGCTCACTTCCCTCATCACACGCTCTCTGATTTCGGAACGGTCTTGTCCTTCCTGTTCCGCCCATCGCCCATTTTCCTCTTCTAGCTTCTTCCCGCCTATCGCAGAGGCGCGTGTTCTTCTGAAATAACAGATTGTTACAATCTCTATTATGTTCTCCACTTGATCAATACAGTGGCATCATGTTTATCTTGTGTCACTTTTATTGTAGTTTTAGGCGCAAGACGGGCAAACGTAACTGTTATTGATGTTATAGCTTGGTGGCGATGTTATTACTTTCTATATATGTTTAATGGTCATTGCTAAAATGAGAAGAGTGGAGAAATAATGCTGAATGTGATGATGGCAGGGATAGAGGCCTGGGTGGAAAGATTCGAACTTTGAAAGTAAGGAAGACGACTTCGACGAAAAAGAGGAGCTGGAAGAAAGTTGGCGGGAAGTGGAGAGCAAAATGATGATAACGAATTAGAAGAGGAGGATGTTGGTAAGGAAGGTGTGGCCAAATAAACGTGACAAACTGTAAAAAAGTATAAGAAAAATGATGATGATGATAATTTATGGAGAATGTGGAAAGGAAAGGTATAAGAAGAAGTTATTAGCAGAAAACCAGGAAAAGGCTAATGTAATGTTTTAAATTCCTCATAAAAATCACATATTGATTCGAAACAAACTGTAAAAGATTTTTTAATGTGTTCGCGTTTGCAATAAAAAACTGAGCAAACTATATAAAGAAAAAAATGAATACTTATTCTTGCCTGTCCAAGTATAAAATGCATGAAACGCAATAATGTATATGTTACTATTTCTGAACTTAGGATGATCCTTCAAAAGCTGAAGTTAGAGAGAAAACGAAGCATAGATTCGAAGAATTATTTGATGTTGGTGGGTAATAATTAAATGGCGTTGTGTTCACTGTCTAGTTAAATTAATGTAAAAATCGCTTACCTCCACAAAAATCTATTTAAAATATGCGCACCATGTTTTTCAATATTATTTCGAAAGAATAAAGGAAGAAAAAGTTATTTTAATATTACCTGACAACACTTTAAAAGGATACAGGTGAATCGTTTTTACAATATTGAATATAATGCTTTGAATATTGCTGTCACATCTGGTCTGGTGCTCCTGCTATATATTTAGACATCCTTGATAAAATCAAAAGAAGAATCTGCAATGTCATTGGTCGTGACATGGCATCTCAGTGTCAGTCACTTTCATATTGCCGTAACATAGCTTCCCTATGCCTTTTCTATAAATTCTTTCATAGTAATTGTTCTGATGAACTTTCCTCTATGGTAACTAACTTAATGAATTTTAGAGCAGGACTATTATGGCGGCATGGTCTTATCTGTTTACAGTTACAATAGCTTGATGCAATCGTAGGTTCTATGCTAACAGTTTCTTCTATCTCGCTTCTCAATTGCAGAACTCATTTCCGCCTCCATGCATTCCAGTTAACTTTAATCTTTAAAAATTGAAATGCAATAATAATGTTTTTCTTTTTCTAATATTATTTCATACTCAGTAAACCGCTGTGTCTTAGTGGAATCGTTGCCTTGCTTGGGGTGAAATTATAGGAAAGTATAAAGTTTGAGATTTTGAAATAGATTTCTGATTTTAACCAACCTGCTGGACACCCGGTGTTCTTTATAGGGCCATACTTTTTCTTATAAAAGCTTATTTGTACATTATTGTATAAGAGAGAAATCTTTTTATGAGATTCTTTTGTGCACAATAATATTCACCTTATATTAGGACCAAAAGCCACACGAGGTAGAGTGTTAAATAGTAAGAAGTAAAATATATGAAGATACGTGGGGAAGATAACGGTTAACTCTAGACTTGAACAGGTTAAGATTGCAGTGATCGGGGAAGCATTCTCTTGAGAGTCGGTTCCACAAAGTAGCGGTTTGGAGGAAGAAACTGCTCGAGTGGAACTTACATCTCACCAATGAAATACGAAGGGAGTGGGGGTGGTTCGCAACAATGTGCATGTCATGGCGGGTCTTAGCCGTGAAGGTTAGACCTAGTGGAACGAAGGAATGTAGTTTGAACACTTCCCATGGAAATATCGATAGAATAGCGAAAAGCTTGCAACGTTTTGTCTATTAGAAAGGGGTTGTAGGGTTGAAAATAATTAATCACGCACAAGGCCGTGTAGACGCTTTTGGACTCTATCAAGACTGGTAAGGGATGGCCTGCCCATATATGGTAGTATTAAACCATTTTCTGCCTTATCTGGCTCTTGTGAAAGGTAAAGGATAGCAGGAAGTGTCAGGTACTTACTGAGGCTGTACAAAAAAAATGGGCCTTTTCCAACATCTTTAGTATGTAAGTGTGTGCCTTGATGTCTGAGGTGATCTTAAGTTACAACAGACTCTCAAGGAACGGGGCCTCACTGAGAGATCAACCGTTCATCGCGATAAACGAACATTCAGGGTCCGCCCGGTGATGATGGAACGTTACGCATTGAATGTGACCAGTCAGTTTTTTTCCCACAGAACATGTAGACCCAATGGTATCCCTCTAATAGTCATTAAGAAATGTGCTTCTGGACTGGCTCCTATTCTCTCTAAACTGTATAATAAATGCATCAATATCCCTTGCTTTCCTGCTTGCTGGAAGTCATCGTCTGTTGTTCCAGTTTTTAAGAACTCTGGTGAACCGTCCGACCCTTCCAACTATTAGAGAGACCCTAATCAATGATGAATTGGTTCATCATCTCTCATTGCAAGGCCTTGCGTCTATCCTGCTCTAAATAAAAACAGTGAAGTTCAGATTGTAGCATTGGATATCTTGAAAGCCTTTGACATGGTCTGGCATACAGGTCTTCTTCACAAGCTGAAAAGTTACGGTGGCTCCGGACACATATTTGAGTCTTTCCTATCAAATCGTGCAATAAAGGTTATCCTGAACGGCCACTCGTCTACATCCTTTCGTACTAACGCGGGTGTGACCTTCTCGATGACACCAGCTCCCAACATGGTATCTACGCTAACGACACAACAGTTTACTCCTGACTCGATAGTAAGGCCGGCAAAATTAAAATGGGAGCTGATGTCCAATACGACTTCAAGTACGTCGTTAACTGGGGCAAAAGATGGCTTGTCAATTTTAACTTCTCTCCATTAATCATTTGCGAGATCCCTATCTGCCGTCCATCAGCATGGCTGATGCTAACCTCAAAGAAAGTGACTTGTTGTGCCTTCCCGGTCTAATCTTCTCAGCTGACATGAAGTGGAAAGACTGTTGAATCTAGTGTTAGGTCAGCTACTAAGAAATTTGGTTCACTGTGTCGTGCGAGACAATTTTTCTCTACGGAATCTATCTTACATATGTATAAGTCCATGCTTAGAATATTGCTGCCAGAAATGTTCCGGTGACCCTGCTGTTTACCTTTACCTCCTTGATATCATACAAAGAAGAATCATCAATATTATTGGTCCTGTTCTGTCATCAAGGCTTTAGTCACATTCCCACTACTGTAAGGTTGCATCTCTGTGCCTTTTTCATAAATACTTTCATGGTAATTGTTTGGATGAGCTCTTCGCTATGCTACCTAAATGTTTTAAATTTAAGCGCAGTATTAGACAGGCGACGAGATCTCGACAGTTTACTGTTGAGTTGGCTAGATGTAGCCGTAAGTTCTATACTAACAGTTTATTTTCTCGTACTTCTCGCATTGTGGAACTTCCTTCCTGCTCCATGCTTTCCAGGCAATTTGAATCTTCAAAAATTCAAATGCAATGTCAATCGCTTTTTACTCTCCTCCTGATTACTCCTCATTTGTTCTTGATCCTTTGTAATGTTTCTGCTTCTAATTATTCCACATCCAGTAACCCCTTGTGTCATAATGACCTTAATGTCTTGCTTGAGGCGAAGTCGATTAAAAAAAAGTATATTTCTTTAGAGAAGACAAACTTCAGCTTCAAAATTATGTGTCATTATAAAACAAAAATAACGATACAGAGATGGCATGATGAATGAACTCAGTCCTTTTCAATTTTTCCTGATTCTTCTTTTATTCTCAGTGTCTCTGCAGGATGTTTGTGAACATGGATCACCACAACTTCCTATCCTTTGTAGCTCTAAGTAAAGTTTATCCATTTATTACCTCTCTCAGTCCCTGCTTTGCCATCCACTTACATAGCTTCTTTAGGTAACTCGCTGTATCCCTTTGTCTCTCTTGTCTTCAATATACCTTGTGGGTATCAATTTTTTTCTTCCTCATTATTTGTCATAGAAATATCAGCTGTCTCTTTCTGCATCTACACTTTTTGTCTTCATTTTCCATAAAGCTTCCACGTTATAAAAACCACATAAAAAATTGTGCAGAATTTAATTTTATGTTAAATTTAACTGTTACAAATTATAACGAGTTGGTTGCATAAAAAAGAAGTTAATGGGGAAAAGCTGTTCGAGTGGAATTTACATCACACAAATGGAATATGAACGGAAATTATATAAATGTTATAAGCGTAGCTTAGATACAACACAAGGCCGAAACTATGGCGCACTCAGTGAGTATCGAAGTCACTACTCAGCTGTAATACGTAGTCTAAATATAGAGGTACGTATTATATATGGGTGCTTATTATACATAAAAAAAATTACGGTACGAAGCATATAAATATTTTATTGATAATATTTTTTGTATACAATAACAATAATGAAAAAAGAAAAAATGTAACTAACAGCTTTTGAACGGTTTTTATTCAAACTCCCCCACCCCTGTAAAATAAAAAAAGTAGCAAGCAAATTGTTAATTCAGTTGTTATGCTTCGAGCAAACCGCCTGCATGCGATTATAAAACTTAAATGACTAGGTTCACAAAAATAGAATGGGGCGTAAGAAAAAAGATATGTCTTCTCACAGGATTTATTTAACCTTTACAGCGAGTCTATCCTAAGGGAGCTGAAAACGACCGGAGGGATCACTACACACACACACACACACACACACACACACACACATATATATATATATATATAATTATGCAGCACTTGTTCTTTCAAGCATGTCTTATTAAAGAATATATTTAATATTGTCTGCCTATGTGCCCATTAACTTTGTCCATCTTCACCTCCAAATTGCGTATGATCCTTTCACAAAAACAGAAGTTGTTGATGTACGAAATTGACAAAACTTTTATACTGTTAGTGTCGAAACTTTTGACTCTTGTGAGTCATCCGCAGGGGTGTTTAATTAGTGTATTATGTGAAAAACTGCAATAATCGTAAGTAGCGAATTTAGTGCAATATTATATTTAAATTTAGTAGAACAAATCCAAAACGCAGCGAGTCCCACCCGTCACCTGTCATGACAGAGACGTAGAAAATGTGTAATGATAGTATTTAATTTCTGAAATGAGTCATTTTTAATATACTTATATATATATATATAGTCATTTTGGTTGATGTAGATGTTATTATAGACACAACCTTTCACAACAAGATGAGAAAATAGTTTGAAATAATATGTATACTGAAAATTTCTCATTTCGGAAATTAAATACTAAATTATGAAAGGTGTTACGTACCCGCCGTCATAACCTAATGTAAAAAAGAATAGCACTGGATATGAAGCATAAAAACGTGAAATAATGTCCCCCGGGACAGTAACGTTGTGGATATAGTAGATTATATATAGTTTACTGTCATCTAATGGTCGTGAGTTCAATCGACAGACATCCCATATCAGCCAAACGATAGACAAATAATGATGACCAGAGCGTACTTGGCCGAAACATTGTCTCTATAATAAAATCTATATCAACCAGGGAGAGAAAAATGGTTCAAAATTATATAAGTATGTATGCGATGACGTATTTTTATAGGCAATGAAGAGAGCTAGGTTGGAAACTCTAATTAGTTTTTGGTTGTTTTTGTTTGATATAGATGACTTTAATAATTCTTAGTCTATTTTTGCTATTGATAAATGGAACGTGAGTCTTCGGGAATGAGTAGTTCTTGTGTAACCTATATAAGACATAAGGTTTAATATATATATATTTATATATTATATTTTTTATTTCTTTTTCATAATTTTTGGAATTGTGGTGCTTTTGATTTCTCTAGCATAGGTTAATGGTATTATTATTAAACATATCTTGAGAACTAATGTTTATATTAAAATTATTATGGTGTAAGAAAAATTTAATTTTATAATCAGCAATATAATTAGGGAAACCATTATTAATAATTATTTTAGCTTACTTAATTTTATGAGAAAAATTGTTTCAGGTGAGGTGATCAATTTAGCCCTTTGGATTAAAATTTTTTTATGACTGCAAATATATATCTTTATGTAACAGTAATAGAAGAAGAAGAAATTATGGGATTAAAAACAGATAAAAATGACAAAATATAATAAATGAAAAACGTTGATCAAACTAAATAGAAGTGATTATGGGAAATATTATCAGAATGAAATTTTGTCTAGAGTCAGAGAAATGAAAGAAGTAGGAAATAAATGCAATTTTCTTTTCTCTTTTATGTCACCGATGCGAATTGAAAATTCGCAAGACTTAATTCCCCTTTGGTTAGCTATTTTTCATCCTTTTATTTTATATTATACTTGTTGATTTTCTATTGGTTTGTTTTCTAATAATTTTTTCTTTGTTCATTTTCCCTCTTGTAAATATCCCTAAATATTTCACTTTACACCAACATTGCTATCGCAGAGACTGAAGTCAAAATCTTAATGATTACAGCAAGTAGCGCTCCAATTTCTATCTTTACAGACAAATCTTGCAGATTTTACAAATACAAATCTAATTTCTCACTGGTTTATATTTAAAACGATTGTCATATGACCTCCATCTATCTATCTATCTATCTATCTATCTATCTATCTATCTATCTATCTATCTATCTATATAGATAGATAAATAGATAGATAGATAGATAGATAGATAGATAGATAGATAGATAGATTAAATGAGAAAAGGAAAAAACATTCTGCAGACATTTCTTTTCAATCAGTTACGATTTTCGAACTGGTGAAATTTATTTTTATTGAATATATATATATATATATATATATATATATATATATATATATATATATATATATATGCATACATATGTATGCATACATACACACACACAAACACACACACATATACACACACACATATATATATATATAGCAAGTTATTTTGAAGTTATTAATGAATATCACTTGATAAATATATATATATATACATATATATATATATATATATATATATATATATATATATATATATTGAGAGAGAGACAGAGAGAGAGAGAGAGAGTGAGAGAGACAGATAGGCTGATTAATAGTATGTGTCACATAAATGCGAAAATAAGAAATTGAACTGAGACAATGCTGATAGATAGATAGACAGATAGATAGATAGATAGATAGATAGATAGATAGATAGATAGATAGATAGATAGATAGATCAAATCATGTAATGCGTCATACATGAGTTGAAAGAAAGAAAGAATAAAATAAATTAGGAATTTATTAGCGATAGAAAATGCGGATGAAAAGAGTCAAAGAAACTGAGAGAACGACAAAATCAAAAGAAAAATAATAAACAAAATATTAATAGCATGTGAAAGAAAAGGACGAGAGATAAGGAACGAAGAAAGGAGACGCGTAGCTTCATAACTTTCTCGCGTTATCCTCTCCTCTGACCACAAGCGACTTTGCTACCGAGCCGTCCTTGCATGGTGAGGTGCCCGGACCAACTGGGCAGTACACGCACGACAGCGCGCCTGATGAACAGAAGCGAAACAGCTCTGCCACTCCCTTCTCTACGTCATCCCCCACCTTGCCAACCGCTGCAAGTTGTGCTGTCCTTTTGCTGGCAGCCAGATGAGACAGGTCTGCTCTTCCGGCTTTAGCGCTTCGTTGGACACTGAAGAGATATTCGTTGTCTTGATCCGAATTTTGGCCGGACACAGGCAAATGAAGCTAAGCACATATCTACGCGCACTGACCGTGGACTGAATCCTTTTGAGAAGAAGTGCACAGCGATGACCAGAACATTTCGTTTTGGCGCGCGACTCCCGAGCGTCTAAGCATACACTCACGCATACACAGTTGTACCTATAAAGTTTTTATATATGATAGGGATCCACTTGGATATAGTTCCAAGTTATCAAGGACACCAAAATACAAAGAATATATACGCACGGCTTATTCTCATACACGATTTAAAATCCCAACTGAACTGTGACAATCTGTATTTCTGATAAACAAAGAATGGTCTGATCATACTGAGGGGCCGAGAGTGCTTGTCTAACAAGTTCCCGATTGTTGGTTGCATATTCGTTACTCTTTTCTAAACAAAAAATAACCTTGTGTCTTTTAAACATTATGCGGAGAATTATGAACCAAAATGCAATTCTTGGAATTAGATGGCATTTGTATATAGGATTCGACAAGTTTTGCAAATATGTCAGATCATCTAAATATAAACCACTGAAGTACAAGAGATGTTTGATAAGTGCATCACATGACCTGCTCCAAACTAATCAAGATTCTTGAACTTCAGTGGGGTGAGTATTCGAGTCTCGCTTCAAGCGCTGCATTTGTTCCATTTTCCATTATTAACTATCCTTTCAAAGTAATATCGAAAAAATAACCGGTCTTCATCCCTTCCCCTGTTATAACTGAGCTTAGCATATTTTTCTAATATATTGCTGTATGAAAATTTATAAGAATTGTAAATTATTAAATGTGTAAAAAATACCCAATATATTTTAGCATGCTGCCGCAAGAAATCCAGTTACAGGGTCGTTTCATCAACTTTGCTCTGGTTACTGAATTCATAATCTTCTTGACTCAGTTGGTAACTGAAATATTTATGCATTATGGTCTACAGCTTTTCTAGGGACAGAGGTTTGAAAAATTATTAATGCACCATTGATATTAACACCCATATTTCTGGAGGTGATCATGAATACAGATTTTAAGAAAGAAAAAAAGAAAGAAAGAAATGAAGAAAGAAAGATTTTTTTAAAAAAAGGTACAAAATAAATAAGCCAATTAGGAAAACCTAGAAAATAGAATAGGTTTAAGTGCTGAAAGAGAGAGTAGATAAAAGAAAGAAAGAAAGAAAAAATTTTAAAAGCGCGCAAAGAGTAAATACGACAATTATTTAGGAAATCCTAGAAAGTGCAATAGGTGTGTTAGAAGATAGAGTAAAAGAAAGAAAGATAGAAAGAAATTAAAAAGTGAGCCAAGAATAAATAAGGAAATTCTTTAGGAAAGCCTAGAAAATACAATATGCTTAAAAATGGCAAAATAATAATTAAAAAAAATGAAAGAAAGAAAGACTTTCTGTCTGAATTTCTAAATTGAAAAGTTATCATTATTGTCGGACTAATGTAATCACCATTTTGATATCATAACGTTTACGTCCTTGTACCCTGTGGCCACCTTCAGGTATTTGTGGGTCCGCGTTAACCTATATGGAATTTCGAATTGAACTCTTTATTTAATCTATAAAGATAGATTGTTCGTGTACTACACGACTAGAGATTGACCTAACAAATACTCTACTCAAATTAACAAACCTCCAACCTAGCATCTGTCTATATCTCTGAGATGAGGTATTATGATTACTTGCATTATTTCCATTACTCGGACTGTTATCCTAATCTTCATTACCATATTCACAACTATTCGGCCGTTGTAGTTTGGGTCTCGTCACTGGATCTAACCAACGTCTTTATAAAGAGTTGTAAGTTCAATACCAGGCCAGAGCAGTGGTGACCACAAAACTTAGAGAGTTGAGTTAAAGGGAAATAAATGAGACATCTGGAATAGGCATGTCATGTGGAACTAGAACAATCTACCTCGGTGGACGAAATAAAGGCTTCGGATTCGAAATTTCAATCACCTGAAGAAGGCCAGAGCGTACAATGGCCGAAACGTTGTGAATATAGTAATGAAGATGAGGACAACAGTCAGAGTTATGTAAATAATGATCTAACTTAGCGTTGGTTCAAGAATTTGGTGGCATAAAAACAACAACGATTATGCAAATAAATAAATATGTGCACTTTTATCGAAAGAGGACTGGAAAGGACATTTTTCTATTTAATAATAACCAACATCAGTCCTAAAATACTTTTCATAAATTTAAAATGGTATCTCTTCATATAAGATTCCTGTTTCCAAGAATTCTAAGATTTCTGTAAAGAAATAAATATCGATATATTTGGTATTTCATCGGAATTTGCGCTATGCCATGTGCTGAGATATAACGGAAGTTCTGTTTCGTTCGACTCAAAATTCTGGTTAATAGAAAAAAGTAATTTTTCCACACGAGCACGAAGATTTTTAACGCACAGTTCAATTAAGAAAGTAATAAAACAGTTGATCAAAAATAATTTTGTCGACTTGAAAGATAAAATATTCAAAATATTGGCCTGGAACTATGCATTTCTGAATATGGCTCTAAAATTGAATGAAAAAGAAATAGACAAATTCAATTACGAAACTAAAGGATTTTATTTGTCAATAAAAATGAATAGTGATATTTTTTGAATTATCAATATTGTTTTCCAGAATTCATTTCAATAATGTTAAGTATTTTCCTTCAGTTTTATTGGAAATAATAAAAATTAGTTGAACAAGTGAAGACATAACGCGAGAGACATAAGCGTTTATTTTTGCTTTCTATATTACAGCAAGAGGAAAACGTATCGAATTTATGCATGCTGGAAATATTTGTTTGGCTATTTGAATAAATTTAATGTTCCGGTGTCTGAGTAGTTCTCTTTGTCTGTCTATCTGGACCTCTGTCGATATGTCTGTCTGTCTGTCTGCCTGTCTCACTCTCTCTCTCCTCTCTCTCTCTCTCTCTCTCTCTCTCTCAAGCTTGAGACAGGTTATCGTTGCTTGGTATCTACTTTTATGTTTACATACGCTCTTTCTCTGATATTGAGCACTTTTACCCATAAATATAGCATACCATAAAACTATATTTTTCTCATATGTGAAAGTTTATTTCTGTCATCGCTTGACAATGGAACGAAACTATGGATTATAAGTTTAATTCTTATAATTAAATTTATAAAATTAGCTTCAATTTTGAAACATGGAAATTTTCTGTGTCGCGACGGAATCATATTTATTAAAAGAAAATAATTATATTTTGTAACACTTTTTATCGAGCACTGTTTTCTTTAAATAAAAATTACTTAGAACGCCGGATTATAAATCTTACTGTTCTTCCTTATTATTTTAATATATTATATATTCACACACACACACACACACACACACACAGACAGATACACACACACACACACACACACACACACACATATATATATATATTCCGGTGCGAATGTCAAGCAGCAAAAGAAATTGTTAGCATAGAATTTACGGTTACATTTACGAGAGCTTGCTGCCAATCTAGTAGTAATCTTAAATACATAAAGTCAGGTCAAGTCTAATGTAACAAATGTAATAGATCTTTTTGTGCTAATGAACAGATTTCTTGAAGTTTCACCTATAATTTTAAGAAAAAATTGCTACAGTCTATCTTCTATATTCTTACTTCAGAATTATTGTTTCCGAATAATGTAAATAGTGTACATAATCTCAGAAATATAGAGAGATACTGATAGTATTGTTTTCTTAATCAGCAGGAAGAGGTGTACCTGTGTTTTATAGATTATGCAAAAGCGTTTGAGTTTTAGTTCTGATTATTTCTAAAATAGAAATGGACATAATTACAATTTAATATTAAGATTCTGAATAATAGATGTTCTGGAGTTCATAGGTAATTTTATATTATTATTAATATTGTTATTGTTGTTTTTGTTGTTATTGTTATTGTCTTTTTTCCTATTGATGATTGTGTAGTCTTTTCTTCTAGCATTGTGTATGAAATAGCAATGATATTAGAGGTTTTAAAATGTCTTTTCAGCATATATTTCTTCTTCATGTATATATTGAGGCTTGCAGATACGTAATATTCTTAAATAAAATCCTATAAACATGCCGAATTTTATTCTATAAGAGTGATGAGAATAATAGTTTATGAGGTCATTTTTGTTGGTAGATTTTTCCATAAACGTTTAGTTAGAGGTCATCATTGGTTCTATTTAGAACAATATCTGATAATGGTAATGCGTTATTAGTTTCAGTTTAAAAAGTAAAATCTATCGTAGGTTCTACGCTATTTAATCTAGTTCTGAATACCATTGGCAAATGTTGCCTAAGAATTTAAACTGACAGAAACACAACTTCAAATTGTGTATCCGTCAGTTTAAATTTTGATGTTTTGTATAACATCCTTTTGCCGGTTTTTGGCCAATTAATGTTTGAACATAATGGGTTTAATTTGTTTTCTCATTTGGGAATCTTTTTATTCCTAATATTATTGATACTTTAATTTAGTACATTTAGACTCTGGCAGTATTAATGATAATTTCCAATTTTGTTTCCCTTTGCAAAAATTATTAATTCTTTTTCTCTTAATTCTTCAACAAAGAATGAATGTGCGGGTAGTGTGATGGCGGCTC
The DNA here is from genome assembly GCA_964036315.1 of Acanthosepion esculentum. Lineage (NCBI taxonomy): Eukaryota > Metazoa > Mollusca > Cephalopoda > Sepiida > Sepiidae > Acanthosepion > Acanthosepion esculentum. The sequence continues at coordinate 59,408,699 of OZ038481.1, forward strand.
AGAATGCCTAATCGAAGAGCCGAGTTCGTATTCCAGTCGTTATATTCACTTACACCATTGGAAAAGTATGAATCCATCCCCCCGCCCAGTTATAGTAAAACAGTAGAATTTGCATCAGGAACAAATCATTGTTATCATTAAAAAGGTTAATAATGCAATATTCACTCGCAAAAAAAAATTATTATTCTTACAATCCAAAATATGATTTGGCTTTAAATAAACGACGAACAATAAAAAAAATATATCAATCACCAAACAGGAATTCCTGCACAAATATACAGAGAAGATGTGATGTGATGATCTAAATAGTTTGTGTGAGCTCCGAGGAATCACTTTTCTGTAATGAAATTTTTAACGAAAGCTTTTTTAAAACTTATTAACTATACGTTTTTGTTTTCTGTGCTGACAATGTGTAAAAATTAAGATATAAATGGATATATCTACGACAACAGTAATGCTCAAAAACAAAAATGATCATAGAAATATTAGTTCTGTAGCAGACATATTGAAACTCCAACTATATCAGTCTTTTCTTAAAATTATGGGTGAAACTTCCAGAAAACTAAACAAAACAAATGAACACAAAAAGATTTTCTACATAATAATTTATCCAAGGCATTAGTTATACACAGAAATAATTTCAACCACAAAATTCGGTCTCAATATCCCTAACCTTATTAAGAAGGAAAATTACTTAGTAAAACAAAAAATTCTCACAAGTATATTAATAGGTACTATCTCAAAAATACGCCCTTAAATTTTCAAATATGTCCTTTCTTAAGAGAAAGGTTCCTTTATCACTCCAACATATTTAAGTACGACAATAAAACATTGAAATATTAAAGGACAATGATTAACTCGTTGCTCAAATATAATAATATATTGTATGGAAAATTCCAGAAACTTACTTATGGACACAAAAAAATCTCATACGTAATAAATAATTGATGCGTTAGCTATACACCGAAATGATTTTAACCACATTTTCTCTGATGAATATAACAAAAAACTCGCCATAGCCGACGACGACCAATCATATAATAATTTTGTCATAATTTGTCCCCAAAAGGTATTCTTTGTAATGTCAAATGATACTTTTTAAATTTACTTATATTCCTGCTGAATTTAGGTAATAATGGTACCGATAAAAATAGCATCGTAAAAAAATGGCATCAGTGGAAAAATAGAAAAATATCTTCATCTGAAGGTAGTTGATTTTATAATCTGTTTTGTATACATGCATCCTTGGAAACAAATCTTCTCTTTTCCTTTATTACTTAATATAACTTACATGGTGTGGTTGTGGCACAGGCAGTGAGATCAATGGTGTGTACTTGACGGTTCCTGGACAAAGGAACCAGAAGTAAATAAAGAGACAACTGTTCCCTGATTAGAAATTTAACTTTTAATATCTTAAAATTAACTGGTGTTTAATTTTAAGCTGTTTGAAGAGTCTGATTTCTATTTGTGCTATTTTTTCCCATTTTTTTCAATGGTTCCATTATTAGCGTTCACCATGCGTGTTAGTAAAGTCGAAGTTTTATCATCTATTAAATCTTTTCCTATTTAAACATTGATGTTTAGTAATTTTATATTACAAATGTGTTTGATAATTGCTACTTGATTATATGCAAAATAGTAAATTACTAAACCATCCTTCATCAGATGTTATGTATCTGGTCGTTCAATATTATATTGATGAATCATATAAACAAAATATATCGAAAAAAAAAAGAAAAATATATTTAAAATTAAATATTCCTCCTCATGGTTGAAGATTTATTCTACTTTGGTACTATGTCATTAACTCTTTTTCTAAAAGCTCTTCAGCTAAAGAACTGATAAATTCATTGAAAGCTTCTTTATTTTCCTTCTGACTGGAAAATTCCTTGTCTAAGAAAATGTTCCAATGCTTGAAAAATGGTAGTCTTCACCAACTGATTTAAACTTAATTACGTCATTTTAGCAACGTGATGGCCAAAAAATGAAATACTTTTATTCACCACGTTAGACACTGTTTATTTGAAGTTTGAATAATTTTTTTCAATCTAATCCATATGTATATGCATTAATTAATTGGTCCCTTTGAAGAATGTAGCTATGTATGAAACATTGTTCCTTTCATGAGTGAAAGCTAAGCGAGTTGGTGTTTCTAATTCTCACATGCATCCAGCCACTTTGCAAGTGTTTCGTTAATATGCAAAAAAAAAGTCATATTCATCTAAACGACCAACAGAAAACAACACAGAAAATATAAAATAAACTATAATGAAGATTCAAACTCGAATTCCGTTTCTTTCGGGAAATCTGAATAAGTAAAGAACGAGCTTCTATAGTTAAATATGAATATTTGTAAAAGTTGGCTCGAGTAACTCAGACAATACAGCAACTGTTATAAGTTGTAGGGCTTTCCTAAGATAAAAAGAGTTCGAGTTTGCCTAAACTTTATGTTTATTTCTGATCTGCAGCTTACTACCGGACGTAGAATGACGATCAGAGTAGTGTGATAAGAAACTGAAAATTAGATGAAAAAAGGCATATAAATAATGAAGGAAATCTAAATGGATAAAACTTTCTGTCAAAAATGCTGGTAACTATTGTACTTATTTATAAAACGCGCTTATACACATACGCACATGACACGCATACATAAATATGTATGAATGTACTGAAAAGTTCTCGGTATGGCCAAAAATCCCTTTAAAAAATTTCGTTTCATTTGGTCAGATTTTCTTTTAAGTGGATCGGGAAAGAACCTCTCGACACTGGATTTAGGAACATTTATCTAAAGAATATTGATCTAAGGAATATTGCTCTAAAGAATATCGGTCTAATGGAAACCCATGTGAGGACATTTGTCTATGGAATACCGGTCGAAGGAACATTGGTCTATAATAATATCTTTCAATAAATTAACACTTTATTCATGTACAAAATATTCAATTTTATTAATATTCACTATATTATAGAATGATATTGAAGACACTTAAAACAACATTAATTACTGATGGTAGATGTGGTTTATAATTATTTATTGACATACATTGTTTGTATATTAATACAACCAACATTAGGCTGTAATTCTCTGGATGAATATTTCTTAGATATATATTCCTTAGACTAGTGTTCCTTAAACCAATATTCATAAACCAATATTCTTTAGACCAATATTTCTTAGAGCAATATGTCTTAGACCAGTGTTCCTTAGACGAATGTTCTTTAGATTAATATTCCTTAGATAAATGTTCTGGATCTGCTTGACAATACCTAAGAGCATATATTGAAAAATTCTCGATTCAGCCATATTCTCAAAATCTGACCATGGCCAAATATCATAATTCTTTCGGAAACCTTTCAGCAACTATCGTATCTATTAGAAAAATAATCGAAAAGTCTTTGATTTCACCTGCTAAAAATGTATTGCTATTTTTTGGTATGATTAAAATTACTTGACCGTTTTGCTCATTGTACTACGTAAGAAGTCGCAGAAATTAGGAAAGATATTTCATGCTTCAAGTGCAATCATCATTTCTTCTTCAGAAAGCTATATCTTTAGCTTTGCACAATCCAAATTATTCTTACATGAGATTTTTATTTGGATTTGGATTTCTATATTTAAACCTACTAGAGATATAGCAATATTTGCATTTCTGTTTTCAGTTATTCCGTCCACTGAAGTATGCTGTTTATATTTGTGTATTTATACTGAATGATATCACAAATAATTAAGATGAAATAAATACTATAAATAATAGTATTTGAACGTCTAAAGTTTACTAAATGTAAGAGGTGATCCCTAGCGAGAGAACAAAATTGATAAAAGAATGCTATTATAATATTTCATTCAAATATAACAAAGAAACCAGTTAGACTCGAGGGATATAAAAACAACTTATCTCAACAAAGTGTTGGGTGGAAAAATCTGAAAAGAAAAAGATATACATTATCCTTTCTGAAATTAAATTCAGATAACTAACAAGAAACGCCACTGGGGAGAGAGAAAACTGATAGAAGCAGCCCATATCAGATTGTTGTTGGCTTGTTGATTTAGTCAAGCAAGCATTTCATCATAGTATTGTTTTCTTAATCAGCAGAAGGAGGTGTACCTGTGTTTTATAGATTATGCAAAAGCGTTTGATAAAGTACATCGCAAAGATTTGTTGGAACTGCAAGGTAACCCTGACATATTCGGCAAGTGGAGTAGAATAATCCAGAACCTAAACTGACAGTAACCCGCCCGCAAACGAATAGAAAATGAATTCAGTAAATATAAAAAATAGAAAACGGTGAAAGACAAGGATGTGTCTTTTCACCAGACTTATTCAACCTATACAGTGAGTCGATTCTGAGGGAAATTGAATCCCTGCCAGCATTCATTATTATCAGCTACAATCACACGATATGCAGATGACATAGCGATGATAGCAGACACAGAAAAGAAACTACAAGATCTCCCACAGAAGGTAATGAATGAAAGCGAGATGAAAGGAATAAAATCAATTGCAAAAAGACAGAATGTATGGTTGTTAGTAAAAGAAACAGCACAACATTCGAATTACAAATTGGAGATACCCAAATCAAACAAGTACAATAATTTAAATATCTGAGAAGTGTTTTAACCGAGGGCAGATATTGTGACACTGAAATTCGAAGGCGCATTTGGATGGCGAAATATGCTTTCCAAAAAGTTAAGCAAATTATTAGGAAACGAAAACTTTGTTATAAAGAGAGAAAAGAGTACTAAAATTGTATGTAATATCAGCCCTCCTATATGACAGTGAATGCTAGGTAGTCTTCTCACAAAAGAAGAGACGTGAAGCAACAGAAATTTAGTTCTACAGAAGAATGCTGAGAATACCATGGACTAAATATGCGAGCAACGGCGAAGTTCTAGAGACAATGGAAGCAAAATGTTACTCATAATTAACATCAGGAAGAAACGTTGAAATTTCTAGAGCACATAATGAAGAATGAGGGCTTGGAAAATTTGATAATCACAAGACAGATTGAAGGCAAGAGGGACAAAGGGAAAACAACGCATAACCTACTTGGCGAGTTTAACAGCTACAAAAGATAGGACATTTTGGAGAGCTATAATCGCTAATGTCCTGAAGGCACGCGGCACATAGAAGAATTGTTTCTCATTTATCAGCAAAGGAAGGAATATCACTCGTGTATAATTAGAGTTCTCTACGTTATATCGTTATGTGACTGCTTCACAAGAAATTGAGTCAAGCATAGAAATAGGTCTTGTAACCTAATTTCTGTGTACGGATTTCCTTTACGAGATCTATTTCACTCATGAACACTAACCTTGTGATATACATGTGTACATGCACGTACATATATACACGTAACACCAAAAGAATTAAATATTTCGATAATAAACTATATAACAACGTGCTTCAGTTCAATTTATGGATGCGCAATTTAAATTATTTTTTTGGCAAGCTGATCACATGCCGAAATATCCTTTTCGTAAAAATTAAAATGTCTATTTCTACCAGTCCTATAATGTCCTATACCTATATACAACCATTTTATATGCTACATTCATCTTTTATAATATTTGACCTTACTCTATATATGGTCATTTTTTTTTAAAGATTTCTGTCTGCAGTTATATATCTTTACAATGGTGTCACAGAGTATTATTCGTTCTGTTACATATGTGGGGATTTCATGACTGTTGCACAGCACCAATCAATTACCTGTCATCCAAGAACCGGAAGGGGACATTTCATCACCGACTCAACACCGCCGACTTGGCTGTCATAATGTGCACCTCTATTAGATCATTTGAGTCGTAGAGATTTTTAAAGTTTGGCTGTTTTTCAAAGTGATTTATTAGTTACAACAGCCTATTTGGCTAACTGGTGTTTAATTTTCAAACTTTTCATCACACCGGAAATAGAAATTCTTAATAAATTACTTTTATCCGGGTTTAAAAAGTTGTTTTAAAAACTATCCTTAATAAATTACTCAAGTCAACGAAAAAATTTAATAGTTTGCATGGTGATGTTGAATTGGTGGTGTTGAGTTGGTGGCATTGTGTTGGCGGTGATGTGTTATCCTGCACCCCCTGAGAATTACTTCTAGTCAATATTTTTACTGTAGACTTGGAGATCAGGACCTGGGTCCCATACATCTGATGTAAACCCTGTTATATCGACTAACTGCATAGTTTAATGGCTAGAAAGTAGACCTCAACTTTTCTGTCCCACGGATTTGGAGGGAACCACAAACTTATATCGATGATTGCTATTTTTGTCCAACAAATATAATCGGTTACAGTCTTTGTTTCAGAAAAAATCAAATATCCCAAACTTCCCTCAGCTATGAGAACTGTTCCCCACTCAGATGATCTCTCTCTCTCTCTCTCATTAGACACCCCCGCCCCCTAAAATAAGGATCTCATCAAAGAAGGAAATGCCCTCTGAGGTGGATCATGCTAAGTCGGTCTCTTCTGATGAAATTGTCTCTGTTTATTCACAAGCTAGTTGCAGTGTGCCTCATTTGATCATCCAGGAATACCTGAATGTCTTTGTCCGTGATGTGTACCTATCTAGTCAGAAATCAGAGCTCCTGACGTTACGGCTAAAATAATGTAACCTGGACAAGGTAGATGTAAGGATCAGCAGGATATGGAACAATGAGTTTGTCTCATTCTCCAACAGGGAAAATGGGTTGTACTACTGCAAAAAGGTCTCTAGTTTGTTTATCTTCCGTGGCTTCTCACACAACAGCTCAGATTGACGAATTTTGTAAACTCTGCCAAGCAAAGCCTGAAGACTGTGCTCCTGTACAATTGGAATTGACTTGGCTCATAGGAAGGTGTCCTTTGAAAATATGGAGCTCCTTTCGGAAGCTATCAAGTACAAGCAATACCAGGGTCTCTTTGGGGACGTCAAAATCATTGGGCTCCTTATGGATAAGCACGCGGGCTTCACGAAATACTGTTGCTTTCTCTGTGTCTGAGAAAGTTGAGCTGTGCCCAAACACTACAAACAGAAGGACTGAGAGTCTAGGAACACTTTCATATCTGGAGAACACAGTGTCCAAGAAAATCCTTGGACGGACATGAACAAGATGCCTCTCCTCACTCTTCATGTCAAGCTTGATCTAATGAAGAATTTCATGAGAGCCATGGACAAGAAAGGGGCAGTCTACCATCAACTGGGCACTATGTTCTTAGTTCCCTGTTCTGCTAAGAGCAGATCCTCTTCGTCAGACCTCAGATCCGAGAAGTTCTGAGGGATAAGGAATTTGAGTATTTTCTTACCTTGAAGGAACTAAGAGCATGGGAAACAAGTTAGTTTGCTATGGTTTCGTTGGTAATATACGGGTACTAGATTACCAAACGTGTGTCGAGAAGTTGTTACAGGTCATGGCACCCTATGTCCTTATGAGAATATGGAGTACGGAATGTCACTCAAGATTCACTTTTTCCATTCCCATATCAATTTCTTCCTTCTGAACCTCGGAGCTGTATGTGATGAAGCTATAGTAAAGATGGAGAACAAGTATCAAGTCAAGTAGGACCGCGGCATGATGGAGGACTTCTGCTCAAGGCTCCTGAGCGACATCCCGGAGGCAAAGTACAAGAGATCGACCCCAAACCTCATTTCTGACTCCCTACTGTACTATGATGTTTGTATATTGTATTAGACAAATAATAGTAGTATTTCGTTCTGCCAGTGCTCTGTATCTATGGTATACTGGTATATTCCAGTAATATGCCTTTTTAATATTTTATGAAATAAACACTTTGTCTTCTGATTATATGTGTTATAGTAAAAGTTCGATAAGTGCAAGCAAAAAAATAAATCTGATACAGCGGAACTGTTTGGAAATTTGAATCAAAATTAGTAAAAAAAAATCTAGTCACATGTTTGCCTCATAACAATATTTTTCTAACCAGTGAAATGAAGGATATCGTTGTTGCTACGTATTTATGTTAAACTGGTATATTATCTACGACACTGTTTCAGCGTTTTAGGTAACCATTAAAAAAAAATGATTTTTCATTCAGTTTATACATCTGAAGAGCAATACAGACCAGATTGCCTGGAACATACCCGGAACTGAAATAAGGTATTTTTTAAGCAATGAATTTTTAATCTGTCATACTGCTAAAAATTATATATTTAGTGGATACACGTGTTTAAGCAATAATTCATTACTTAAACACGTGTATACTGACCTAGAGAACGAAAATCTTTCGAGAGACAGGAATCTAACTTACATTCCTTCTAAATCTGGGAAACGACTTTCAAACAAAGCTCCTCAAACCATAGTTATACTTCGCAAAGATTGCTTTAAGTCGGTTTTATGGTGCTTGACCTCCAATATTATTTGACCTTTCGGAGATCTTTTGGGGATCTAAAATTGAGTCTAAATGACATACACACATATATTTGTGCAGCTGATTTAATACGCGTGAGCCTATGAAATAATTTTAAGCCTAATAACTAATATGATTAGCTTTGATTTACACTGGACCAAAGGAAGATTGTGATGCTTTTGTCTTTCAATGAGGCGGGGGCTAATTTATACCATGAAAAGCGGCATACTATGTACACAAAATACACGCGTATATATATATATATATACATACATACATATACATATATATATATACATACATACATATATATATATATATATATATATATATATATATATATATATATATATATATATATATACATATATATACATATATATATATATATATATATATATATATATATATATATATATATATATATATATATATATATATATATATATATAAAGAACGTATGAGCATAAAAAATGTCTTAAAATATAAAGATATTAGATATACTAAAATTGGTATTCAAACGTTATTTTTAGTGGATGCCTGTATTTGAAATATCAAGTTCGCAGACTGATTACACACAGGCTTTAAACCACTGGTTAAAATGAAAATGTTGTGCCTGTTTCAAAAACAGTTAACGACTAAGAATTTGAAGTAATATATATATATATACATACATATATATATATATATATATATATATATAAGTATGTATATATATATATATATATATATATATATATAGAGAGAGAGAGAGAGAGAGAGAGATAGATAGATAGATAGCATGACAGTTTGTACTTGAAATAAATGCCTCTATCTGAAATTGTATCGAAAAGACTTCATGTGATTTTATTATATTCTTAATACCGTATTAATGTCTTTATTACTACAATGTTCTGAACAAAATGATCCATCGTCATGTTCACTTGGATGGAATCAGGAAAGAAATTCTCTTCATCTGATTAAGTAGAAAACACTGACAACAATCGAAATAACAACACCAATCAATGAATGTATTTTCGAAGAAATCAAGTTGGGAGTTGTTTTGGTTTTGTTTTTATTTTTCTCCCTCTAATTGATTGTTCTTCAATGGCCTGAGGCAGTATAAGAAATAAGATTTCAAATTATTGGGAATATCCATTTTCGGTAAATGCTCTTAGGATTATTCCAAACATATTGTGGACGCTGTTTCTCACGCTTTGTCAGCTTTTCCTCAAGATTCAAATTAAAAATACAAAATTGAACACAACGAAATTTTCAGAAAATAAACAAGTTTCTAATTCACTGGTTAAAATCAAAATCCTCTTTTAATCGATTACAGAAACGATTTTTTTTCGGATAGTACGATTTCATTTTTTTTAACAGATTCTATAATCTCTTTGAATCTATGTTATCAAATATTAAATATTTTTGTCGAAAAATAAGCGCTATATCCGTTGCAATATTATGGTTCATTTACGTATGAAACTTCAGATTTCATCTTGTTTTTCTTCCTCTCACAATCGTTACATCTATTTACATTTCGTCAATGATTTCGTCCATACTTTCTTCTTTATTTCCTTTGTCGCCCTCTTTATTTCCACTCTCTCCGCCTCCTGTTTCACTTCTCTTTTGTTCTTTATCCTTTCTCGCGTTTTACTTTTTTCTATTTCTTCTTAATACCATTCTTTTGTTTTTGTACCTGTACTTCTATAACAATATGTAATTTCTACTTTCTTTCGTGTGACGCCTCATATTTCCTCCTCTCTCCATGATTCCTCTTCCTCTTTCTTTCCTTCGACTGTTCTTGATAAACTTCATTGAACCACTGATGCGCGTATCTATGCATTTTATATAAATTGCTGCATCCAATAAAGTGTTATATCGTTGTTTTATTTGATTCTTATTCGTCATCATCATCATCATCATCATCATCATCGTCATCATCAAGTAATAATGATATGATCTTATTTTCTGATATTTTATATCAACTGCATTATTCTGTTTCGAATTGTATAATTCCCTCTTGCGACAATTCGTGAAGCTGCTGTTGCCTGAAGCGGGTCATCATCGAAAATTTAAGCGAGAAATTTGATGACAATAAAAAACATGTATTTAAATAACAGTCTTTCTAATCAAGTATTGTTTTGCATCAGGCAATGCCATCTAGTCTGTTTGTACGGGAATTGAAACGATGCATACGTTTCAGATGTAGCGCAAAGTTTGATAAACCAGTGGCAAAGCAATAAATATCATTTCTTTTGTTGCTTCTGCTTCAAGACACCTTAGCTTGTTTTATTCCTCAATTTTCTGCATTACAAATCCATCTACTCCATCATTTTTGTTTCCCTTTTCTTTTTTTTTTTCAATTATTTAATTATTACTTATTTATTTCTGTGTGTGTTCCTTTAGTGAACTAATTTTAATTTTTCCCTTTCCTTTTCTTATTTTTCTTACATTTCCATTCAGTTATTTAATATTTTTCTTACTGGTGTGCATTTTACTTTATTAATTCTGTCTTCTCGTAAAAACCTTATACTATTTTTTTTCCTCCATCTTCGTTTTTATTTCGCTCGTTCTTTCTTTAAAACATTTTTTATTCCTTATTTCTTTGCGTATTTTTTTTTATCTTTCGTATGACATTAACTCATTTTTATCAATCGCCTTCATTCTTCTCGTATCTAAGTCGATGGATATCTATTTTCTTTCATCTTAAATTCCCATTTATATTTATATGACGACTTTTTTCCCCGGTTCTTCAATTATGTATTCTTTCTTTAGCCATTCTCTCTCTTTCTTTTACTTTTATTTTTATTGATTATTCATTGAATAAATCTTTTTCATTTTTACTTCATACGTTCCTCATGTGATTTTTAATCGCATCATCTGTTACTAATGTTAAATTTAAAAATACAAATCAATTGTATTACACGTGCTTATCCACGAAAACATCTACTAAAGTACGTAACTAAACACTAAACACGCATTAAAACATCAAAATTTAAATGCTAAACTTTCTCTGGCAGAAATCCAAGAAATATACGTGCCATAAAATATTATTTGCTCTAATGCAAATATTTTCGTACATATTTATCGTTTGTAACTTAGTGTATGTTTTAGAGCAATCGTTTGCAGATCATGTCAAGTAGAGTATCTGACAATTTATTCACACTTGAAGAGGACACTTGAAGAGACATGTGATTCTACTGAAGAATGCTGACATAGGTAGAACAAGTGAATAAAGAAGGAATTAGAGAAAGAATAGTATACTTACAATCAGAAAGAGATAGGCATAATATGAGTGGATAGGTTCATCTATCTTCCGGTTCACATTCCTCTCCATTATTTTAAACAAGAGTAGAGATTTATCCCTTGTTTTCTGTCCATGATTGAATTTCCGCTTCCTTCTTATTCTCTTTCACTCCCAGTAGCCCCTTGCGTCTAGAGGCATTATCGCCTTACTTGGAATTGATCTTTTTTTTTTGTTGAAATTTCTGGATACATAATGAGGAAAATGGAGTGGATAATTTAAAACTTACGGGATATAATGAAGACAAAGGAATCATGGAGAAACAGCGGTAACATAAGGAATTTGTTAGAATATATGGCAAAACAAAGATGGAGGGTAAATGTTAAAATTTTAACGCATAAAGTTATGAAGAGTTATAATCGCTCACGTCTTGAAGTAAGAGGGCACATGAAAGAAGGTTGACCTCTCTCTTTTAGCCGGATGTTGGACTAAGCTAAGCTTAGTATATAAATTGTATCACCGGCAACTAATTATCTTAGGCTATAATCTTAGTAATATAAATGTAAATACATGCAAATTTGACCTAGTACTAACTTGTTAGACTCGCACCTTTATTGTTCTAATAAAATACGAGAAAGTTACAAGATTTCACTCACGAGTTCTTATTCTATGTGTATAGTGCTACAGCTGCGCCACAGCTGCGCTACAGCTGAACGACGTTAGTATTGCTGGTATTATTTCCGTAACAAGTAAGGTTTATACGATATGGAGTTGCCAGCATCATGCCGAAACAGTTTTGAATTATCTTTTTCTTAGACCCTGCCAATAAAGACTAAAAATACCAGTCTGTTTTGCTATTTTATCCCTAGATAAGGGAGAAGATATGGATCCATGTCTTTCCCAACGTTGTCTGTGTGACTGCGAATACAATGCACTTGCCTGGAATTTCAACTCAGCATACCGACCGCATTTTCCACATCGATAACAACCACGCTACGCTCACCAGCACCATTAATCCTTATACTAGTTAGGCAGAATATGCCTCAATATACTACATGTCAACTTTAAGTAACATGCATAACTGTAGATATGGTGGAAGCAAATGGCCCATTCTCCTGGACGCAATATTTTTCTGCATGGAGGAATTCCATGTTATACTTCCAGTGCTTTTAGTTCTGTGTTTATTTTTCATTGGAAAAACCACACGTGTCTTTGTCTTGTTGTGCTACCATATATATATATATATATATATATATATATATATATATATATATATATATATATATGGTGTATCAAAAATAAATTTACAGACTTTTGGGGCGGGTTCGTCACACCAAAACTAGGACAAAAGTCTATATAAACATATGTCTGAAAATCCTTCGTTTGCTTCTACACACGCATGCACCCGTCGGATCATTGACTGGCGTATCTTTGCAAAGACTTCCACACGGTGACGACTGGTTTCGCAGACCCCCATGACACGTTGATCAAGCGTATCTGCATTATTAATGTCTGCTACATAAACCAATTGTTTTAACAATTGTAACCACATATAAAAATCCAAAATAGGCCATGGAACCGGTCCTGTCCATCTTTTATGGTAGATGCTAGCCAGTGTATCGCGAACAATGTGACTAAAATGTGCCGGAGCCCCATCATGCATGAACCACACCCGTCTTCGTATTAGCAGAGATACATCCGCTAGCAGGTCTGCTCTTGAAGTATCTTGAAGTATCTTCTATGCGGTACGATGAGATCCGGCATCCTTGTGTTTGGAATCACAATCTGATACAGCCGTGAAGCCTCGTGCCTATCACCATTCACGCTGCCGTATGTAAACATCATATCTGCCTGCTCACGATATGAATATCCTGCCATTGTTAAACAGAACACTTCTCACTACTACACATGTTAAACATTGAAAACAGACTAGACACAGATGTACACGAATGACATTTTTCAGACACGCTGTATATTTGTATATTTATATATATATATATATATATATATATATATATAGAGAGAGAGAGAGAGAGCGAGAGAGAGAGGAGTCAGACAGACAGACATATAGAAAAAGAGACAGACAGACAGAAAAAGGGGAGCGATAAAGAAAGCGATAGGAGTGATAAAGAGAGAGACAGAGCGAGTAATTAGATTCAATATACGAGGGTCATTCAATAAATAAGGTTAATTTTTCGGTATAAGGACTTCTAATACAGATAGAAGCTTACATTTTTTTTATTTTTCAATGTAGTCTCCCAGCACTGTCACACACTTTTCCCATCTGTGCACAAGCTTCCGTATTCCCTCAGCGTAACAACACTTTTGACTTCATCGTCACTTTTAAACTTCTTGCTTCTCGTGAACGCTTTCAAGGGACCAAACAGGTGAAAGTCTGAAGGAGAAAGGTCTGGGCTGTAAGGGGGGTGAGGGAGCAGTTCTCAGCCCAGCTCGTTGATGGTCTGCACCGTTTGGGCTGCTGTGTGAGGCCTTGCGTTGTCATGATGCAATATGACTCCTTCTGACTGATGATCCCTGCATTTGTCCCAACACACAAGCTCAAAGTCCTTGCAAGGTCATCCACTGTCACCCTTCTGTCAGACTGAATTAGGTCATTCACTGATTCGATCACCTCAGGAGACCTCACTTCTCTAGGCCTCCCAGGCCTGTCTTCATCCTCAACACTGCTTCGTCATTCTTTAAACAATTTAGCCCACTTGTAGACATTATTTTGGCTGAAACATGTGGCACCATACACAGTTGACATTCTCCTATGAATTTCACCTGGTTTGCACCCTTCAGCAACCAAAAACTTGACTCGAATTGGAATTTCACCATGGTCAATTTGTCAAGCAAGTGACTTCTTGATAATATCCACATGGGTAGACAATTGGGAAATTTCTGAAAACCACACTCAAGATTTGCGAGTTAAATTTTGTAGACTATACTATTCGGGAGACGTTGATTGCTTTGTTAGTATGAAATCACAAGTCATTTTGTCAGAGGGTTTGAACGTACTGACCACACAAAATTATGCGCTTTCTCCTAGAAACGTTAACTAATGTCAGCTCAGAATATGACAATGCTTAGAATATTGCTGTCACATATGGTACGGTGCCCCTTCTCTTTAGCTTGAGCTGCTTGATAATATTCAAAAAGTTTCTGTAATATTAGCCGTAAATTCTACGCTGACACTTTCTTCTCTTTCATTTCTCGCTTGTGGAACCCCCTTTCGACTCCATGCTTTCCAGACAGCTTTATTGTGCAAAATTGTAAATGCAGTGTCAATCGCTATCTACTCTCCACATGATTACTGTCTTCTCTTTCTACTCATCAATGTTTCTGTAACCCCTTGTGTTTTTATGACATTACTGCCTTTCATGGGCTGATATCGATTAAAAAAAGAAAGAGAATAACCTGAGTATAAATTATAGGTTGTCTCTGTAAGTGTTGAAGTAACGCAAATATACCTGAGTGGGTGTCTGCAACAGGGATTGTCTAACCACTCTAGCGGATGGATATATCCGGAAACGAGCAGCCAGGTATTAAGTACAGGAAGTATTAAATTGAGTATGAAATTAGTGTTTCTAGATAAATGTCGCGTACAAATAAATGTACATATTGATAGATTATGTTAATTTTGTTATGCATTATTTTAATTGTGCATTCAAATACACTCTCTTTATATGGAAAAATGTTCTGTCCATTATACCATATATAAAGTATCAGAATCCGTTTGTCATTCTTTATCTTTAAAAAATTTAGATCAGACCAAATATGGAGTAGTGCTGCCATATCTTGGATGTTGCTGCCCAATCCTCACTTTCCAGCCTTCACAGAGTTCAAAATCATTTACACCGGGCTTGTGGATGATAAATTTGTTTTCCACTCCACAACCTCTTTCTCTCCAGACGCAAAGTCGCAAGCCTATCGTTATTCTATCGCTACTTTACTATGTTAAATATTCAGACGAGCTCCACTCTCAACTAGCTCAGACCTTTACAGTTAAGTTTCGCCATATGACGCCACAACCTCGCTCCATTGGTAAAAAGGATATTTCACTGAGAAAGCTTCTTCCCAAGAACCTTTACTTTGTGGAACAGACACCCGGATGAATATTTCCCCGAACACTAAAATCTTAACTTTTATCTATCCTGCATATATTCATAAACTTCACTTTATTCTTCCTGCTCTTACGTTCGTATCACGCGCATCATTTAGCAACCCTCTACAGATGTGGAACGGGTTCCCGCCTGGATGCTGCCCCGAACATTACACTCTGTCAATTTCTATCCTCTATATCCTCACGGTTTTCACTTGCTTCTTCCTTCTTTTATTTTACTATCACACATCTCAGTAAATAACCCTCTACATTTGTGGAATATACTCCCGTGTGGATGCTTTCTTTATACTACAATCTTAACTTCTTCAAGTCTATTATTAATCGATTTCTGTCGTCTATCTCCTTACAGTTTTCCCTACCTACTTCCTCCTCTTACGTTCATATCGCGCGTTTCATTTAGTAACCCTCTACCTTCGAGGAACAGACTCGCACGTGAATGCTTTTCTTAACACTATAATATTGACCTCTTCAAACCTTCAGACAAATCTATCTTTCTATATTCGATACTTACACAATATTCACTTACATTCCTATCATACACCTCATTTAGAAACGCTCTACATTAAATGACTCTCGGACCTTGTATTAAGTGAGTATTAGTTTTTAAAATATTATATTTCTTCATAAATAATTTTGATAAATCACAACAGAATAAGTTGAAAATTCATGTTAAAAAGTAATAAATTATCATGTTGTTACCTATCGAAAATGTTCATTAACTGATCTTTGATATTCCCTTGACGATATATGAACATAACCATAAATAACTTTTGGAAAGTGGCTCATTAGGAAAATTAGGTTTAAGGTCGATTGCAACATTTTAGTTTTAAAAAACTATTTTCGATAATAGTCCAAACAACTTTTGGAAGACAGGCACTGTATATTATGGTAGGTTTTGACGTTTTTAGGCTATCAACATTGCACTTAATGAGGGAGCTGGAGTTTGATGCGATAAGTAGTGAGACCAAAAAGTAAATTCATAGCTTTTAACAATTTTGGGGCATTTAGATTTAAATATACAGAAATACCTAATGCCCGCAAGTTTTTGCTTACAAACTTACTTCAAAATATTACTATTTCCAGAATAAATCCAAATAAAGTTGATATTTTTTGTATTATATATATTGAATGGAAAATATATTCAAACCAGAATTCTAATTATGAATGATAAGGAGCAAAATATGCAATTTTATACTATATTCGATAAGTGAAAATAAAAATTATAAATTTATTTGGATTTCATTTTATGAAAGGTCCGTCAATTTATTTTGGATTTCATTTTGTGAAAGGTCAATCATATTTGACCAGTATGTCGCCTCAGATTTGATGAATGTATTTTTTAAACCTTTTCTTTGATGGTTCGTTATTTCTGAAACAAAAAATTATTTTTATTGTAAAATGTATCCATATTTGGTTAGATTTTTGTGATTTAATTTTAATTAAATTTTAAAATTTGTCTTGCAAATTACATAACTAATTATGTATGAATAAATGTTTATTTATCTAATGGACAATTTTTTTATATCCTCTTCCCTCCCTTCCAGTTCATCTGACTTCAACATTGAGAAACTATTTTTTTCTGGAAGCAAGACAAAAGCATTTGGCTGTAATTTTTTAATGCAACATTCTGTATTTCGGTCGACTCTTGCTTTATTATCTGGATCATTTTGAAGCTATACAGTTGTTGATTATGTAATGTATTATCCCTATTAATTTCAAGCCATCTAAATACGTCTATTTCAATTATGAATTTTATAACTCTGTGCTATAAGGCTTTCAGTGATCACTGGAATTAAGGGACAACACTCCAGTTTTGAACCTAAACTTAATCTAAACTCATTTCCTCAAAAAACAAAAATTAAAAATCTGGAAAACAATTGTCTGTGTCATTATTTATCATGTCAAACCCTAACTTTCCAATTGAGTGCCATAGCAGAGTTTCAGAAGTGTTCTGCACTACTGCACATACTTCAATCAAGAAAAACGTAAAAATAAATACGTCATTGCGACAAAACAGTACCTATGAGTTTAAATGTTATCAAAGTAAAATATAAAGCCTCGAACTAATGAAAAATTAACAGTGTGTCATAAGCATTCCCCTCCTTCGCCACCCTTTTAAGTGCAACGAACAGAGAATTACATTGCAATAAACAGATAACTATATATATTAGTTGTATAAAACAAAATTTGGAATTCCGACAGAAGGTAGTGAAGGAAAGCGAGAAAAAATGACTAAACATCAATTGCAAGGATACAGAATACATGGTTGTAAACAAAAGGAAGAGACCATCATGTAAATTACAAATAGGAAGTACCAAAATCAAACAATTACAACAATTCAAATAACTGGAAAGTGTTTTACCACAGGACGGAAAGTGTGACACTGAAATCCAATGACTTATTTAGATAGCAAAATATGCCTTCCAAAAGCTAAGCGAAGTATTAAGAAACAGAAAAATTCGTTAGAAACAACGAAAGGAATGCTGAACTCTTATGCAATATCAATCCTCCTATATGGTAGTGAATACTGAATAATCTCCTCACAGAAGAAAACGAAACTTGAAGCAACAGGAATGTGGTTCTACAGAATGATGCTGAGAATTCCATGGACCAAACATGTCAGCAACATCGAAATTTTAGAGAAAATGGAAACAAAAGCGTCACTTACATTTAACATCAGAAATATACAGTTGATATTTCTATGGCACATAACGAAGAAAGGGGACTTGGAAAATTTGATGCCCACATGGCAGACTGAAGGCAAGAGGATAAAGGAAAACAAGGAATAACTTACCTAGCGAGCTTGAGTACATGGATGGCGGAACAAAGTTTAGGAGAGATAAAAAGAACACAATTTATTAAAAACTACAAAGAACAGGAAATTGTGGAGAGACATGAGCACCAACGTTCTGAAGGAACACGGCAAGAAGAAGAGGAAGAAGAAGAAGAAATATGTATTTCAACTCCATAAATATTAATAAAAAGTCCAAGTAGCCACAGTTTCGTATAGATTGTAACAGCTGAAGTCACTAGTTTCGTCGTCCTGATACTGTGAAACCAGCCAACCTCCCAGCAACATCTAGTATGACTATGTTCGGGTGACGAATGACTCGAACTGTCCATTTTTGAAGAGATCACAATATTCCACTTGAATGCTACAGTATAATGGGCGCCACCACATATTCATTTATAAGCATCCCGTTAGATTTTCTGTATTTTTCCCTCGTCAATCGTCCCTGGTCACCCGGGCGTTAAATTGTATCTACATTAGAACAGTCTTTGCTGAACAATTCTTCGATGAAACATGAGATAGGATTTTATTTTTCTATTGTTCTTTTGTTTCTTCTTTTCTCTATCTTGCTTACTATCAGCGGCCGACATTTCTGTCCATTAGTATCATTATCCATTAGATTTTGTCTTCCTATCAATACAAGCACCATTTTGTAAAACATTTTTATTCTTGTTGGCATGAAACCGTTCTATGTATTTTATTGTCGTCTGATTACCTTTTTTTATAATTTTTTGGTTATTTCTAAACTTTTTAGTCACTTGTCATGGACAGAATACATCTATAGGCTTTTCTTGTATTTTATTTATCATATATTCATTTATTCCGTATTTATATTTGACTATATGAATATGTGTGCGCGCGAGTGTATGGGTTTATGACAAAGAACATTTGTGCATGTGCTGCAATTACACATATATATACATGATTAATTTTTCATTTATATCCATATCTTATCAATTAGAGTTTTTATTATTTCACTTTTCTTTCCGTTTTTTAGAAGGAGTGAGAACTTCATTACTTGACGCTTTTCTCTTATTCAACCCCAATATTTGATACTGTATATGCATATACATATACACAATATATAGATTCAAAACAACCAACCTCATATATATATATATATATATATATATATATATATATATATATATATATATGCACACGCACACACATATATATATATATATTCATAGATAGGTAGAGATTTCTACACACACGTGTATATATATATATATATATATATATATATATATATATATATATATATATATATATATATGTGTGTGTGTGTGTGTATGTATGTATGTATATATATCAAAAGAAAGCTTTTAATTTCGACGAAATCGCTTAATTCTACCATGTTTGCGACCCGGGTATCTTTTTTACTTTTTTCTTTTTGGCAATAGAAGAAAACAATGAATCTCGAGAAAATTTCGTTTTATGAGAAACATGAAACCAAATTGCAAAACCAATAAATAATAGACTACTCTTTACACATACACATACAAATACATATGTACACACAGTGGTATACATACACACACGTACACACACACACACATACGCATAAACATGCAAAAAGAACCATAGAAAATCTATTGAAGATAAAGACAGGCTGAATACGAAACTAATATCTTCACCCTAATCAAGTCTGTGATTCCAGTGTTCTCTGATTGTGACGGAATGAAAACTGAAGGAAGAATGAATAAAACACCGAACAGTGAAGAGCTTATTAGTTGCGCCTATTCTGTTATTATTCTATGCCGTTACGAATCGTTCGTTTTTACCTTTTGTCTCGTCCAATGCCATCTCCATCCATATTCTGTTCGTTGACCTCCTCGCTGTCTTTCTCAGTTCCATAAGAACAGACACACACCCAAACTCACTCATTCATCATCTAAATTGTGTGTTAGGACGATGAAAATGGCGAAAAGCGCAATGGAATAAAGTCTGTAAAAGAGTCTTTCTTTGCTTCCTTTTGAGAATGTTGTAGTAATCACAAGTCAAAAATGGGTTATTGTCTGCGAGCGCATACGAATAGGAATAAATTCGATACCATCTTATTTTATTCAAAAGTGTGTGTTGGTGGGGGGGGGACCGATAGAGTGAAAAGTGATAAAAAAAAGTGAATCACTTGCTGTAATATTCCACCGAAATAATGTGGTATAAATTATATATATTTATATAACTGATCTCATATTCCAACAATGCATTTTTAATGTTTTACTATATTTTCTTGATTAGAGTAAATGCAAGTCATTTTTACAAACATTTTCCCATGAAACTAAAACTACAACTGAGTTTGCAACCTTTAAAATGGGATATTCATTTTCTTTTTATCAGGATTTAAGAAACTAAACCCAAGTCTTGACTTTATATGCGAAGACTGCTTTCACTTCAGTAATATATAACGCACTTATAACATTCTTGTAATATAAATTCGCTCATTCAAATTCCTTGAAAGTTTAAAGCCTTTGGTAAAAACAGATATGTCGCTTGTTATTGCCTGAGAAGTGTATTTTAAAATCATGCAGTTAATTCATTAGTTGGTTACTAGTTGTTTTACATAAAAACATCCAAGATTATCTCTGCGACAGTTCGCAAACATTTTCATGCAAAACAGGATTTGATACTAACCTATTACGGCTTTTTGTTTTCATTAAATGATTAAAATAACTGAAACTTGTTTTGTTTTGTTTTTTTTTCAGAATATCTTCCCTGCGGCCTCCAGAATCTCAGCTGTAATTAATTTATTGATGTTTTGGAAAAAATTGTTTAATAAACCAACATAAACCCTTACTTAAAAGAAATTGTTGTCGATAATAGGAAAGTACGCCGAATTTTTTATTAAATTATCTTTGTTCTGCATGGGATCTTGGATGACATTTTTGATTTCGTTTATGATTGTAATTATAGGCTACCATACAATGCTACACTTCTCTGAATGCATTCGTAGTCAAAGATTAAATTTGCAATTACTCATCTCCCAGTATACCATTTATAAGTAATAAATTAAAGTAATACTTACTAAATTTTTAACCATTTTTAAATAATAATTCAATCAATGTGTCATCAAGAGGCCATACAAAATTTTAGTAAATCATGGAATTTGGTAATTTTAAAACCGTGATTATTATTGCTTTTCTTTTTTTTAAATAATTATAATTTTTTTGTAAATTATATTTTTGTAAATTATGAATTGAATTATGTAAGTATTTCATAACAATAGTTAATTAGGTGATGCGGTGTATCTAGCGACTGTGGCGCCCGTCTCGGATAATTTACCGCTACTCTAAACTGGAAAATATCTACAAAATATAAAGAACGATCACAATTACGGTCATTTATTTTATTTTGATTGCAAAAAAAATAAATAAATAATTAAAAAGTCAGTAATTTTAAAAGTTAATTTATCTGGAATTCCTCTCCGCAAAATCTTGAATCCCAAAGCCCCCAAATAAATGCCCCAAAATGAACAAAAAATGAATTTTGGTAAAACTGGCACCAATATAATGGAAGGAAATAGCACGAGTGGAATGAGAGGAAAACATCGAACAAGTAATTTGCATTTTTATTCATTGTACTAATTCACCTAAATGCCAACTAGCAAAATTTGCCTCCCGGAGCGGAACACCAACCCGCCCCACCTTTAGGTCCGACTTTATTACGTGACAGAATTATGCATTTATCTAATTGCTTTATTTAATTAAACTATACAATCTTTTGCTTTAATTGCATGATAGAAAAAAGATTTATGCAATTGGCTAACATAACTATGTAATTGAATTTAATGTTTTAATTATGTAATTGGATTATGTAATACAGAAATTGAATTAATTGATTGATGTAATTATAAGAAATATACAGAGCATTATAATTAACATAAAATTAGCGCGTTTTTATTAATTCATTTATTTCAGGAGTAAAAATTCAGACAATCAGTTTTGTAATCAACTAGAAATTTGCTCATTTAAGTTTGAAATTGAAGATGTCTATTTGGTCTCCTAGCAGTTAGGGTAGAATGTGCTTATAGATGACACATTCACTTATAACAAGACAGATGGAAGTCTATTTAAAGTGCTGCTTTCATTATTATTACTACTAATAAAGCGTAGCAAGAAGTAAACTTTGATAAAGACAATTATCAATTTTCGTAATAAATTACATTGAGAAATTTAGCTTTATAAGTTTATCGTTTACAAGATTCGACTCATTGTAACACACACACACACACAGACATACACGGACAATTACACATATTCACGCCTACAAATACACGTGTACACAAACATACATGCACATATATTAAGTAATATGTATTTTTGAAACTACGAAGGTTTTAAGGAGCTTGGCATCACCTCTTAATTGATGTTGATCCCAGGTCCACCCTGACCCCTGGGGTGCTAGCACCTGTTAGGATTCCAGCTATAGGCAAATAGTGACCCCCACTCGAAGCATAAAAAAAACATCATGAATGTATAAAAATACCTCTTTATAGTAAAATTTCAAACAATACATATTTATAGTAAAATTGTCAACAATAAATTTTATGTCTAGTTGAACGCATATAGTTGCGTTCAAAATATTTAGATTTCAGCATAAAATAACCCATAGAGGTTGATATGCTGCTAAACAAAATCAACCAAACAACCAACGGGAAAGATCTCTTTCATGACATTAATCCCATAATATTCTACAATTTCTTAAAGAAATCAAACTGTATTCCAAAATATAAGTACAACATGCAACACATATATCACCGCCTCTAGTAGTTATCTCCTGGCAAACATCTATATGCGCAAAAACTGCGTATCATCTACTACGTATTCAATACTGAAAACACAATAACATATATCATATTTTTACTTCTTCAAAGCTCCAAAGGAAATTAAATTTCGGCATTAAATGACCCATAAAGTTTTGATATGTCGTTAAACAAACAAAACAAACATTAAATCTATAACAGGAAAGAATTCTGCCTGGTTTTGTTTTTTTTAAATTGACGTCATTTGGAAGTCGAATGAATATGCTCTACAAAAACATCTTTTTCGTGCGTGGAAACGAGGCTTTTTTATTGTTTTATAGTCTTTCTCCTCTGTTTCGATTTTGAGAATTTAGTCTATGCTTCAAGAGTATAGCCTATGAACATTGTCCTAAAAATATTTAGTTTACATGATTTTTATAATTATTATTTCACTAACATTTATTTGAAGTCATGTAATAATGCTTTTTTAAATTTCTAACCTACCTATCGAACTTGAGCGGATAGTGAATTTAATTTCTGAAAGAGATAACAAAAAGCCATGGCCACCAAAGTTCTGAAGGGACACGGCACATAGAAGAAGTGCCCATTCTTCCACTAATAGAACATATTTTAAGACATTTTTTTATACCAGACAATATTTTTATCGATAATATATACGGAACAGAGTAAAATACATGTTCTAACTTGTGTTAGGCTTACGGCCACATCACGTTGAAACACCGGTTCCCTTACGATCACCAAAATTAAGCAATGTCAAGCCTGGTCAGTACCTAGATGAGTGACCGCTTAAGAATACCATGTGTTGTAAGCTTGGATGTTCTAGTGGTTTAATAGATAATGGCTCCGAATTGTAAATCGGAGAGCTAATTCCTATTCACGTTGGGTTCATTATATTCACTTACGCAGAAATTAGACTCATTTGCGAATCTTACCATAGTTAATTTATTAAGTAGGTAACTTCTAGATAATATCGACCCAAGAGACGAGTCCAGCCTGCGAACCCGAGCTATATAAGTGAAACACTTTGGAAGCAGTCACGGTTGTGCTTATCAACGTTTGAGCACTGAAGGTTCCACAAGATTGATCACTCCTGTGCAGTTGGGGGTTTATCTGCAACAGGGATTAGCTAGCCACATTAACAAATGGACATACTTGAAAAACGATTAGCCAGTAATTAATTATTAATTAATTATTATGTAAGAAGTGTGTACTAGGACTTTATATTTTTTCATACCGTTTATACTCATTTGTATTCTACCATTTTATTTTCCTGCGCTTTTATTTTCTGCCCTTGCTCTTTCACTTACTTTAATTGTTCTAGTTGACGGTTATAGCAGACAAACAACACACACACAACCTAACACTTGTGAATACATTCTTATAGTAGCTCTGCTATATATCTCACGATCCTCGATAAGATCCAAAGAAGGCACTGTAATGTTATCGGTCCTGAACTGGCATCTTGATTTCAGTCACTTTCCCACCGTCATGATGTGGAATTCCTCGTGGCTTTTCCATAAATATCTTCATGGCAATTGTTCTAACAGTATTTCATCCCTCGTACCTCGTATCTGTATATATTTATGAGATGAGGTATTATGTACACTATTTACATTATTCGGACTATTGTCCTCATCTTTGTTGCCATAATTATCACAACGTTTCGGTCGTAGTACGCTCCGGCCTTCTTCAGGAGGTTGGAATGTCGAACTGAACCCTTTCGTTCGCTGGTGTAGACTGTTCGTACCTCGATTTCATGTTTTTAATGACAGTACTAGATCGGCAACTAGATCTCATCAGTTTACAGTTGAAATGGACAAGTATAAGCGTAAGTCCTATTCTACTAGCTCCTTCACTCGTACATCTCAGCTGTCAAACTCTCTCTGCTATTTGGTTTCCCTGCCACTTACCTTCAAAAATTTAAATGCAACGTCAATCACCATCTTGTGCTTCCCTGAATCCTGTTCTGTTATTGTCATTTCTCCTTACTAATGTTTTCTTTTCTACCTCGAGGCGGTGTAATGTTTAGCAAGCTTGTTTTGATATAAAATTACGACTGGGCAGTGAGTTCGAACCTCAATGGGATCCCCATGCTTTCGGCCTTGTGCCAGATCTAAGCTACGCTTGGAAAATCACCATATCCTTCTGTTGGGCACTTTGACGTGTCGTAATGGTTCGCAAGCTTGTCTCGCTAGACCAATTACGACTGAGTAGTGAGTTCGAACCTCACTGGGTACTTTCGACCTTGTGCCACATCTATGCTACACTTGGAAAATCACTACTAATATTTTCTTTCACTCTCAGTAACCCCTTGTATCTTAGTGGTATTATCGCCTTGCTTGGGGTGATATAAAATACACTTGATATTTATTTGTAATTTTTTACGTGATTTTCTTTCATCTTATTTCTATTGCTTTTTTAATCCAAATTACGAGTCATAATTTAATCACAGTAAACCACAATTCATCTATGAAATCTAAACGACAGGATTACAAACGTGAAATCGGGTGTCCTCTAAAATTAAAACTTGAGAAACACCGGGATATTGTAATAGGCAGGGACATTTTTGACGGGGGTTCGTCTAATAAAGGTCCAAGCGACACTCAAGGTAGATGATTACTGAATGAGGCTTGTGATATGAACGTAAGAGGAGGAAGTAGAAAGATTATGAGTATATAAAGGATAGATAACGATCGACTAAGAGGTTAAGATTGTGGTGTTTGCGGAAGCATCCGCGCGAACTAGTTGTTTGTGAGAATAAGTTTTCTGAATGAGACACCATTCTTACCAATGGAATGTGTAGAGAATGAGCCTGAGTGTTGCCTGTGTTTGTAGCAAGTCAGGCCTTGGTTCTAAAAGTCTGAACTGGTGGCACTAAAGAATGAAGTTCGTGCGAGCATTTGCCATGAAAGTAAAGATAGGTCAGGGATAGGCTTGTGGTATTGCAGGAAAGAGACTGTAGGGCGGAAAGTAAGTAATCCTACACAAGAAGGCACAAATGACTTTGAAGTCTGTCAAGGTTAAAAAATGAGGATTGGGTAGCTCCATCCTAGGTATTGCAGCATTAAAGCAGTTTTTGTCTGAGCTATGGCATCAAGAGTTAGGTATAAAAAGACAAGTTTTCTAACATTTTAGCGATAGCTCTTACATGTAAGTTCCACTTGAGATCTAGCTGACCATGTGTGGAGAGGAATACACCAGCCTTTGTTGAATGAGGTCAAAATAACAATCTGAATCAGTGGTAAATAAGTGAAATGAAAAAATCTGCCCACATATTCTGCTGGCTGGTGCAATAGCCAATGCGATATAATACCATGATACGTCAGGTAACGACCTCGGTCACGAGATCAGCTTTGAAGTCACTGGAGGAGGAGCACAGGAAGAAATGGACGCAAAACTACACATGAGACAGAGAGACGAGCATCGGCCTACAAAATCAGATTGGACGAAACTCTAGAATTCAAAAGTCGCCTGAGGAAGACACGGGCTTTGCTTGCATAGTTAGAGAGAAACTTTCAAAACCAAGCTATTAACGTGACATCATCACCGAGCAGACCGTGAGCCTTCTCTTGTTCTAATGAACGGCTCTACTCTCAGTGAGGTCCCATGTCTGGAATGCCAACTGGAATTACAAGCTCACACCAGACCTCAAGTAGAACTCGTATATACGATTCATCACTAATGACGCTAGAAAAATGGTCGGATCCCTGTAGCACTCCAGAAACTACTTGACTTTTTTTGTCATGCTCTATCATTGCAAGAGCCAGATCAGACCAAAAATGAAGAATTGCTGCCCCACCAGGTGGGTGATGAATTGTTTTTCATCCTTTCCCACGGACGAAACATTGCTAGCCTCTCGCTACTCTCTCTCGATTTACATAACAGATGTTCAGCGAGCAACAGTCCTTGGTTCCTCCAGTCCAAACCTTCACAGCTAGGACCCGCCATACCATGTACGCTGAGTAGATCCGTCCTCATTTCTTTCATATTTCATTAGTAAGGAAGAAGTTCCACTCAGAAAACTCCTTCCTTAGAACTGTTACGTTGTGGAACAGACTTCCAAAAGGATGCATCCCTGACCACTGCTATTTTAAACTCTTCAAGTCAAGAGTCAATGGTTATCGACACATGTCTTCATAATACACACCTCTTGCTCCCTACATATACACCTCCTGAAACAACTTCATTTAATAACCCTCTACTTTGAGACTATATAATAAGTATGAAAAAACTACCTAGGATAGAACTTCATATATTAGAATATTACAAATCATATTCGAACAGAAATGATATATGTGTATTTCTCCATTGTCACTCAAAATCTACCAATTATAGTTTAGTTTTGGAGTACCCTACCCAAGCATCTCGTGTAGGTCCTATCCTCTTTCTGTGTTTTATTAATGATCTGTCTAGGATCATTAGTAAACCTCAGATGATAGCAGAGTTTATGGATGCACAAATATAAAGATAATCGGAGCTTCTCAGATCTGCTGAGAGACTCTCATCTGATCTTGCACTAACCAACTGACTTGTAACTTTCAATACTTAAAAAACCAACCAATTATCGTTTCATCATCACCGATCAGGCTGAGTTTTCTACAGTTATGATGAACTTTTACAGTAAGGTTCCATGATTTGAACATCTATTGGATTTCATATTCACTCCAGAACTCAAGTGGAACTCGTATATACGCTCCATTGCTAAAAATGTTGGATAAATGTTCCGCTCATTCTGTCGCTCCAGAAAGTACCTGACAGCTTCAGTCTGGATTAGCATTATAAGAGTAGATTAGACCAATCACGTATTAATACAGTCATATCTGGGTTGGACTTACTAGCTTTGTTCAAAATCATTTATGCGGTTTTTTGTGTGAAGAATTATTCCCACCTTGCAGCCTCTTTTCTACAGGCGCAACGTCGCCAGTCTATTACTGTTCCGTGACAAATTTCCGAGGAAAATATTCCAATAACCCCCATTCTTTAGTTACACCAATTCAGACCTTGACAACTGGGACACGTCATGAAACTACAAAGAAATCGAAGGGCTTTTCCCTTGGAATTCCAAATGCAAGAAGAAAATTCAACTCAGAGAGTTTTCCCAAAAACTGCCACTTTATAGAACAGTTTCAGTGTGGATTATCCCTTACACACTACATTCTTAACCTCTTCAAGGTTAATCGTTACCTATACTCGTTACCTTATTATCTCTTTTGTCATTCATAGCACACAGACCATTCACAGTCATTTTAAGAGTATACTTTTTATCATTTCATCCCAAACAAAGCGGAATACCACAAGTACGCAGAGGATTATACGGAGTGAAAGTGAGAGAAAAGACTGAGTATAGGGAGGATTGAGGAAAGGACAAAAGATGAACATGATTTAAGAAGACAGAAGATGGCAATTGAAGTTGCATTTAAAATTTTGAAGATTGTAGTTACCATGGAAGCAAGTAAGCGGAAGGGAGTTCCACTGTCGGGAAGTACGAGAAATAAAATTGTTGGAGTGGAAGTGGCAGTTGCATTTAGTTATTTCAACAGTCAAAGAGTGGCATCTTGATGCCAATCTAGTAGCACACTTAAATTCAAGTAATCGGGGCACTAGGGAAAAAAGCTCGTCAGAGCAGTTACCATGAAAATATTTGTAGAATTGACAGAGGGAAGCCACGCTACATCTGTGAGAAAGTGAATGAAGCCCAGATGCCAAGTCAGGATCAGTTGCATGACATATGCTTCTTTGGAATTTGTCCTCGAGATGAATAGCAGGAGCACCAGACCAGATATAGCAACAGTATTCAATTCACGGGCGAATGGTAGATTTGTAAATGTGGACTCTAACGAGAATAAACTCCTGGCACGACACAGTAACCCAAATTTCCTTGCAGTAAATGCAGCTGTTGATTCGATATCGTCGCTCTACCTCAAATCACTTGAAAGCGTGATTCCAAAGAGACACAGTGTGTTACTCGTTAGGAGTCAAGCATCAGTCATGCTGATGGCAGGCAGAAAAACTTCTCTCTACCACGAGTGTCTCTCGAGCCTTTTTATTGGGCGAAATTCAGTGTAAAAATGGACATAGTCTTTGAAACTTCAAATACTGAAATACCAAATAATAAGAATAATTTGAATTGAAACTAAAACATTTCGTGACTGTAATCTGAATGAATGAAATGAAGAATATTGCTATAATGGTGTATTAAAGTAATAGGGAATAAAATGTTTTCAAACTTCCCTTGTAGGTAAATGGTTTTCATTTATGTGAATACTGCGTCACAAGTATTCAGTTTAACCAAGGTAGAATGCTGAGCAGTTACAGAATTTGAGGTTTGCGTAAAGTGACTTTAGGGAGAGTGAGGCCCTCAATACTGCGACTGGTGAAGGGTGAGGTTCGGATCGTAGCAATGCTGAAAAATAGGATACTAAAGCCAGACAATAAAGTGGGCAACGATAAAACAGAAATAAACTGAGTTTGGGCGGTGTAAAAAAAAAAAAGAATTCATGATAATTAAAAAAAATGATAGGCTGGAAGGAGGAGGAGCAGAGTGCAAAAAAATGAAGAAAGAGGAGAGAATGGCAAACAGTGTTATAAACGTAATAGAAATCATGAAAGAGAAACGGAGGAAAGGGGTTGAAGATCGTGTAGCAATTACTTAGAATAGGATGAAAAGAGAAATTTTTAAAAAAATGGACAGACCTAAATAGAAGATAATTTCAAGATGAAGAGAATGGAAACAAATGCAACTAAAGACAAGATATCAGTAAGGGTTAGGGAAGGGGGAAAACATGAGTGTAAAATGTGAACTAGAAGGATGTGAAGGAAAAGTAGAAAAGTGATGAAGAAAGAAAAGGAATCTATAGATGTAGGAAAGATGTAGCAATATAAGAGAGGGGCGTTATTGCGTATGAAGAAATGGTGAAAACGTTAAGAAATTATGAAAAAGTGAAGAGAAAATGAGTGAGAGCTGTAGGGATCTGAAGGAAAAATATATAAAACATGGGAAGAATAAAAGAAAGAAAATATTGAGAAAAAATCAGGGAAGTAGACATTGTAAAGCTGTGATAAAAAGTATCATATTTAGAATATTTAATAAAATTACGTAAAAAAAAAAACAGTTCACAAAACAAGAAAGAAATATTAAAAAATCAAGAATGGCAAGGAAAATTCAAATCCGACATGAAATCAGAAACAGGAAAAGAGACGTATCAGGGAAACGCAAAAGAACATTGAAAGAAAAAATTAAAAAGAAAAGAAGGTAGGAATGGAAAGATCAAGAAAATGAAAGAGTGTGTTTATAGAAAATTCGAATGGGAAATGAATTTGAGATGAAAAGAGCGTAGAAATGTGAGAAAGAAAGAAAGAAGGAAAGAAAGAATAAATAAAAACGAAAATAAAAAGAAGTTGAAAAGAAAGAAAGAATGAAAGAAAGAATAAATAAATAAAAACGAAATAAAAAGAAAGAAAGAAAGAATAAATAAAAATAAAATAAAAAAGAAGCTGAAAAGGAAAAACAGAAAGACTAAATGAAAACTACAATAAAAACTGAAAGGAAAGAAAGAATAAATAAAAATACAATAAAAAAAACTGAACGGGAAAGAAAAAAGAAAGAAAGAATAAATAAATAAAATAAAAAATACATTGAACAGGAAGTAAAAAAAGAAAGAAAGTTGCAACAAAAACATATAAAGAAGAAAGTAAATGGTCAAGGTAAGAATATTAGAAACGAAAAAGGAGAGACAGAAAGAATACTTAAATAAAAAGTAAATCAAAAAATAATTTGAAAAGGAAAGAAAGAAGAAATAATAGATGAAGGAATAAAAATTGAAAGGAAAAAAGAAAGAATAAAAAGACAAAAAAAACAAATTGGAAAAGAAAGAAAGTATAAATAAATAAAAAATTGAACAAGAAAGAAAGAAAGAAAGAAAGAAAAAAGAAAGAAAGAATAAATAAATAAAATAAAAAATAAATTGAACAGGAAAGAAAGAAAGAAAGAAAGAAAGAAAGAATAAATAAAATAAAAAATAAATTGAACAGGA
>OZ038481.1:59442480-59459980 GCA_964036315.1 Acanthosepion esculentum
TAAAAGTTCTTTTATGTTACTCAATCATACATCCATCAAAAGTTTTGAGGACTTGCATGGGATATGTGTAACAAACGTGACAAGGTTTGGCGCTTGAATCTTCCATCCTCCTTAAAAGGCCAAACCTTTCCAACAGTTCTACTGTATGGATCAAAATCCCGGACATTATCTTCAAAGACGACTGGATGGAACATATACAAATCTATTTGGAAAAATCCAGAACATCAGTTGAAGATGTTTAGGTCCCGCCTCTAATTACGGCTTTTCGATGGAGCTGCGGCCTTACTTCTAGGAAGTGGCTAGTGTCACATTTGCCACAACAACAAAAAAAAAGGTAAACATTTCAAATAACGTATATCTGTAAAAGGACAATATGAATAAAAACAAAAGCAAAACTTAGCCAATCCATTTCGTCCCCTGGTGGACTTTATCAAGGCAAATGTGAAGAGTTTGGGACAAGTATTTATATACAAGAGGAAAAATGTTATTTGGCTCACATTTGCTTTGATAAAGTGCCCCAGAGGACGAAACGCATCGGCTAAGATGTCTTCCTTTTGGCTTTATTCATATATATATATATATATATATATATATATATATATATATATATATATATATATATATATATATATATATATATATATATATATGAAAATAAGAGAAAGAACAAATGGAGTAAAAATGCACAGTTCGTAGCATTTACTTTTTTAAAAAGTGCTCAATACAAAGTAGAGCAATATATATATATATATATATATATATATAGTTTATCGCATATTTAATATATATATATATATAGTTTATCACATATTTAAATCACACTAAAATTTCTGTTAGACTCAGTTTTTCACTCGCTATTTTTATTCATTAACCAATTGTTTATTAAAATCATAAGGATTAGATACATAACAAGTTCTGACAGTAAGAAAAAAACAATTTCGGCAACAATGAAGTCTGTATTTAAACCATGTCGACGAATGCAAGGCTTTGATATATCTACACGTTTTCCTCTTATATAAATGGAACTCATTATTTACTGTAATTAATTATCCTGTTAATTTTTAATTAATTGCCTAAAACTTCTTTTGTGTACTCAATTTGTATGTTGGGCTTTGAAAGTCAGAAAAACAAATTCATCAATGTCTAAATGTTTGGGATGAGGATTGATCATTATTTACCCATTTTTTTTATTCGGGATGGAATAACAATGGAGGGGAATCCGCATTAGAGTCGTGGGAAAGTGATTGAAATCGAAATGCCAGGTCAGGACCGATAAAATTACAAACACATCTGTAGATTTTGTTGAGAGTCTCTAAATATATTACATGAACTCCAGACGAGATATAGCAGCAATATTCAATGCACGGACGAATAGTAGATTTATAAATGTGCAAGATGGTTTCTAACGAGAAAATTATCTGGCACGACATAGTGAACTAGCATTCCTAGCAGCAAGCCTAACATTTGTTTCAATATATTCACTCCACTTTATGGGAATGGAAAACGGGAGGCCAAGAAGGATAAGGATATTTGTTTCTTTGTAAAGAGTGAATGGTAAGAACAGTTTTTGAAAGTGTTTCACCTTATGTCACCAGCTCAGTAGATTCATATTTTCATGTTTTTTTTTTTTAAATATCCCCGACAGATTGAAACTTTCATATGAATATCATGCATACCCCCAAACTCGTTTAGAAATATTTAAACTGTCTCCTTTATACAACGGCTTTCCCGGATCAATGTTGAAAAATGGCTTCGAGCGAACCTGGTCGACTGGTATTACAAAATCAGAAACAAACATCTGTACCAAATGACAGAAACTTGCGACTGTAACAATTAATAGTGATATTCAACAAAGCAACAACTAAATTTTATAGCACATGTGCCTCGAAAGAAAATAATGATGTAAGATGTTGACGCTCGACACTACTTAAAAAAATGTTAGAGAGGACGCCCCCTTCAATACCGGAAAGTGCAATAATAATTGGTGAATTTTAGAAATTTAGATTTTCCTGAAAATAGTTTTAAGAGGAATATTTTATTAATTTCAACCGGTGGTAGCAATGGGTAATCGATCAATGAATGCCGACTGTTTCCTTATTAGGAAACGGCTAATATTGCCTTTATCATTCCATGTAAATGACTCACAAGCATGTTTTTTTTTTTACTTTCTCTCTAGTCATAGCTATCAAAATTATTAAACCCTTGACCTTTTCACCCAAGTCTGTTTACTCTTTGCCTCTCGCTCTAAGATGAGAGTCGCTCAGCGATTCACAGCCATTTGGGATCTGTTTTCCAATCATACATACATTTTTTTCACTTAAAAGATTATTTGTGGTTAATACTGCAACGCCAGGGACATTTCTTTAGCGGTACCCATGCGCTTTATGTTGTATTCGTGGAGACGAGTATAAATACGTAGCCAACAATATCTATCGCTTTTCTGTTGACTGAAGTAAGCGACATCCCTTCTAAGAATTTCATGTTATTCACTCCTTTTCTCCTGTCTCTCTCCCATAATGCATCTCTTCCCTTTGTCTTCCAGATATTTTCTCACTATCGAATACTGATACTCTGTTCAAAAAAAAAAATCAATTAATATATCGATCTGTATCTTTTTTACCTAAATTCTTTCTTTTTTGTCAGTTTCTCTCTTTTAAACATGTAATTCTTTTTTTCTACCTTCCTCCATACTCGTTATCATCTCTCCAAGTATCTAATCGCTTTTATTCGCTTCCACATTCTTTCTTAGATCGTCATCATATGTTTCCTTCTATTGTCTCTCTCCTCGCTCACTCTCTTTCGATACCCTTCTTGTACTATCTTATGTTTTTCTTTCGAATATTTTTCTATCGACTCTCTTCTCGCCCGCCTTTCTTTCTCAATTTTCCCTCTTCTTTTTCAATCTGTATCGAAGTCAGTCTCCACCCAACAGATCCGTTTTATATTTTAATGCATCATTTACTTCAGCTCTTTGCTCCACATTGTCAAACCGAGGAACGGATTTAAAACTTGTCAAACCTTTGTCAGAGTTCTCTTTTTGATTCGCTTTTCTTTTTTTTCTTCTTGAACTTGTTGTTTGTCATCACAACGATCGTTCGGATCGCAGTCTGTCTCCTTTGACCCTAATCCGTTCTCCACATTTTCCAGACACTTTGAATGTCAACTGCTCACAAACATCTTAATGTATTTGCTGAGGAATTTTTTTCCGAAACGATATTTAACTTTTAAATACGGTGTGTGTGTGTGTGTGTTTGTGTGTGTGTGTATGCGTGCTTGCGTGCGTGCGTATGAGTACAGAGAACTAGTTCATCGTTTTTTACTCTAATGAAAATTAGCAGTTAAAAATAAATTAGATAACTATATATGTAGATATATATATAACTAAATATGAGCGGCTTTGTATAAATATGCAGAGTGACAAATCACAAATTTCACGTATACACGCATACGCACACACAATCAGACACATAAGCACACACACACACACAAGCACAGGCACACACACACACATATATATATATATATATATATATATATATATATATGCACACACACACACGCAAACACACACATACGACACATATATATGTGTGTGAGGGTGTGCATACACACAAACACATATATGTATGCACACACACACACACAAATATATATATGTGTGGGTCGGGTGCATAAACACACACTTCGGCGTACTACCGATGGTTTCATACGTGGTGGAAACTGTTTAATTTTTATTAATCATTTCACCCAAAGTAAGGCAGTAAAGTCACTAAGACACAAGGGCTTACTGAGTGTGAATGAATAAGAAAAATAGAAATATAATTAAGGAGAGAGAGCAATAAGAGAAAAGTAATCAAAGAGACAGAACAATAGACATTGCATTTAAATTTTTGTATATTCAAATTGGCTGGAAAGCGTGGAGCTGAAAGAGAATTCCACAAGCGAGAGAAAAAACTGTTATCATAGAACTTACAGATAAATCTGACGACTTTAACTGTAAATTGATAAGAAATTGTTGCTAATGTAGTACTGTGCGTAAATTCATAAAGTCTAGGTACCATAAAGGAGAGTTTATCAAAACAATTACCATCAAAGTATTTAAAGAAAAGGCTCAGGGAATCTACATTGTTACTACATTGGATTTCATTGTTATTATTATTATTGACTGCTCTCTCTCTCTCTCTCTCTCTCTCTCTCTCTCTCTCTCTCTCTACTTTTCTCTTTCTTACTCTTTCCTCGTCTACCTCTTTAGAAAACTTTTCCGAGAGTTCTGTCGTGTGTATTTCACACACACACACACACATATATATATATATATATGAATAATTAGGAACAAAACAATCTATAGCCAGTAATACATTTATTTCGATGAATATAACCATTATTCTTCTCATCAAACCGACGACATATTATGAAATGGAATCAAGATTTTCTTTTCTTTTTTTATGCTAGATATTGGACCATTACTAAAATAAGTCCATCATCTCTGTTAAAACCAACCTATTTAGGATTAATAATCCTACTAAAAGTGTCTAATATATAGATGACCACTAAATCAGCTATTTGAGTGGAGTCATAGCTTTGTAATTTAAACCATAAATATAAAATTTGCTCTGTCAGACGAAGTGATAAGTCCTGTTGTGCACAATCCCTATCATTTACAATATATATATATATATATATATATATATATATATATATATATATATATATATATATATATATATATATATATATATATATATATATATATATATATATATATACACACACACACATACAATGAAATGGACAAAGTCCGACAATTATTTTAAAACAATTCAATGTTTAACATTCTTTTTATAGATACAAATATTTAAGTAAATGCTCTGTTTATAATAAACAGTATTAAACAACATTTACCGGCCCGAATGTCCGAGAAATTTTCATAGAAAATATTCGTCCTCCGACAGGATTCGAACCTGTATCCTATACGGAACCGTCATATAGCTTGATGTGCCTTTTAACCGATTCGGCCACAAAGGATCATTCGGTTGGCAAAGTCGAATTTCCTGCTTATAAACTTAAATCTTCCATGAATCTTTCACGTACATTCATATCTGCTCATGGCGTATCAAATGTAAACAAATGACGTCACACATTATTTGTATCTATAAAAAGAATGTTAAACTTAAATATGTCTTAAAATATATACGTGAATACATCTTCTAAGCAATGAATACTGGACAATCTCCCCACCGATGATACGAAAATTGGAAACAGCACAAATAAAGTTCTACAGAAGGATGATGGCTATTCCATGGACGTAGCAAGTAAGCATCGAGGAAATATTAAAGAAAATGGTAACGAAAAGAAAACTTGTACTCAAAATCAAAAACCGACAGTTGAAATTTGGACACATGATGGGGAAGGAGAACTTGGAAAACTTAACATCTTCGGCGTATAGTGAGATAGGGGAAGTTAACGGATGGATGAAACGGAGGCAGGAGACTTGAAAAAGAGAGAAACACTTTTTAAGCGTCGTGTGGGATAAGAAGTTTTGGAGGGCAGTGTCCGCCCATGTCCTGAAAAGACGCGGCGCATAGAATAATATGAAGGCACAGATGTGGCAAGGTGAGGTATCTTTTGCTTTAGTTAGATAAATGTCGCCTAACGTTGCAATGAAGAGAGATAGTCGTTAGCGTCTTGGCGTTAAGTTCCGTGAAAATGTTGCCACAAAATTTGATCTAATGTACAAAGGAGCCACACACAGGGATAAAACATTACACATACATATATAATGGCTGGCTACACACCCGACTGACAAGGCGGCTGGCCAATCCCTATTACAGACGCACATTCAACCCCAATATCCACTGTGGTTTATATCACAACTGTGCTGAGCAGACCTTAGTTAAGTTTCTGGGAGTGAAGTCATATGATCAGCACGCCCAAGCCTTCGATAGTTTCTGAACGGTTTCGTCTACACACTTTCATTCACAAGCAAAATGGTTTTCAGGAACTTTCCAAAGGTGCCCCTCCCCCCGCACTGATATGATACAAAAATCACCTTTCTGGCAAATCGACCATAGGGAGATTTGCACCCGGGTTCTCATGGCCACACGGTAAACGTTCTATACATACCTGCATACGAATATACTAACAGCGTGTATAAATAATGAACTGACTGACAAGTTGAAATAGTCTAACAAGCACATAGTATAAAAGAAATTTTTTAATGACTTTTTATACTTCATCAATATATTTAGATGCAGCTGAAACCATCGGGTTGATCGGAAAATGCTCCGATAGACTCGCTGAAAAGATCACTGGGGGCCCAAGCCTCAAAGAAATGGCAAAAACATGTACTCACAAGTACAGTTCACACCTTATGAAGGGCTTTATCTATGTAAAATGTGTGCGAGCATTTTTTTAATGCTCTGTGGAAAATGTCACGATGCCATTTCTTACCTTAGGTCTCTGGTTAGGACACAGAAAGAAATGACTATACAGCAGAAATCAAAGGAATAATAATAACAATAATAATAATAATAATAATAGATAGATAGATAGATAGATAGATAGATAGATAGATAGATAGATAGATAGACAGATAGATAGATAGATAATTTATTGATGCAGATAATGAATCGATGCAGATAATGAACATAATGACAAGTTGATTGACAGATATGTACAACAGAGCTTCTTTCGCGACTTTTAATATTCTTGAAGTGAGAGAGAGAGAGTTTTTTTAACAAATGCATATCTGTCAATGAAATAACTAAACTTTACCCCTCTGTCTCAATAGCAGTTGTGTTTTATTTCTTTCTTAGTTTCAAAATTGAGCTCTATTTCTTGTACATTTTCTTTCTTTCCGCTCTCGTATGCAAACGAATATTTGCACGTGTGCTCATCTCTGATCGATGACGTTCTTTGCAAATATGTCTTACATATAAATATCAATACTTGCGAATGTCTATGGAAATGTCAATATATTTTTTCGACATATGCATTCGTAGATGTCAAAGTACTTTTCTTATCTGTGAATATATTTTCTGGAGCTCGATTGAGCGTATAGTCTTGGAGTTGGTTTGAATTCTTACTTTAGATTAACGGTCTATTATACGATTAGTTTTTCTTTTTGTCTTAAAATGCAAACAGATAAACAGCCTTATGCTAAACTTGGCATGGGCAACCTTTTTCGAACAGTGGGCCGTATGATGGACAATACATCATAAGGTGGAGCGCACTAATAAAAAAAGGTAATTTTTCACTAAAGATACCGCAGCAATTTTCCCAACAAAAGACCTTTGCACATAAGTATCTGTTTAGAAATGAGCAAAAGTCGACTTCTTTCTTTGGAGAAAATATTCTTTCTATAATAAAAAAGAAATCTGTAGTCTTAGCATAATATTATCACTAATGACAGAGGGGTTAACACATACTGCTTCATGTGATTTCTTTCTAATTTATTCATTTGCGTATAGAAAAAATTTTACAAAGATATATACTTATTATCTAGAGAAAAGTAATTAGCATTGACGTTTCTTGTTTCTGAAGCAAAAAGATGTTTACGTGTACGGCCTTCCTTAGTGAAAGTCACCAATCGTTTAAAATGCTGAAGACTTCATCTTCAATGAAAAGTTACAAAATTCATAAAATATTGCACTAAATCATTGTTATGTTTGTGATTATGCATGAAAAGATGTGAGTGAATAAGTGAGAATGATAGGAAACAAATATTTTAATAAATGTTATTTTCCTTATGAAGTTAAGCGTATCATTCAGAAAAGCAATCGGGCCGCATGTGACCCGCGGGCCACAGTTGACCCATGAATGCACTAAACTTTCGCTTTTGGCCCTATAATATTGAAGTAGTTCAGGATATCCAGTGCCTTTTTAAATCTAAATAAATTTGACGCTCTTTTACTGCTGAAAATATCGGAAGAAAGATAACATTTTTTTTAGAAAAACAGTCAACTTGTTTATTTCTGGAAGAAACACATTTTTAAGGCAAGCAATATCTTTAATTATAGTATTTGAAATCAATCATAGTCATAAATAAATTCAGATATTCACTTATATTGTCATTACTCTGACTTACGCGGAGATTGCATTTGTCAGGAGCCATTATTGAAAAATTGAAATCATATTTTCATAGGATTATATATATATATATATATATATATATATATATATATATATATATATATATATATATATATATATATATACATTACAGGTAATAGATCCGTTGGTATATATTCCAGGTGGATCTTAATAATATCAAGTATCAAACCTGATCCAAAAACAGAGCTCAGTTTATATATTATAACAGAAGATATAAATTACACAGCAAAAAAATCCAAAATTAGCCCATGTGGCTAAATACGTTGGTCTTATTCAACCCCGGTAGATGGTCAGTCCACCTGCGGGGGTTGAATAAGACAAACGTATTTAGCATTTGCTGAAATAGATTTATACCCACATGAGGTAATTTTGGATTTTTTGCAATGTAATATATATATATTTAAAAATAAATCCATCACTTCTTTCTTTCTCTCTGTCTCTCTGTCTCTCTCTCTCTCTCTCTCTCTCTCTCCCTCTATACATATATATATATATATATATATATATATATATATATATATATATATATATATATATTATATATGTATTATCCTCCTAATAATTTCTATCATATATATATAAAGAATTGATGGATTAATTTTTAATCCGACATTTTTATTATTTCAAACGTTATTATAATGGATGCCCGTATTTGAAATACACGTCCTAATTTACATTTATTTTCAATAGTGTGTATTACGTCTATCGGTCTACGCATTAATGAAATCCCAATAAAGGAAATGTCTTCTGTGGCAGGGATCGAACCTTCCTTCCCATTTTTTAGGAGAAATCACCGTTTGTTCCGGCGTGCTTTACCGCTCGGTTACAGAAAGTGCCACGGTAAAACACACAAAAAATATCCGGGGGAGGAAATATGCTTTCCTTAACTGGAAAAATAGTGTCTTTCGGAAATGTGACGCTCTCTGTAACGGAGCGTAAATCACGCCCGATAAAACAGTGTTTCCACCTGCAAAGTGAGACGCAGGTTCAATCTTTGCCGGAGAGCACATTTTCTTAATTAGTAATTCTCAAATGCGCAGGCCAATACATGTAATACTCACTGTTTAAAATTTTTTAAAATTAATGGAGCATATATTTCAAATACGAGTATCCTCAATAATAACATCTGAAGTAATATATATATATATATATATATATATATATATATATATATATATATATATATATATATATATATATATATATATATAAAATTAAGAATTTTATTTTTTGCAAAAATGATATTCGCTAAAAGAACGGCTAAATTAAAAGAGCGCTCGATACTGTTATCATAGAACGAAAATGGAGGGCAAATTAATGCGTAAAATATTAGTAACGCCCTTCTTGCAACCACAGTTTCTACCGAGATGGCTTCATCAGAGATAGAACAGGCTTCTTATATACTCGGTCAGATTGAATATCTTCTGGGATTGAGTCTACATCACCTTTCCTAAGAGCTCTTTTCAACTTCAAGTGTACAACTCTTTTGACCTCAAAACAATTGCAACCATCAAAAACTTTCTCCAACAAGACCTATTCTCTGTCTCTTTTTCCCAGACACTAATTTCAAGAATTTTTAGGTGTCGTTAACATCCTGCGTTTATGTCTGGCGTTTACGAAGAACGCACACACACACACACACACACACACACATATATATATATATATATATATATATATATATATATATATATATATATATAAATTATGTGGTGCATGTTCAATTTATATAACGTAAATCATTCATACGAAAAACAAATAATGAAGTTAATTATATATATTCCAATATATTTCAATATACGTTATATAAATTGAACACGCATCACATAATTGATATTAAAATAACCGATCCTACGTGCGAATTCCTGATATTAACTGTGACATTACTCTAATTATTGAACAATTTAGTTCATGCCACCTTTACTACAAAAAGCCTACTTCTACAGTAGAAGAACGCACAATTTTAAAATTTAAAAAATTCAACCTCAGCGTCGTAACTGCACGCTCCAAAATTATTCTTACAGTTAACAATATCACATTTCTAAAAAACACTTCTTTCGGTTTGCACTATCTTTCGATGTCTCGTTATTATCTGGATTTAAAAACTTACCTAATTTCCTACCTGATGATGGTCGTATGAAACGATTGAAAGCTGAGCTAGTAGCAAAAATAAAACCTGATAAAACCGGAATTTATAAACAAGGATCATACCATTCATTAACGGATTCGAGGTTGATTGTATTTTATTATTAAATATTGTTTGCGAGAGTGATTCTTGCCATATAATTAACTTCATTATTTGTTTTTCGTATGAATGATTTACGTTATATATATATATATATATATATATATTATTTTGTTATCATGCTACAACACTTATATTGTTTTAATTTACCCTTGTTTGTTACCTTTTTAACCTATGTAATTTTTTCAATTGTCTTCGTTTTTTATCACTTCCACAGACACTGAGCAGGCGGTTTATTCCTTCTTTTCCTCCGCAATCTTGACTCCAAGGATAGCATCGTCGGTATGTATCTTCGTAAGCCTTTTCTTCAAACATTTGTTTCTCTTATTGTATTATTATTTGAACCTTTGCTTAAGCTATTCAATATTTATACGTTCATTTTGCTATTGTCTTCCTGCATATAGAACCCCCTGCTCGACGTGTTGGACTTTTTGCATGCATATGGTAACTTTCTTCTTT
Source organism: Acanthosepion esculentum (assembly GCA_964036315.1). NCBI lineage: Eukaryota > Metazoa > Mollusca > Cephalopoda > Sepiida > Sepiidae > Acanthosepion > Acanthosepion esculentum. Next base: position 59,453,297 of record OZ038481.1, read on the forward strand.
TCTGAGAACTTGCACTGGAAACTACTTGCTATATTCTATACGCATTAAGACCATCAGTCTAAATCATATTCAGTTTTCGTCCTCTCTGTTACATTTCTGTGTTCCCTGTCTATTATTTTTGTATTTATTTCTTTTTCTAGTTTCATCCTTTGGGCTTTTAATAAAACTGCTGATGAACACAACTTTGTCTTCAAAGTTTTATTGGTCAGAAGTTTATCTGGTTGTCTGATGTGCGCATGCGCGCGAGACGGACGCGTACCGAGAAGCAGAACAAAGATATATATATATATATATATATATATATATATATATATATATATATATATATATATATATATATATATCTTTAGAGACGGGGAGAGGAGAGAAATAAAAAAGAAAGAGTTTATAGATTACAAAAACGGGTTCTATTTTTCATGGTTACCTTTGGGTAGGATTTTCTTTTTTAACTGACTGTTATTTTTTTCTTCAATAAGTTGTCTTTTTATACGTAATTATCGAATGGAACCTTTAGTGCATGTGTTAATTATAAAATGTATTTGTTTCTTAGAAAAAATCAAGATATACCAAAAAATCCCTACAAATGTCTGACGTCATTCTTAAAAAATCATCACTGATTTTTTTGTGTTCGCAATTTTAATCAAGTTTTTATTTGCGCATATACATGTTTCTGTATGAATAGGTCTGCATTTCTGAAAAGTGCGTTGGTTCTTAATTCATAGATATATGTTTACGCGCTTTTCTCCGTGAGTGTTTTCATGTATATTTTATTGTTTTTCTTTTGTAAGTATTTTATTTTAAATTTTGAATGTTTTTCGGATGTGAGCATGTTCCTTTGACATATGCTTTTTACTCATATATTTATATACATCCTATGTTTAAATATGTATAACTGTAGCTTTTCTATTTCGACTTCCATGAATATAAAAAAGCAGTTGAAAAGAATATGGAAAGCAAATAGCAGCTAAAAAGAATCAGAGACTGTGATTTTCCCCAGGGTTCGAGACATCGGCAGTATTGACAAAGCGCCCATATCTCTTGAGCATTGAATCTGGCACATAATTCTGATAACGCCGATGTCTAAATCGGAAACCATTTCCTGAAAAATGCAGCTAATAAACAAGAAAGACGGTCACAGAACTGGGAATACGCCGCTCCTGTGACTCAATCAAAAATGTCTTTTGCTTTCCCTTGTTTCGTTTCGCTTCGTTTCGTCTCATTCTTATTTTTTTATTCTCCACCCCTCAGGAACATCTCCTTCAGCGCTTAGAATAAGAGTAACTGTGCACGGAGGTGGCCGTGGTAGTACAAAAAAAAAGAATAAATGAGAGGGGAATTTGTTCGTCTTTTTAAAAAAATTCCATTCACCCGTATCCCCTCTGCCGACAACTCATATATAATGCCTAAAAGATTGATTTCCGTTAAAAATCAAAACTAGAAAAGACAAAACTAGACGGAAGGAAATTCAAAGAAAAATAGTTTATTTCATGGAAAGAAGAACAAAGCAATCATTAAACAAATCAAAGAGAGAAAATGATGAAAACAGAAGCAATACGAGGAAAAGAATATCAAGAAAAACGATAAGAAACAGATGAGGATAAATGTAGATTAAGAAAATGAAAGAAAGAACAGAATCAAAAAAGAAAGTGAAAGTAGAAGAAAAAAAAGAGACGAAAGATGACTGATGATCATGATGACAACAATTACAACGAACGACGAAGAAAGGGGACCAAGGGGGGACAGAAAAACTATACAAAGTATAAATAGTAAATAATTGGAAAAACTAAAACAAAGAAGAAAAGAAACGGAGAAAAAATAGAAAAACTAAGTAGAATGAAAGAATATCAAATAAAAGAAGGAAGAAAGATATAACATAGGAAAAAAGAAAGTACAAGAAGAAAAGAGGGAGTGGAATAACGATGATAGAAAGAGAATATAATAAAAGTATAAATGAGAGGAAGCGGAATAGAGAAAGAAATATAAAAAAAAAATAACTAAACAGGCCCAGTGAACACAGAGAAAATATAGAAAATGCAGAAATGTACAAATAATCGATGATATTTAAGCTTCGCGAAATACGGCTATTGTAAACAACAAACCAATTTTCGGCTTATATTTTCCGTTTTATTTTTTTATTTTTTCCATAACGGAATCGTTCACTTATTCACAGAGCTTCTTTTCTTTCGCGACTGTAATATTTTAGATGTTTTATTTTATCTCACTTTTGTTTTTTTCATTTTCTTGCTATTTATTATTATTTAGGAAGCTTTCTGTTCTTTATCAAAAAAATAAAAAAATAAAGACAAATTAAAGAAAAGAGTAAGAGCTGAAATGTCTTTACCGTATCCTTAGAAGAATTTGCATTTATACTTAAAAAAAAAAAATAACGCCGTCTGGGAAAAAATTGGAAACATTAGCGATTCTATAAGTAACGTTCTGTTTTGACATATCTGCCCTTTAAGCACCTTTCGAACGACTTTCTCTGACGACTTTAAGAGCGAGAACCCAGAGACTCAGAAAAAAACTTAATCGAATGGAATATACAAGCAAAAGAAAAAAAGAGGCTGGCCAAAGTTAATTCTCAAAAAAAAATGTAACTGAAGCAAATATATAAAAATGTTATATATATATATATATATATATATATATATATATATATATATATATATATATATATATATATATATATATATATATATATATATATATATATATATATATACATATCTTTAAACATGAATTTATAAGCATGCTGTCAAAGAATGTTATTCCAACTCACCCCAACTTATTTTTTGTAAACTGTGAGACAGTCAATACCAATCCATGTTCCTAATACAAGCAACCTACTTTGCTCCACCGACCTGTTTAATCATTTGCCCTCGTTCAGTTCCTCATCGTTAACCCTTTCCTCTGCTATCAAACCTCGTCATTCATTTATAACCGCCTTCGATTTCTTTCACCTTAACGTATTAGATTTGATATCCGTAAAGATTTTAAAGTGAATGACGCCGTAGTCATTCCTGATCAGTTTAATTAATGGAACGGAATTTTTTCTAGTTTCGTTTTTCGATCTTTATGCTGTTTCTTTTCGTTCATTTATTCATTTCTTTTCTTTTCTACTCAGTCTTTACGCACAATACCCAATCTTCTTTTTCATTTTCACCTTCCCCACGCGTCGAATTCACATTATCGACTTCATCCACCTCCCAGTATATCGGATTACATTCGATCTGTACATGCGCTCGCGGCCGTAAACGTACTCACATAAATATGCATGTTAAATTATATGCACACTTACAAGCCAACATGCACGTATTGCGAGGCATTTGAACATAGGAGAAAAATCAAATACATTAAAAACGCAAGCTCTACAACATATACAGACGTGCATGCATAAAAAGCAATATGCTAAGAAAATGATACAAATAGAGGTATTTTACATATACACATGCTTTTATACTCATCTGGATATATATTGGCAGTTATATACAAGCACTAAAAATTCATTTTGGGCACAAGAGTTGGTCACTTGAAATTGGCTGTTCTAGTTACTACAAAATTACTAACAATGAAAAAAGTGAAAATTTAATATTGAATAAACTGTAAAATAAAAACGTTGAATAAAATTTGCATCAGCAATTCATTTAGGATTCCACCAGGCATACATATTAGAATTAGAATCGTAAATGAAAATAACCTTTGTGCCACAAAAAATCCGAAATAACACTATTTGTTATAACTAACAACAGATATAACAGCTACCTGCTACTGCTTTGTTGAGTGATTTTAGAACGTTTACGCTTTTATATATCAGTCTTTACTTTCAACTGCTCTGACGTGCCTGTAAGAAGACTTCGATGAGATGGCTATGGAAAAGAAAAAAACAGGATGGTTTGGTTTCATGCTTTTTCTAAAGATCTTATAGCGAAAGTGGCATTAACAGCCGTCAATATAACAAATCAGCTCCCCGTTTCCGTACTATAAACATTATTTCTTACTACAAGATCAATTTTGTTCCAACTTGATTAGAAACATTGATTGAGTGAGAACCAAACAGGCTTACTTATATAGACCTGGTGGTTATAAGAGCTACAAACTGTCCAGAAATTAAAAACACCTTCAATTTTAAATGAAGTTTCAATGGAATTTGTTTAAAAGCGAATTGAGATTTAAGTTACTTGAAAGTATTTTCTGTAGGGGTGTAATTTTTAATTTTTATTCATCATTTTAGGAAACTTTATTTTTAGGGGCATTTTTAAATAAAAATATGATGTCAACTAATTATAAAAAAGAGTCAATATGGTTTTATTAAAGAAACAATATTTACAAAAAGAGAATGTAATGTGGTTTCACCTTTTGCCTTCAAAATCTGAACGCCATCGCCTGTTGATGAGTTTGCTAATTTATCGAGCATATATTAGGAGCAAGAGGCCAAGTGGTTAAAACCTTTACATTCTGACCATGATACTCGGGTTCGAATCTCACCATGGTCGATTTGTCAGGAAGGTGACTTCCTGATGTTAGAGGTCGATCCCAGCGTGCGGCACCTTTGGAAAATACCTAAAAAAAATACCATACCATAGTTGATCCAAGCCTTGTGAGTGAAATTGGGTAGACGGAATCCTTGGGGGCCGTCGATAGATATACCAGCACGAAGTCACAAGTCATCGTGGCCGAGTCAGCTGGCCTTGTTCAAATTGTTGATCACGCTAGATAACACGCTCTTTCACAGAAAGTGTAACTAAGGTCTGCTCAACATAACTTCAGTATAAACCACAGATGGGCTCTGTGGGTGCTGAATAAACACAAATACGCCTGAGTAAGCGTCTGCAATAGGGATTGGCTAGCCGCCCTAGTAGACGGGTATCCTCGAATACGAGTGGCCAGCTATACAAATTAGGGCAGCTGTTTTTCAAACTGTGGGCCCCGACCCTTCAGTGGGTCACGAGATAATTAAATGGGTGGCGACAAAAAAGAAAGAAAGAAAAACATACGCAAGTGAGAGCAAAGAGTAGAATATAAACAACTTTAAATGTTGCACAGCAAGAAGTAATCCCTTGTCACAACTATTTTGAGGATGATATTTGGATTTCCAAATTGGCATACTTATTTGATATTTTTGGAATTCCTAATGATTTAAACAAGAAACTTCAAGGAAAAATCAGCAGTATATTTCAACATGCTGAATATATTGAACGGTTTCAAAAATATTGGGGCTGTGGCAAAGAAAACTTAAAAGTGATCATCCTATGTATTATATTTTTTCAATATTGTTATAACACAATGCTGAGAACATTGTCAGTGGTGACATATTAAGAGTATTAATACTCGAGATCTTGTCACATCTCACTTTCCTATCTCAAAGCTTTAATAACTACCTCCCCGAGGAGAAATTTGAGCCAGTGAAGAAAAACCTTTGGATCAAAAAACCATCTGCTTTCCAAATTCCTGAATCAATAATTGAGTTAAACTTGTTGCCTGAAGAGGAAGCTGGATTGCTGCATCTTCATTGTTCCTTCACACTTCCGTCACATGATTTTGAGAAATTAACTTTGTGCTCATTTTGGGTTAAGAACAAACAGAAAATTCCACGACTGAGTAAAAAGGCTATTTTATTACTATTGCCTTTTACAACTAATTACTTGTGTGAACTGGGATTTTTCCACATTAACTCAAATTAAGATTAATCTTTAGGGGTAATTCCCCCATGCATTCCTTATATCCTTCAAGAGAGGGATATTGGGTTTTCTTTGAACATATCCCTGGCCATCATTCCCCATTCATAGTTAAATGTCATTACAAGTGAATACACTGAATTACAAAACATTTTTCTTTGCTGAATGGCAACTGACATTATTTTGCCAAAAGATCTATATTGCTCGCTTTAGAATCAAGTTGTTTCTTGTTACTTGCTTGCTTATCAAATTACCGGTAACAATAACATGACATAGCCCACAATTTATAGAATCCCCAAGACCATAATTCTACAAATACCAAAATTCCGAGCAACCATTTTTGGTGTTTCTGGTTTTAGATTATGCAATTAAGCAGTATAGGGTGTGGTGTAATGGTTAGCAAGCTTGTCTTAGAACAATTACGACTTAGTAGTAAGTTCGACCCTCACTGGGTGTCCCATAATTTTGGTCTTGTGCCACATGTAGGGTACGCTTAGAAAATCCCCATACAAGTAAATAGCTGTACTAGTCAGATCGGTCAGTGTTGAAACACGTCGTCTGTCCAGATCAGGTTCTGCTGATCAGAACGGTCTTTGAAGACGATCTCTTGCCACTCGTATACGGCGTATTTTTGACGTTTATGCAAACATAGTTTTAGCTTAGCTCAAACCAGTGCTCCATGATGGGGACTGGCCAAGGTTTGAATGCCAGATTTCGATACTCGCTATAGTTGACGTTTTTTTTATACAATTCTCTTAATAACTTCTGACGGATTACCTATTACCTTTTTTACAAATCATGATCTAGTCCGTTCAGAAATATTGAGTATCTTTCCAGTTAAATTTCCTTGATTCACCGTGGATGTGAAGGTGGTGCAATGGATAGCGAAAGAGCAGAGTTCGAGTTACAGTCGGGTTCTTTATTTTCAATTACGCGCAAATACCATTGGGAAAAGTATGAATTCTCATCCTCTCCCCAAACATCTATAAGCTAAAATAGGTTTTGTATG
>OZ038481.1:59464980-59687480 GCA_964036315.1 Acanthosepion esculentum
AATGCTGTCATGTCTCTGATGGGTCAACCTAATCCTCATTTCCCAGCCATGATAGAATTTAAAAGTATTTACGCGATTTTGTTGGGAAATGATATATTCTATAGAAAATGTTCAGATGATCCCCGCTCTTTAATTCTATTAGTTCAAACCTTCACATCTAGGACTCGTTATGCTAGGTCCACCGAGTTGAATCATACATATTTCTTCCTTATTTCATTTTTACAAGAGACAGCTTTTCGTAAAGGTTCGCGTGGGTCCTTTCGTGAATACTACAGATTTAGCCTCTTCAAATCAAGTATCAGTTGCCATCTAGCTTCCTTTTCCACTTAATCTCTACTTCCTTCTACCTCCTCTGATATTCATATCGCACATCACATTCAGTGATCAAGTAACATCAGTGTCTCTTGAGCCATGTGCTCGATGAACTTTCGTATAAGATCATTCCATTCTGTAAATTATATTGAAAAAACTTGTTTGCTCATACTTTTGCTGTTTATATTAATTATCAGACAGAATTTGCTTGCATCAAAATATAAAAAGTAGGTTTTCATCGTTCTGTGACAGCTATAATTCCTTACAGATGAAGAAGGGGCTTGAGACAAGACAGATGTGTTTCTACAGAAAGATGTTGTATCATGGAGGGAACATGTAAGCAGCAAGAACGCTTTAAGAAAAACGGGAAACAAAAAGTACTTTTGATTAGAATAAAAAAGAAACAGTTGAAATTTCTAAGGCACATCGTAAAGAAAGAAGACTCGGAGAATCTGACTTTCACAGGATATATCGTAGGCAGGAGTAACAGAAAGAGACAGCGAGTAAGAAGTTTCTGTAAATGGATGACAGAAAAGGAAATTGAAGGGATAGCATGTGTACAATCATTGCTTAATGTTACAAGAGTTATGAAGTCGTGGAGAGCCATGATCGACAACATTTTGACATGACATGGCATATAAAAGAAGTGTCTGTCTCATCATGTTATTGAAAATATTTTGATCATACAACCCATCACCCTTTTTGTCCAAGCCAAAAAATTAGCAACAAGTACTGCAAATTCTATCATATGTTGGTGCAAAATTTCACCAACCCACGAAACAGTAGAAATATATTCGTATGCTAGTATATTTTCCCATATCGATCTGTTATTGACATCATGCAGGTACAGTTTTGTAAATGTAAACATGTTTTACAGGGGTAAATATTTTCAGCTTTGATTTCCCAGTTCATGCGTGTTTATCGGTTATTTGTCCCAATAACGTGAGTCGCTCCTATAGTGACCCATAAACTAATTTTTCTCATCATAGTATCGACTACTACACACGTCTTACAGAAGTGTGTTCATATGCTTATGTACGAAAATAACTATACAATGCCCATCCAAAAACTGTCCGCCCATTTAATCTTAACAAAACGTGGGCTACATAAAAAATACCACATTATTCCTCATTACCGTAATTCTCTTTGGGGTTTTACACTTATCCCAGCGTTCGTTCCACTTTTCAGAACACTCTTCAAGGTCCTCTTTTGTACTTCGTTTGCTGTCTCATCGGGTTTACCTTAATCTAATCCAGGGTTTCAAATATTATCGCATTTAATGGCGTCTTCAGCTTTCAGAAAAGCTAGTAGACCCAAGTAGTCAAATCTGTACTCTAGTGTGGGTATTGAGAGACCTGTCTGATTCGATGTTTAGCCCTCACCAAAGACGAACTGGCACGCAACAGGAAGAATAGATAACAATCGATATATTCAAGGTGGTTGCATACATTCCGGACAGTCCGTGGGATCTGTACGTCATTTTCGAAACTTTTCCATGATCAAGGCGTTCAATATTTTCTATTTTAAATTCGGCTTCTTTCAATGCATTCCTCACCATATTATAGTGTTCGTACCAAAATAGTGTATGAACTTTGTACATCCCCGAAAGATTTCTTGCTCTTTCGGATCTTCTTCTAAGTGCCGAATCCCTTCAGGACATTGGGCGATTATAGTTCACCACAACTTCACTTTTGTTACCCTAAGTTACTTGTAACTCTTTACAATTTTTAAATCTTTACGCACTTATATTTGTTCTCCCATCCATTTAAACAAACACGTTTTGTAGGTTACTCGTTGTTTCCCCCACACTTACCTTCACTATGATTTTGAAGGCTAAATTCTCTAAGCCTTCTTTCTTCGTTATGCCTCCCGGAAATGTCAACTGACCTTACTTAGTTATACTATTTATATTGTTTGGATTATTGTCATATTCATGACGTTTCGTCCTTCTTCAGGTGATATGCGTTTGAAATTCGAACCGAACGTTTAATTTGTCCACTGGGTTTGATTGTTCAGTTTTTTTTCACGATTTTCTTTTGGTCACCTCTGCTCTGGCCAGCTACTCAACTCTCAACTCTCTGGGTTAAGTCACTGGATTACTTTAACCATCGCTTTTGTCCACTGGGCCATGTGTATGAATTTTTTGGACTTATAAACCTAATATCTCAGTTATCATTTATACCAGAGCTCATATTACAAATTGTTGTTATTTTTGTATTTCCCCATATTGACCCAAAGCGTTGTGAGTGCAATACTTGGCCACAGCAGAGGCGAACAAAAAATAAAACTTGGAGAATTGCGTTACTAAAGGGAAATAACTGAAACTGAGATATCTAGAAAAGGCATGGCACGTAGAACTAGAACACTCTATCCCGGTGGACGAAATAAAGGGCTCGGTTTTTCACCTGAAGAATACCGGAGCATAGAACGGCCGAAACATCGTGAGTATGACAATTAAGATGAGAACAATAGTCCGAATAATAGTCAGAAATATAGACAGATGTCCGTTACTGTAAATATTAGATACTTTGTAGTTCCTATTTTACTTAAGACTTCCTTGTACGTATGTTCTGATCGTGGCATTCTTAGCTTTCGTCCTTTCAGATCACTTCTTTATCTACGAGGATGTTGTCTGGCATACACTGCCCTTTAAACGACTGGATATTATACAGCAGTTCAGTAATCTTTTGTTTGTGTCTTTCCTATATTTTAATACTTTGCTTAGTTTCTGGAAGACATATTTCACTGTTCCTTATGCGCCTTCAGATTCCTGTATCACATTTTCTATCGTCGTTTATTGCACAATTCCGTTAAATTTCTATAACTATTTGCTTACTCCCTGTGAATGCGACTGTCGCAAAGGTACGCTAGCTCCCCTAATGAAGTATCACAGTCGAGTGAGTTATTCCCCAAAGTCTGTTCAAGCGCGCGAAATTTATATCTTCATGTACAGACATAAATACCTAGATTTGAAGAGTAAGTTAAACGAATAGGAAAGTTTAAATGCATTCTTTAGATGTATTTCGATAATATTCGTCTTATTTAAGTGTGTGGTTGGTTTTTCTGCGAACTTTATGTAGCACACATCTGTCACGTTAATATAAGCATTGGCATATAACATGTTAATATAGCATGTTAACTTTCATTTATTATTCATATGTACCCGTGAACAGGAAATAGGCGTATTTCGTGCAGTCACCCATAAGAATTGGCGCTTGGTGGGGCTTTGGAAATGGGTAAGTAATAACGTAAGAAATAACGCATGTGCGAATGTCTTATATTCTATGGAAATGTGCAGATCACTGAGCATGCGCACATTTATCCTAGAATAGTTCTGATTCTGTGTGTGTGCGTGCACCCGCGCGTGCAGACATTCACAAGTAGTTAAAATAATCACACTCTCTCCATAGATAGATAGATAGATAGATAGATAGATAGATAGATAGATAGATAGATATAACGGAGAATATTGAGAGAAAAAGAGAGAGAGAGAGAAGTGTTGAGTGAGGTCTACAAATGGAATTATTTTTAAATATTTAACCCGATGTCAATCAATTTCCAACAGAGTTATTTGTCTAATATGTATGAAAATGGGCGACTTAGCGGGTGGTTAGAACGATAACATTACAACCATGAGATCCTGATTCATATCCCACCATAGTTGATTTTTTTCAATGAGATGTCCCTGATATTACCGGCCTGGAGAGACAATTCCAGTATGCGGCAACGTTGGGACGTGCCTGAAAACCGCACGACAGTTGAACGATACTGGTATGCGAAAATGAGATGGAATGTTCATAAATAATTTACAAGTCATCCTGATCGAAGTGTTGAGCATACTAGCCTTGTTCAAACATGCCAGATTATGCTCTCTCCCTCTCTCTCTCCCAGAAACTATCACTATGGTCTGCTCAGCACTGTTGCAGTATTAACCACGGGTCAAAGGTTGGCTGTGTAGGTGTTGACAAGACACAAATGTGACTGAGTAGGCGTTTCCAACGGAAATTAGATAACCAATCGAGAAGACGGGCACGCAAGGATACGAGAGGCCAGTCGTACTATACCATACATGAAATTCCACATCATATATTCAGTTTTTTATTGATTCGATTGTAACAATTAAAAAGCAAAAAGTAGAAAAGACTGTTGGCACTTTAGGATTAATAAAGTTTCTTCTCATATCTCAAATGTTTGGAATTTCTGGTTTCAATTGATTTCTGTGTCAGAAATAAATAAAAACAGAACCATAATAAAACCCATGATATATAAGCATATAAACAAATTAATAATTATTTTTATAAAGCATTAACAAACAATAGTAATAGTATTAGTATTATTAGTAGTAGGATTATCAGAAACAATTTATAATCTTTCGACATCTGTTTCAGTATCACTGGATCAGTAAAAATGAATATATTTAGTATTAAATACATATTTATTAAATAAGTATTTATATCGATTAAAAATAAGTTACTTTCTTATATATATCGCGTCGCTTGAGGACGTGAGATGTTTCTCCACAACTTCCTATCATTTGTAGAGGTTCACCTGTCATCCGGTTCACACACCCCTCTGGGTTTTTGAACAGGATTAGAATTTTATCCCTTGTCTCCTATTTAGAAATGGGTTTCCGATTCCTTCTAAAGTTTTCTGAATCTCTTTCACGCCCTTGCGCCATAATGGCATTTTCATTTTGCTTGGGGTTAGATGATTAAAAAAAACTCTTCACTGTAATGTTTGCCTCTTTACTCTCTCTCTCTCTCTCCCACGCCCTGTTCTGTCATCCATTAAAACAAGTTATTTGGGGAGGTTACTCGATGTTTCCCTCTGCACCCACTGCTTTAATATATCCTGCGAGTGTTAAATTCTCCATGTTTTTTTCTTCCTCATGTGTCCCAGAAATTTCAATTGTTTCTTTCTTATGCTTTGTATGATTATCCTTTTTGTTCCCTATTACCTTAAAACTTCCTCATTTTTCACATGTCCCGCCCATGGTATTCTCAGCATCCTTCTGTAGAACTACATCTCTGATCCCTCAAGTTTCCATTTCATCTGTGAAGAAATTGTCGCTGCCATATAGAAGATTTGATATTACGTAGCAATACTGTTTTCGTTTTTTTTTATAATGAATTTTTCCCGTTTCTTAACACTTAGCTTAGTGTTTGGAAGGCATCTTTCCCTACTTCAATGCACTTTCGGATTTCTGTGTCATCATTTCTTTTATTCACGCATGTCATGTTTAACTCATTAAATTGTTCACTTATTAAAGAATAACTACAAAGGCTGTATACACTAATAGTTTATTACGAACCTAAGCTGAGATCTAGATAGATAGATAGATAGATAGATAGATAGATCAGTCAGTTATGATTCATGCGTGATACACGCTTAGGCAATCATGTATGTTTCAATACATGACTAACGAGGTAGATTTTTTCCTGCAGTTGGTTGCCATTTCTATCTGCGATAAACTTGGTCTGTCCTGCTATTTACCCATAGCTGGGGGAATAGAAGAGGATTCATACCTTTACCAAGGGTATGAGCACGTAAGTGAATGTAATGAATTCGACTGGAATTCGAACTTGGCTCTCCAATTCCTCAATCCCAGCCTCTATCCACTACTTCCTGTGCCTCCTGATAGATAGATAGAAAGAAAGAATCAGAAATATTTTCTGCTTATGTTTATCAATTTTATTCTTCAAAAAATAAATACTTTTACATTTTATTCAATTATATATCCACTGTTATTTGCAATAAGTTATTGCCACTTATGAGGATTCTCTCCGATATCTTTTGATTAAAATTCCACAGGTTTTGTCGCGGAAATAATTGGCGTCGAGGCTGGTTTTCATTAGATAAAATTTTTCTCCGTCAAAACATTTTGCAGTGATCGAAAATTGGTGAGTGCAAGGTCAGATGAATATGGCGAATGTGGTAGAGCAGACCAATTGAGTTTTGAAATATTTTCCTATGTCATTTTTTTGTATGTGGCATTGCCTTGTTATCAAAGAGAACACCATTTTCATATTGACGAGCACAGGGAACTTTTCGACCAAACTTTTATGGACACGTTGCAGCTACTGGACTTACAAATGTGCAGTTATTGTTTCATTGCTTTTTAAGAATTCTAAATGAATAATACACCGACGAGTCCACTCCACGCACAACATTACATTTCTTCTATAAGGCTAAGCATTTAGGGACGTTTGTGGAAATTTATCCTTATTAATCCACCACATTTTGTGTTGAGCATTTTCATATGCAACACATTTTTCATCATTTCCTATGGTATATTTTAGGAACACTTATTTGGGATGATATTTCGTTGGAAGGAAAGTGTCTCGTACAAATTGCAAGAACTATTATTCCAACCAGATACATTCATCATTATAATTGATTTTCAAAAACGGAAATTACATATGACTCTACCAGATAGATAGATAGATAGATAATGAACAGACTTCGATAGATAGATATATAGATATGAACAGACTGCGATAGATAGATCAAATGTTTATTTAGTTAAAGCAATATTTTCCTGCGGCATACTTATTATTTTTATATAGATTCAGGGCTTTTTGAACCAGCATGCTTATTTTGAAATATTGAAAAATTCCCACAAACATGGCTATTCCAGAGAGCACTTGTGTTTGGTACAAAAGAGTACCGTATGCTTCATAGATTCTATTTTATAATGCCAAATATATGGAATTAATCTGGCGTTTCTTAAAATTGATAGGATGTTTTGGTTTAAAGGTCTGAGAAGTTGTCATAAGATAGAAATGGAACTTTAAAAAATATCTCCAGAAAATCGATAAAAGAATTAAGTAATCGAGACATCATGAGCAGACATGCTTGTGTAGAAAACGTTTTTGAAAAATAGACAATAACAGAGATGTTTTTAAAAAATTATAATGTCTTAGGTGAATTTGCGCATAAACGAAGTGAAAAATAATTATGAACTTATGAAAATATCTATGTGTCACTGCCAGTTCAGTACATCTATTATACACCACATACACACACACACACGCACGCACGCATATATATATATATATATATATATATATATATATATATATATATACAATAGAAAAATTTTGCAAATAAAAAGCTGAAGAATTATCGATAAAGTTCTCGCATATCTGGGTTGGATGAACAAATATCACATTAAGTATAGAATTAAGAAGAGGAATCCTATCATATGCAACGCTGCTTGGCTTAAATTTACGTCCGATAAAAAGAGGAATGACTGGATGAGAATCTTTGTCAATTATTTGAGGAAATTTTGAACGAAGGATTTGTACTTTTACAACCGTGTTGCTTTGTTTCGCTGTTGTATGTTTTGCTGTATTAAAATATTATATGCATGTATTGGTATATATATATATATATATATATATATATATATATATATATATATATATATATATATATATATGTATATATATATGTATGTGTGTGTGTGTGTATGTAGCTGATATTTCTGTACTCGTAGTGATTGTTGCGAGTAAACGTGCCTGTTAGTAGGTGTGCAAATGCATGCATGCAACTGTAGATTCGAGTAAAATGTGTTATCTTTCAGAAATGGATGCATATGTTCGCGCACACGTTTGCAAAAGATAATGTTAATATACACCCATTAATGCAAGCATCTAATTTTGTCAGCAAAGCATTTGCTTATACTTTTACAAACATGACATGTATCAACCGGCGTCCGCCGCAGAATATATTTTCTTTACTAAGATTTTCCAAATACAGAGGCAGATAGATGTAATACGCACTGTTTAAAGTAAAACTAAAAATGGAGTGACTATTTTAAATGCGAGTATCCACTATAATAACATTTAAAGAAATAAAAATATCGGATTAAATATAAATGCATTAATTATATATATATATATATATATATATATATATATATATATATATATATATATTGTGTTATGTAGCCCACCGAACTATCAACTCTTGGAATTATAAATGTAGCCTTGTGAAAATGCAAATTGAAATAGCCAAAGAAAAATTGAACACCCTTAACAGCAACAAACAGGACATCTACGATAAACTAAAAGATATAACTACCCCAGACCAACTGGAGGAAATTACGCATAGACTCACGGAAATTATATTGAAATGTAATTGTCATATTCGATAATGGCTTATGTAAGCCGAAAGCTTAGATAGGATTAAAACATCTATCGATATGGTGATTTGCTTTTGTCTTTCAATGATAATGTTATTAAGCTTATCAGGCAATATGAAAGGAACTTACTTAAAATAAATAGACAAAACTTGTCTATATTATTTAATGAAACATGCATCAATATATATATATATATATATATATATATATATATATATATATAGATATATATGTATATGTGTGTGAGTGTGTGCGCGCGCGCACTGGATCGCATATATATATATATATATATATATATATATATATATATATATATATATATATATATATATATAAGTTGAAGATCACAAGTAGAACAGATATTGTTGAGAATCCGACAAGATTATAAAATGAAATAAAGAACAAACTAGGAAGCGAATCTCAAGCTAACATATTTCATCTTTACTAAGGCTTTGTCAGAGATCGAGAATAGAAATGAAAAAACAAAGAGGTAGAGTCCTGGAATGTTATGATTTTTGTAGTTCTCATTGGTCAGACACGCGTCACGTGTATAAACGCAATGGATAATATCTAGATATGTGTGAGGAACATTTTTCAAAAGAGGAAAACATTTTATTTTAAATTTAAGCGTATAGTGTCCAGCCTAGGGCCCTAACACTTTCGCCCCAGCCCCTCAACCTCCGACGACTTACTCTCTGGGTTGAAGTGTCTACTCGGTCTTAACCGAACTTAAGGGAGTGACCGTAGGTCCCCTGAGCATCCGTAGATCATTCGACCGGTCCACTGGTTTAATCCTGCTTCCTGCCCACATTGTGTTTGGTTTGATCCAGAAAGCAGAAGTGATATTCATCCATTCACGGTCGACTGAAGATATAGACACGGCTGGAGAGTCTGTGTTAAGAATTTTAGAATGCACAAAAAAAATTATCTGCAGAAAGCCGGACAAACAACTATTCAATGGTTGAATTGTTAATGTCTTTTATATAGCAGAAAAAATAGTATAGAAAAGAAACGGGTTACACAAAAGAAAACGACGTTTTTATTATTGTAACTTGTTCGACGTTTCCGTTTCCAGTGATAGTAATAATAGTAGCAGTAGCAGTCTTAGATTGTGGGGGGAGTAATTTGCTTCTTCGTACTTATATCAACAAAATATAATTTAGCGAGCGTTTGGTTCCAATCTCTGACGTCACTTACAGTCTCCGTCCTTCTTCCCAGCTCGACTGCACTCGACGGCGTTATCACGTGTGCTGCTTTCAAAGCAAAATGTGAATTTCAAAGTTCCTCATAGCCTTAGTAAGCTCTACTTCAAATTTTAACCGATAAAAATGATCTCGATCATATTCTATTGTCTTCCTAATGATCCAATTCCAAATGGGCTAGATCAGATTCCCATCAGTAAACAAAATTGTTCTGATTTAATTTCGCTATTCAAATCTACTCCAATATAAATAAAAGAAATATATGCGTGTGTGTTTGTGTGTGGTTCCCAAACTCTCTCTATTACAGGCAAAATTTGTTTTAACTGTCAAACCCTGCATCAAACAAACAACGGACAAAGCAGTCTTACTATATGCAAGAACAAAACAGACAGGATATATCATTATATAGCATTAATTCGAACACACCTGAACATTATACATCTAACCCAAGTTAAATGGGATCAAATATAAAATTTAAAACGTCACCGGATGTTCATCTTCTCTGTTAAGCGAGGAGCAATGCAAGAAACTACCTAATGTTGTGTTTTCTAAAAAAGTTTAATACAAAAATTGCGTACGTATTCCGGTGCATATTATTGAGCCTAAGTGAGTGAAACAACAAAGGAGAACCTATAATTTAAGAGTGCTGGTTGTACCCTGATCGGGACCCAATCTTCTTGGATGGGATTGGTTGGAATGATTACCAATTAATATATCGGCTACCTGTAACCTAATTACAAATTACGTGGACCGACTTTGAGCGAGAATTTTCTTAACTTTTTAAAATCAGGTTTGGGCCTCATGTCAAACCTAACAGAACCCCTCATTTCATGAAAGCTCGACTGGTGCCATTAACACTCCGAGAAAAGGTGGAGGTCGAACTCGAGTTATTTTGCTAAGAACGTAAGGCTATAAATAAATATATAAGTAACTAAAATTCAATAAAATATTAGATAATTACTTAAATATTATGTTAATTTTAAAAAATTACTAGGTAGATAAAAAACAAAATAAAACCTTCATATAAATTTCGTAAATTTACGTCTATTTCTGGTCAACCATACTTAGCTGTCAATACTTTAGGCTACCAATAATTCAATCAGCACGTCAGAAAAACAAGACCCCGTGGTTAAGAAATGGTTTTATACTACTTTTTATGTTATAAGTAATATTTGTTTCAAATCAGATTTATCTAAATTTAAATTTGCTAATTTTTCTCAAATAACGTGCCACAAATATATATTTAATTTTTGGAAGATTTTAAAACCGAGAAATGACTTGTTTACAAATGTGTCAAAATGGCCGATATTTATCGATTTTCTGAAAGCGACCAAAACGTTGAGATTCCAATCAATATAATTTCTATTTGAAATACACCAGATTATTTTGCTTACTAGAAATAGTAAATTTAATCATTTAGCTTTCAATTAAAGCCAAGAAAAGAAAGCTTCAAAAATGCCTTTTCAGTTTTAAAAATTCATTTTAAAAGTTAGGTAACAAAAATTTAGTGGAGGTCCCTATTTAAATGTTCTCACTCTTCAGGACGTAGACGAGCATGATTCTCCATACATCACCTTTCTTTACAATCTTCAAATTAACAAAACTTCTTGGAAAAAGGTGAAGTGGCTTGAATTCAACAGGAATAGCTGCCACGCAAGCGTAAAAGTGTGAGCCTACAGGGCTGATTACATTTTGACACATATGAACACCGAAATATGTGTACACATGTGTAAGCGTCAATAGCAAGAGTTTTCACAACTCCACAAATGCTAGTTCAATTAATTGCATTCTTTAATACAACTTACGCGGATACTACACATACACAGGGGTACATACGCACAAACATGAAGGCATAGATACGCACGCGCACAAACGCACAAAAACAAACACACAAATAGGACTTTTCTAATAGTTTACGCCAAATGCTCTTTAATATTTGATTGCATCAATAACTCCGTAGCCTGACAATATTTTTACTATGATTTTTCTTTTTCTTTCTAAATATATGTGATTAATGGATCAGCATTAAGTGCATTGAAATAAAAGAAAATAATGCAAAAATAAAGTTTGTTGTGCAAATACAAATGTATCATTTTGTGACTTTGCGCATGACCAGAACTGCTGACGGTTTAACCACAAAAGCAAGAATTTACTTCGGACACGCACAATTTTTTGTCTTAGCCATCACAACCCTGAAGATGATATTGTAATATATCGAAAGTACTCGGAAAAATAAAAATGAATAAATATATCCATGGTAATTTCGTGTAGATTTCTACTAATGTAGATAATGGAGGCAACCCACACTCAACGAAATTAAATTTCAAACTAGTCACAACACATTACATTGCATCTAGACATATGGTACTGTTATTAATATTTCAGCCTCTCGTGTGGTATGATGTCATAGAACCGCATCTTGAACTTACAAACTGCGTCTGCTATTCCGCGACCGTTATCGTCGCATAGCAATCTTCTATGTCAACTTAACAAAATATTATCTTCGACGGTGCATATCTTTGTTAAAATATCCGTATAACCACTCTGAAGATGGCTCATGTGAGCCGAAAGCTTAGACCAAGGACCAACTTAATAAAAAATATCTAAATGTTGGACAAATTTTGTCTTTATGTTCACCCAAAATGAAAGCAAACATACGAATGGCTCATGATCAGACATAATAGACAGTCATTGTCTGTTATATTTAACAATATATATATATATATATATATATATATATATATATATATATATATACTGAAGGAAATTGATTTTTTATCATTACGCTGAAGGGTAAAAGTATCCAGTGTATAGCTAAGTGAACTGAGACTTTGTTATAATTACTTGTTATTATCACGTTTATCGTTATTCACACCATTAAACCGTTGTGCCCCCCCGGTCATCATCAGGTGCTTACCGATCTGGGTAGCCTTCAGGGAATTTCGAACTGAACCCTTTATTTAGGGTAGCGTTGGTGGGAAAAGGGCAAATAATAATTAAGAAGTACTAAATAAGAAAAAGACCCATGGCATAGGTAGCTGAATGAGTGCAATCTACTGCGGAGAAGATTAAATAAAGGGCTCTGTTCGAAATTTCCAGAAGGTTACTTGATCGACTAACACCTGATGAATACCGAAGATTGCAACGGCCGAAATTTGAGGACAATAGTCCGAGGTTAAATAATTTAATTAAAATAAAGTTTACTTATTCATTGTAATTGATTTCGGTTATTTATTAAAAAAAATGTCAAATCAAATAACCGTTAAATTTTCACTTTGGAAGACTGTATTAATCCGCTCTTAATTTTAATTTTAATCCGCTCTTAATTTTAATTTTAATCCGCTCTTAATTTTAATTTTAATCCGCTCTTAATTTTAATTTTAATCCGCTCTTAATTTTAATTTTAATCCGCTCTTAATTTTAATTTTAATCCGCTTTTAATTTTAACTCTGTTACCATTATGGTGAGTGGGCCTACTGTTGAAAGAATACAAAAGTGATGATGCAATATTTCTCGACTTGTCATTCTCTTTATGCACAAAAATGATTCAGCTGAAATTGTCATTATAATATCACATTACTAGTGCTATGGGATAACGACTTATTTTCTGAGCCATCTATAATCTCCGTGGTTTAATATATTTGTCAAAATAAGGAATTAATGTTAATTGAGCAATCTACAAAAACCCTGAAGTCACCGCCATCTTCGATGGTTTCCTGATAGTCTTCAATTTAAGTATATTAATCTTCAGTCATTGAAAAACATGACACGAACAAAACGGTTGGATTAAATAGTCCCTTTGTTTGTCAGGCCGAGATGAAAGAAAACCTCAGCGTTTAATTCACAAATCTGTCACAGCTGAAAGCATTATTCATGATCAAAAGATTGTCTTTCATAATCTTCACGTGTTGACACTAGCATACCATGATATTATAATGACTTAGGCAAAACAATTTGCTATGTTTGCTATAAATCACTTGATCCAACTGAACTCTTTACCAAACAACTTCAGAAAAGTCATTTCACTCTACCAATGCAAGCTCTACTCAGTTTGCAACATTGATCTGAATCATTATTCAACAGGTTTTCAGATATTCTTATTCTTCTATGTTGCGTGTCCTTTCAGAACTTTATTTTGGCTTTTTGGGCTTGTCCACACATTACAAGGCCCAAGAGCCACTCAAGGTACAGAGTTACTGTATGGAGTTATATTAGCGGAGGAAAGGACAAGCGTTAGGAATATAGAACTGAATCAGACTTTAGAAGGAACTGGAAACCCAATATTAAACAGGAAAAAAGTGAGAAATCTCTACTCTTGTTCAAAAGTCCAGTGAGGAAATTGAACAGCACAATGCGCGAACCTATCTACTCCTATTGTTGGGGAAAATAAAAAAATAAAATTAAATAAATAATTAGTGAATAAACTTTCAGAGTTCAGCAGCAGACATTAGGAGTACAGAACTGAAACAGACTTTAGAAGGAACCGGAAACGCAATCGAAAACAGAGAACAAAGTATAATCTTCTACGCCTTTTCCCAAAATCAGAGAGAAGTAGGAACTGGGCGATTTTTGGGCGATAATGTCTCTCTCCAACATCCTATCCTTTTTAGCAGTGTTTGCGATTATCTATAATTCCAAATCCCTGATTAGTTTTAATTGCGTTTAAATCGTAAATGGAAAAGACGTCCGTTATTTTTCACACAAACATGGCAGCGAAACCCGCACCCAACAGTTTTGAAATGTCTTACAACTGTCAGATGAGATATGTGGAGTATCACTGCGATGTCCCGTGTCATGTGGCCTGGATTATTTCAGCGTTTCAATTCGGCCATCATCAACGACAGCAGGCCAGCCGGAGAATTCATCAAAATTTTCACGACTGATCCTCGCGAACAATTTACAAGCTGTACTCTCAGCTATCGCCTCATCTCCGTAACCGGCATACATCTTTTGCTTTCTTTATGCAGTTTTGTTTTTTCTTTCAAGAAATCAAAGCGAATCAAATACAACTCATTTTCTTCCATATTCACTTTTAAGGTAATAACATTTAAAATTCACAATCCATACACGAATTGTAGAGAAAGACGCGTTGAAATATCCTTATTCAGAATATGTATATATCATATATATTGCAATCACGTGTGAAACGAAATCATGTCTTCAAATGCCACCTATTGAACCCCCCACCAAATCTTATTCCAACGCAATATATATTCATAAACTGTAATGTAATCACTTTTGGCGATTCAATTTTCATAAAACTAATAAAACGATGGGAAAACATAAATCCTAAACTACATGCATCCGCCCATCCAATCCTCTAATTTCTCTGGCTCCAAGGCTCGTTCATACGTCCTGGATATTCAATGGAACCATCCGTAGCTGTTGGAATCTTGGTTTTTGTTTTACAGACATAGTATCCTCATCCCTTGTCTAACCATCATTGTACAGCTTCATGTGGCTGTGTGTTGAATACAGAGTTTTGCTCCTATAATGTTTGCTAATCACGTCTAGAGAGCCCAATCTGCACTACTATTTAATCCATAGTTAGGGAGATTAGAGATATTGTACGAAAGTTAGTGTAACGAACTCGATCAGAATTCGGACTACCTGTACCTATCCTAAAAATGTTGCTCTTGATTGTATAATCCTGAAAGCGAAAATTTCATGTGATTTGGTTTGCAAACATAATTATGGAGATATCAATTTACTTATACTGATCCACAAATATAGAATAGAGCAATTGGTATAGCAATTGTTTTTAGAAATTGCTCACATCCAACAAAGTATTTTTAATGACATGTACCTCCAGGGTGTAAGCAATCATAACACTCCGCAAGTTCCGTTCTATTATTATCTATGAATTGCCAAGCATTATTTGGGAAAAAGTGGTTTCCCATGTCTTTTATAATTTTTGGAATTCAGTGTTTTCCTTCTCTTAGACTAATTGCCCAAGACTAGAGAACCCTACCTAACTTTCTATTTAATCCATAGCTGGGTAGTAGAGACGGATTCGTGACTTTCCCAAAAGGTTAACATGGGATTTGAAAGCGACTTGTTGATTTCACTTTCCACAAAGATATCTGTTACATATCCCTGTAAAGTATACTAATTTTTTTATCATTTTACTCCAAGTTTGGCGATATTGTTACTAAGGCGGTAGGGGTTACTGAGAGTGAAATAAAATGCAAAAACATTAATAAGGAAGAAGGGACAATAAAAGAATAGTAATTATGAAGACAGATCATGATTGACATTTACATTTTGGAAGATGAAAGTTGACTGAAAAGCAAGAAGCCAGAAGAGAGTTCCAGAAGCGGTAGGTGCGAGAGAAGAAAATGTTAGCATAGAACCCACTGTTATATCTAGCCATTTTAAGGGTAATATGATGAGACCTTACCATCAACCTAGTACTGCGCTTAAATTCATGAAGTCTAGGTACCATAGCAGACAGTTCATCAGAACTATTACCATGAAAATATAGAAAAGGCAAAGAGAAGTTATGTTACAACAGTGGAAAAGTGACTGAAAACTTAGATGCAAGGTCACGGTCAATCACTTTACAGATTCTCTTTTTGGATTACGAAAGATTTTTGTGCTATAATATCTTCGATACCAATGGATTTATATCCTAAATTATCGTAATAGAAAAATACATTAAGTTCAATGAATTCGCGTATTAACTTTTACGAAATATTAAATTTTATTTTGTAATTGTTTGCTGTCAACTAGTGACTTTGTACGTTTTAGATGTGGTCTTCTTATGTTTAAGCATATTATTTGAAAATATGGAGTTTTAAGAATGACATTTGCTGTCAGGCCGATTGTCTATATGACGCTAGATTACCTGTCATATTATATTCTAATATTTCTATACTGTCATTTTTAATACCCCCACCCTGAAACATTATAAGATAACAGGAAGCGTAATTTTCCTTCTTCAATGAATTGCTTTAGAAAAAATGAGAAGAAAAATAAAAAAAAGGAAAAGACTATCTCAAAATTTGATCTTTCCACAGTATAAACTTGAGAAATAGTTGCCCATTTTGACATTCTATACCCTCTGATATAAAACTTATCTGTTTAATACTTGGTTTACGCTGGTCTCTAAAGGCTTAATTCTTTGGAAAATGCAGATTATATTGAAATTTAGCTGTTAACCTACATTTTGTATGTCGTTTTTCTTCTGTCAGATATCTAAAATAATTTTTCGGATGGGACTTTTTCGAGTCATGTGAATGCTTCGTATTATTTACACACATTTCCTCTAAGCTTGTAAATCATTTAGAAAGTCTTAAAACATTAATCATTTAACTATTTGAGAATGAAATGCATTTATACGCTTTCTAACACCAACTGATAACGTGTCTTATCATCAAACGACAATCAGGTATAAAAATCTAAGTTTAGTTTTGTTAATATACTAATTTACACGTAAACTGTTTTCAGTCGGATTTTTAAAAATTGAATCTTTAGAAACGTTACAACTTGAATATCTGTATTGCAAAATGCATGTTTGTCTTGACTAATGTATTTTATATTAGTTGCCGCAATAGTTCTTTTATGTGCCGCGTCCCTTTAGACCGTGGGTGATCATGACTCTCCACTGCCTCTTGTAAAACTAAGCAATGTTTAACACCATCTCTCTTTATCTCCCACCTTGCAATTAATTGATTAATTTACGCAAATTAATCAAATAGGTTTATCTCTGCTTCCCTCTGACACTACTTCCTTCATCATGTTATGTGAGTATTAAAATTTCTAAGTTCTCATTCATCATAATATTTCCCAAACGTTTAAACTCTTTCACGTTGTAATACGATTTTTATCCTTGTAGCAACTGCTATTTCCTCTTTGCCTACGTCACGAAAGTACGACAAATGGCTAACATTTCCTTCAAACTTTGCTTTTGTGATCAGGATAATTATATTTATGAAATTTACCTATCCTATGAGAAAAGAAAATGGTGAATGTGAACATTCTCGTTCACGAAAAGTAGGAACAAAACGATACACGATTCAAAACTAGCGTTTATTTATTCTGGAATTGCACAAGAGAGACAGTAAAAAATTTAGAAATGAGTAGTGTTCCGCAATTTACACTTCTGCTGTAAATTACTTTCACGAATCAGATCCCAAATATAGCGCACACTCCCCCACGTCATGTTTTCGTTATAAGAGCCTTGGTAACCAGGTTCAAATTACAGTATATCCTGGTGGAAGCGTTACCCTTGGTCATCTGAATACGCCCCAATGTTCTTGAATTCATTGTACTGACACTGAGGGACATCCTGCAGCCCATTTTGCCGTAGTTCTTCGCCAGGAATGCAACTAGCTTCAAATAGTTTTCGGCCTCGTGATTCTCAAGGAAAAACCGAACCACTACGACAAAGCCGTATCACGCAGCTTTCTCCGTCTTAGTGTGCCACATGTGGAATTCTTTGCACTGTATGATCTTCTTTATTTGTGGTCCAACAAAGACAGCGGCTTCGGCTATTGCCGCAGACAGCTTAGGGAAGAAATCTTAAAGGTACTTGAAGGCGATAGTCTCCTTATCTAGAGCTGTGATAAATTGTTCCAAAGGTCCAATTTTATCTGCAGCGGAGGAAACAGTACTTTCCGGATGTCCAACAGCGGCTCCCATTTTACGTTTTACGTTCCTCCCCACACTGAGCTCGGTCCGTTGTGGCCAATTCCACCTGTCTGCTATCCCAAAGATAAAAATAACATAGAAACTTGGCAAAGCCGCTTTGGAGACGCATCAGGAAGGCTACCATTCTGAAGTCATCGATAACCTCCTAACCGTACTCTTCATATTTCAAGGGATCTATCAGGATAGAGACACTGTTGTATTCCTCTTTCAGCTGCACAGAATGGGCTATGGGAAGAGATAGATTGCCGTTATGAAGCATCACGGCTTTGGCGGTTGTTCTCTCTTTGAAAGAGTGTGTACACGGGGAGCTCAGGGCAATGTGGCACTGGAGAGATGGATGACGGAAAGTCTGGATATATGACTGCAAGCGTATTTTGCGAGTCCGACGTTTGGAAGGATCAGCCATGTAGAAGAAGCAATTGCTTGAGTGGTCAGTTGGTTCCCATGGATCTATTTTCCCCACTGTACCATCCTGCAAAAGTGCAAAATAAAACTATGAGTATAAAAATATATTTCACTCAGTTTTATTGAAAATTTCTAAAAAAAAATACATTTTTGATTTTTGAAATTTTAGTGCGCTGAATATGTACAATTTTGATTCTTTTATGACTTTTGCCAGTGATCCAGTATAGAAAACATCCATGATGCTCTAGACACAGTAATCCAGTATAGAAAAATATCCATGCTACTATGGACACAGTGATCCAGTATAGAAAACGTCCCTCATACTGCGAACACTAATGCATGATTGTTAGAAGATATTTAATTAAATAGTGTTCAATAATGTTGTTTAAAATAAATAAATAAAAGTAAAAAAAATACTTTAAAAAATTTCAAAACTTTTACATTTAAAAATTCTACTATCCAAACAAGCCAAACTTTCCATCTTACTTTCTACTTTGCAGAGTTCTCAGGTGAAATGACCCCGACTGGCATGCCAAAATATGCCTTGTAGGACTTGTAGGACTTTTTCACACTTGTCTTGATAGATTCGCCACAGACATAGCAAATGCGCGAAACCTCTTGATGCTATCTCTGACGAATGCATCTATCAACGACGACTTGTCTGCACTTAGACGGCGAGAAGGAAACTGAACTGTTGAATTTACGTTCTATGATTTCAGAACGTTCTAGAAATTCTTGAAACTCTTATGAAGCTATCGAAAGTTCTTGAAACTTCTAGAAAATTCGCCTTCAGTAACTCAGCGCTGAGTCTGTCTGGAATGGAATGGAAAATTGGTTAGGTTCAAAACACCGATACCCAGGTCACAAAAGCTTGCTTCATTTGCTTTCTTGACAAAAGCATTTAGAAAATAATTCTTACTGACCAAAGAAAAAAAAGTCCTAATTTTGTTACATTGTGTAATCTAAGGCTTTTGCAAATGCTATTTCCAAGTATGTCTGTGTGATAAAATGACAAACTGATGATAAAATGTTCTTTATTGAAGACACTGGTCATCGCCAAGGTTGACAGGGAACGATAACGTCTAATTTCTTTTCAGTAGTCTTATGTTTCTTTATAAGGAAACGGCCAATATTAACATTACCATATTCGCGAAATCAAAGATATACACTATAAAATAACATAAATTTCTGAAAGCAGTTTCATATTCTTAATTGATGAAAACAAATTACTTTCAGCCGTACATTCCGATTTTTTAAACAAATTTATTTAATCTTTGAATATGTTTTTTAAAACCAAGTGGCATCAAACTTAGGTGATTAATCTGACATAATTGTAGTAGTTTAATTTGTTTTAAATAATTATTTAAAATAATAACTTTATTTGCCTTATTTCGTATTTATTAGAGCAATAAAAGCAGGCATTAAAATGCATTCCATAACAAAAACGAAAGAATTCATATGAAAAAATGTTACTGTAAGTTGACAAAGCGAAATATAATAACGGTTAAAAACAGCTAGACCTGTTTATCTGTTGGCTTTCATCAGACCAAAAGTCGAGGACAAAAAATGTGCACAGCATCTAAAACACAACAGACAAATGTTATATGCAACAAAAAAACATTAAAGGTTAATAGCCTTTAAACATACCAACCACTCCTGCATACAAAGAGATGGTTGATTGGACTTAATGTACAATGATTCAAAAACTTTCAAGTGTTGATAGCACTGAGAACATTTTCGGGCGATAAGACCGATTACACTGCTGTTTTTTTAACTCAAATCTTCAGCTATCGCTGAACCTAATATATTAACACGTCTATGTAAATTTTCCATCTTTTCCTTGCGTATTTACTGTGATTTTATAAAATTTTCACACTTGCGGAGTTTGCAGGTGAAACTTGTTAATGTATATATCCTGGGTGCGAATGGTTGTCTAAATTTCAAAACACTATTGAAGCTGGTTTTCTGTTAATTGAAAAAATTTGATTAGTGTCTCTTCGCTAACCCCAAAACGCATGTTACCATAGAAATTGGTACTGTTCACGAAGTTAGATCACATCCAAACGATAAATGTTAAATTTTCTCCAAATATTAAATTTGATTATAGTTTACAATGAATGTCCTCGCTTCATTTTTGCTATGCAAAATATACATATTTTTTTTTATTAATAATATATTTTCTTCTGTGTGGAGTGGCCTTTCGAGATGTAATGTGTCGTGGCTCGCCACAACTTCCTTTTATTTGTGGCTCTTAGAAATATTTGTTTTTGTTATCCTTCCTGTTCTGCAATGTATTTATTTATGCTCGTTATGTAGGTTTCCCTCTATCTCTCTTGCATACGCAGAAAATTACTGAGATATAGTTGCTCTGTTGTACCTAATCCTGCGTACCAAATAGGAGGGCTGGCAAAATTAAATAATTTACTCCAATTTTTCAACGTTACAGTGGTCATTTGATAGGGCACGCCTATTATTTTTAAGTTATGTTCTTCACAACACAATTGTTTTAAATTATATCACCGCAAGCAAATGGGTTACTGAGTGTGAGAGAATACGAAAAAAATACTATTAAGTGTTATGGTCCAAGTTCTTTGAACCACGGTGATGGTCCAAGGTTAGAACCAATGAAGAAATAACTCGAACACAGGTATGGAATAACAAAGATATATTACAACAGAAATATAATACAAAGAAGTCGAAGTATTAGTAATGACTATCAGATTTGGTTAGAGTGAACTATGTTGTCTCGACAAGTATCACTATTCCAATGTTCTTACAATTATCTATCCTCCCTCTTCAAAGTATTTATAATGTCAGGAATAGTCCATTATTATTATTATTATGGGTTCCAAACACCCCCTTCCGAAGCTTTTGCGTAGCAGGGGTTTTCATATTTTTTTCTTTGGATCTGTTACCAAAAGATTCTGTGAACTTCCTTTTTCTGGGCGATTTTCGTGGTTCCGGCATTGTTTGCGGCCTTTTTATATCAAATGTATCGAAAATCGTATCCATCACTTCTTCCTGAGGTGGACCGTTAACATCCTGTAACAGTCTCTTCCTTATTTGGTTTATGTGTCTTCTATGTGAGAATTTGTGTCCCTGTACTATGTAAACCATATTCCCGATTCTTTTTTCAATTGTACCTTGCTCCCAGTAAGATGTATTGTTTTTATATGCTTTAAAAAAAACTTTTTCTCCAGGGTGGAATTTTTTTTTGGTACGCACGACTGTGTTATTTGCTTCGTTTGTTTTGGTAGCAATTTATCAATTATTGATATGATTTTTCTGGCGAACATCACTTCTGCGGGTGATAATGCCGATGGCGTAGCATTATTTGGCGTAATTCGATATACCTGTAAAAATTGTTGTAACCCTTTTTTCGTAGGTACATTATATGCTTTCCTTAACGCTCTTTTGAGTGTATCAACAAATCTCTCCGCTTGCCCATTTGATCTTGGGTGACATGGCGGGGATTTGATTTGAAAAATTTCGCAAAACGTTTGGAAGCCCGCTGATGTGAATTGCGTTCCATTATCTGTGACTAGACAATCCACTACTCCGAACCGAGCAAACAGCTCGTGTAGGCAATTTATGGTAGTTTCCGAAGTAGGATTTTTGCAACGAAACACCTCCGGCCATTTACTATAACTATCCACGATGATCAAATAGTAGAAACCATCTGTTGGACCTGCATAATCTGCGTGTATTCTTGACCACGGACGATCTGTCTCTGGCCATGGCTTATGGATGATTGGCGGTGCTTTGGCTACTAAGGAACAACCCTTGCATTTTTCCACCATCTGTGTAATGTCCTGGTCCATGTTTTGCCAATATACATAGCTTTGCATCAGCGATTTCATTCTATTTTTTCCTCGATCGCCCATGTGGAAATCCTTTAGGATTCGCTTTTGTAGTGTTTTGGGAATTACTACCCTTTCGTTATAAAGTAGCACCATATCGCATAAAGAAAAGCTGTCCGATATTTGCTTATTTTTTTCCTCTATTTTTGCTTTTGTTTCTTTTATAAATTCATCATTTATTGCTTCATCTTTTTATCTCTTGTAGTGTGACGGGAGGGGTGTCGAACTGTACAACATAGTACTGTCCTGATATCTTCTTCATGTCGTAGGGTTGCGATTACAGAATCTTCCAATGGCTCTGTTTTCGTTGGTATAAATCTCGACAGACCATCCGCATGCCCGATTTTTTTCGTTGGTAGTTTCTCCAATCTGAAATTATAGTTCAGTAGAATTGTACCCCATCTTAGCAACCTATTGGCAGTGTAAACCGGTAGACCTTTTTTAGAACCAAATATTGTTAATAACGGCTTGTGATCCGTCTGTAGAGTAAAAAATCTACCATAGATATAACTATGAAATCTTGTGACTGCAAAAATAATTTCCTAATTTTCTTTCTCTGTTTGTGAGTAATTTTTCTTTGGTGGTATTAAGGTTCTAGAAGCATGCGCGATGGGTTTTATTGTCCCATCCGGCATTTTATGCAGTATACACGCCCCGACTCCATAGGCGCTCGTGTCACTTGCTACAATTATTTCTAATTTTGGATCGTAGTGTGCCAAAAATAAATCCGAAGTTAACGTCTTAATTATTTTGTCAAACGTTTTCTGGCATTCATCTGTCCACTCCCAAACTTTTTCTTTCTTCAGCAGTTCGTTCAGTGGTGCGCGAAGTTTATGCATGTGAGGAATGAATTTCTGGTAGTAATTCACTAAGCCTAGAAAAATTTGTAATTCTGTTATGTTCTTTGGAACTGGATTTTTTTTAATTGCCGTTGCCCTTTCAGGGTTTGGTCGTCTTCCTTCTTGATCGATGATATGGCCCAGGTATTTTATTTCCTTCATAAAAAAAATCGCACTTGTTTTTTTACCTTGAACCCATAGCTTTGTATTCTCCTGAACACCTCTTGTACATGTCCCCAGTGTTGTTCAACACTTTCGCTATTTATCAATACGTCATCCAGGTATGCAATCGTGTACTCTAGTCCGGCGAGCATAGTATCAATTGTCTGTTGGAATATAGCAGACGCGACCTTAATCCCAAATGGTAATCTTTGGTATTTGTAAAATCCTTTGTGTGTGTTTATGCACAGTAATTTTGAACTTTCCTCATCGAGTGGAATTTGTAGGTACGCTTCACTTAAATCTATTTTTGATAAAATGTTCCGCCGTTTAATTTTGTGAATACTTCTTCTGGACTGGGTAGAGGATAGTGGTAGTCTTTTATCGCTGCGTTCAAACCCGTTGAGAAACCAGCGCATACTCGAATCTCCCCGATTTCTTTTTGACGTAATCCGTAGGTGCGGCCCATTGACTGTATTCTACTTTTGTCAATATGCCAGTGTTTTTGATTCTAGCCAATTCTTGATCTATTTTTTCTATTGAAGCAAATGGTACGCTCCTTTTTTTCTTGAAGATAAGTTGAACGTTTTCTTTTATTTCGATATTTCCTGCCATGTTTTTACATCTTCCGAGACCTGCTGAAAATACTTCGAGGAAACTCTCTTTTAGTTTCTCTTTTAATTTATCTGCCTCGGTCGATAAACTTTTTACATTTTGGCAGTACGTACTTATTGGTTAATCCCAAAGTTCGAATTTTTGCATCCAGTCCGTTCCGAATAAGTTTTCTGTATTTCTTAACACATACATTTTTAATTTTTTGATCATTCCATTAAATGTTACATTTGTAATCACTTCACCATCAAATTCTATTTTTTTCCTAGTTACCGATCTAGCAATTTTATCGGTTCTTAACTTGGTAGGTTTGTTCAGTTTTCTCCATGTTTGTACGTTAATAATAGTTAAGTCCGAGCCGGAATCCAACTGTAGTCTGACTTTTCTGTTTTGCATTTCTACTTGCACGTATTTTCTTATGTTAGTCTCATCCGCTTGGTCAGTCCTCGTGATTCTTATTCTGCTTTTGCTTTCTATTCTAGTCCAACAATGAGAACTTTTATGTCCTCCTTTTTTGCATGATAGACAAGTTTTTTAAAACGGTATGGACAGTCTTTATACCAATGCCAAGTCCCACAGCGATAGCATGGACTGGGTGGTAGGTTTTTCTGATATCGACTATTTGAAGTAGAAAAATTTGTTTTACCTGTTTTTGAGGAGGGAAAATTGGTTTGGTTTGTTTCTGAGGAGTGAAAGTTGGTTTATCTTCGCACTTTACGTATGTGAGTGATGCCAGCTTCTTCTATAACTTTTGAGTCTTTCTTTACACTTATGCATCTCTGACAGTCTTCGGACAGTTTTTGAAGTGTCAAATCTTGTTCACTCTCCAATTTTGTAAGGATTCTGCGTCTAATTTCCGCGTCTTTGGTTGAAACCAGGCCTTGGACATATATTAAACATTTGAAATTGTCCGGGCTGAGTTCCGATAACTTAAAGTCATCACAATATTTGTTTACAATGGAAGGGAAAGTTATGTAATCTTCGCTGTCATTTTTTGTTAGGTTCAGACATTTCCATCTTTTGTGGAATAGTGAGGTATTAGGGCTGAAAAGTTCTGTTAACAGTTTTATGGCTTCTTTGAAAGTTGACTCATTTGTTTTCCTCGGTAGGATGTAATCTACGAATTTGGTATATTCAATATACGGTATATATGTGCCTAATTTTCTTAGTAATAGACGTACTTTTCTTGCGTCTGACCAATTTCTGCGGTCAAATTCATATAGATCTTCGTACCTTTGGAAGTAAGTTGCAAAGGTTTTGTCTTCGTCGGGTGCATACGTGAAATCTTCGATAGTGCTCCAAATAGCGTCTTGTGAGAGAACTGTTTCATTTTCGGAATTTTACCTTTTATTTGACATTACACGTAACAATAATTCTTGTAATTCAAGATGTTCATTTTGTTGTTGTTGTTCAAATTGGATTTTCATAAGTTCCACAATGGTTGACTTAAAATGTTCCATGTTAACGTAATTTTGTGTATTTTCCCTTAGTGTAGTCTGATATTCTGGAACCAGTGTACGCCAAAAAAAAAAAAAATTCCCTTGTTGCCACAGTAAAATTGATGTCCAAAAAGAAATTTGTTTTTATATACATATATGTTCGCGTAGAACTTCTTTTTTTTTAGAAATTTCCACGTAAAAATTGTTTCTTACAGTTTACTCGTCGACACTGTTATGTGCGAAGGATAGAAAAAGGTTTGTCTTGCGCGTAGAGAGTTCGTTTTTTGGAGTTTCCTCGTCGCCACTTGTTATGGTCCAAGTTCCTTGTACCACGGTGATGGTCCAAGGTTAGAACCAATGAAGAAATAACTCGAACACAGGTATGGTATAACAAAGATATATTACAACAGAAATATATTACAAAAAAGTAGAAGTATTAGTAATGAGTATCAGATTTGGTTAGAGTGTCTTGTCTCGACAAGTATCACTATTACAATGTTCTTACAATTATCTATCCTCCCTCTTGAGAGGCGCAGTATTCATAATGTCAGGAATAGTCCATTATTATTATTATGATGGGTAAGTTGCCATATCTTTAAGGAGAGTGGACAATAAAAGAACAAGAATTAAGATGATCGAAGATAATGATTGACATTGCATTTAAATTTATGAGGATCAACGTTGGCTGGAAAGCAAGAAGCCGGAAGATAGTTCCACAAATGAGGAGGGCAATAGAAGGAACTGTTAGCATAAAACTTACGGCTACATCTAGTTATTTCAACTATAAAATGATAAGACCTTGCCGCTAATCTAGTACAGTGTTTAAATTCATAAAGTCTAGGTACCATAGAGGAAAGTTCAACAGAAAAATTGCCATGAAAGTATTTATAAAAGATGCACAGGGAAGCTAATGGCGGTGGTAAAGGGACTGATGCCGAGATACCAAAACAAGACTATAAAATTGCAGATTCTTCTTTGGATTTTATCAGGAATCTCTAAATATATAGCAAGAGCACCAGTCAAGATGAGGCAGCAATATTCAAAGCAAAAACGAATAATAGACTTATAAATAAGTAAGATACATTCTGGCGAGTATAATTGCCTAGCACGACACAGTGAACCAGATTTCTCAACCACAGAATTAGAAATTGATTCGATTGATTTTTTCCACTTCATATCAACTGAAGACCTTAGTCTGAGGACGAGCAATGAGTCACTCTCCTGGAGGGTTTTTCCAGGAATAAAATTATTCCAGCTTATTTTAAAAGTTGAAAATTCCCAGCGACATGACTATCATAAACACAGCTTGCATTTGGATCAGGATATTACTTTTAGTTCCGTTCGATTTGCTTAGTCTTTTTGCTTACATACCGGACAGCCAGACGACAGAAAGATTTTGGCTTATAAGCGTTTTATTGAAAGAACTGTGGTTAACTATAGCGATACTTACACGATGATAATATTTTCCATCAAGCCTGAATTTTTGGGTGGCGACCTCCAACGTATTCGGGTGTTTCTTAGAGTTCCTAAGAACATGGCCCCCGACGTCGATATTACCAAACTCGCAAGGAGGCGGGCCACATTATACTTTCCAAAACACCCACCAAAATAATAACGGCTAAGTGGTGTTACTTTGTGAGGCGCCGCCATCCTGATTTCCTTAAGGGTTTCTTGTGGCTAATGGCTAGGAAACCTGCAGAGCTATGCGGTCTTTTAAAGATCCCTTTAAAAGCGGTAGAAAAAGTGAACTTTGTTTCCGTTGGCCAAAAAAATTGCTTGTAAGCTACTGCAACAGGACGAAAGGGAAGGAGAGGTAAACAGCTGCATTAGAACAAATACTTGTGTGTCTGTAGTACTTGAAAATATATAAAAAGAACGAAAGACACGCAAAAAGAATGGTAGGGCTGCACTTATTAGTTTATATGTTTCTATTTGGGTACTTTGGTGCCAGACCTCTTGGTGCCCTTCAAGAATTCCTTTATTTTAGTGGATATGTAAATGGATTACAATAATAACAAGCATTTACTGCCACGTGTTTGAAATATCTTACAGAGATATGAGACCGCCTCAGTGGAAAATACCAAATCTTTTATCAACATCTGATGCCGTAACCAAGTAAAAAAAGTAATTACCATGTATTTAACTCCTTATAGACCTTGCTCAAAGCGTTATTCTTTTATCTCATGATTTGTTTTAATCATTTCACCGAAAGCACGGTAATAAGGCCACTAAGATGCAACGGGTTACCGAGTGTGAGAGAATATGAAAAAAGAAAGCATTATTAAGGAGAGAACAATTAATGAACATGAATTAAGAAGACAAAAAATAAGGATTTATATTGCATTTACATTTTTGAAGATCCATCTTAACTAGAAAGCAAGAAGCCGGAAGAGAGTTCCACAGGCGAGAAATGCGAGAGAGATAAAAAAAAATCTTCGCATAGAACATGCGGTTACATCTAGCCATTTCAACTGTAAAATGATGAGTCCTTGTAGTCAATCTAATAAATTCATAAAATCTAGGTACCAAAGACGAAAGCTCACCAAAGCAATTTGCGTCAAAATATTTATAGAAAAGTCACAGGGATGTTACGTTACGGCGGTAGGAAATTGTCTGACACCGAGACGCAAGGTCGGGTCAAATAACCTTGTAGATTATTTGTATTTTATCGAGGAACTCTAAATACATAGCAGAAGTATGAGACCACATGTTCTTATGATGCAAGTCAATGTGTTCAAGATTAAATTGTTATTAACCAAACAATGTTTCAATATGATACTTTTAACATTCTATATTTTCTAATGAAACATGTTGATAACAACGCGTTTTAAGAGTGGCTGAATTTATGGTGCAGAGTGCAATATAAATTTTATTTGTGAAAAAATCCAGTAAATATTGACCACAGAAACATATATTTGATAAACTAATATATCAAATAAATATTAATTCATTATTTTACATCTCAATATAATATTTCTATAACCTTCATCAGTCTGTCAATCATTATTCTTTTTCCTTTAATGTTCCATGCAGAATGTTTTATTTTATTTTATTTTTGATAGATATATTCTTTGTCTGAATATTGTTTGCCATGCTTCTATACGTCTCTTCTTATAATAGACCAATTTTCCATTCGATTCTATGGAAAGGCTAGTAAGTATTTTGTTAATTAGATATCTTTGGAAAGGTGGGCAGCATTGCAAGATGAGAAGGAGTATTGTCTTGCATGAATAGATAATTTGATGCTTCTTCGCTGGTACTTATATAATATTAAAGACTTTTTACCAAAGAACGTACAGTAATTCTGTGCATTTATCTTTCTACCATCATCAATTTTAATGTGACGTATTATTTACAAAGTCTGCGAAAAATGTCACTTCACCTTCATCTATTAGTAATATTAGTTGACTTTTTCTAGCCCAGCCATCTGTTTCATCCAATGTAGCTCTACATTCATAATTTAAAATTAATGCAGAAGAATCAGATCCAACATATATATTTCATTTTGTGTATCGTACTTGAATGTGATTGGTCAATTTGAGGGCTTCAGCTAATGGTATTCATGTTCTACATATTTATACTGGCAAAACCAGTTTCTCCAAATATTTTTCTTGCAGATGAATCCAATTTTATTGTTTGAAATGTTTCTGAAATCTGCTTTTGCGACATTCTTAAAGTGAGATTTTTAAAAATCTTGTCAATATTAAAATTTCTTTTTCCATTGATCTGTGATGTCTGTTCTACTTTTTCCAAAGTTTTGTCTACACCATTCAAGTTGTGTTCTCATCATTCAATAAATTTGTAACATCATTTTCTCTCTTTTTAAAGCAATATATTTCTTATGATCAATAGAAAACTTGATATATCTGAAATTTAAAAAATATCAATAAATGTATTATTATATATATGTATTTACAATATGATGACACACCTTCGAGTGGTATAATAAAATATCACACCAGCAAAATAATTTACTGCACAGAATTATAATTACGACAGATATTATAAGCAAGAATGACATATCATGTATGTATGTACGAGGTTTGTTCAAAATTTATCCGAACTGTTGCTATGGTAACGGAGTTACAGTACCTAGAGTGAATTCGCTTGGAACAGATTGACCTTGAACTCTGTCGCGCATACACACTAAGTTATAACGTTCTCGCTCACTTCGATCGTTTATAGTAGTGACTGGAAGGGATGTGTCTAGAGAGTGTAGTGTCACCACACCACGGAGTTTCCATCAGTGACCATGGCTTATGAAGGCGTTTTGGGCTAAGGGCAACATTCCCTTGGTCCGACAACCACCATATTCCCCAGATGTCACCCCTCATTGCTCTTCAAAAATTAAATCCCACTTCAAAGAAACATGATTTCATGACGAGGAAGCTGCTCGCTATACTAAAATGAAGTTCCTGGATAAGGTGTGTGGCCTGAGAAGGGGGATACTTCGAAGGAGATTAAATTTCGAATTGGTATGTATTGTAGTTTTCTTTTTATAGCACCAGTCCCGATAACTTTTGATCGGAGCTAGTATATATTTATCATGTAAATATAGCCAGAGACTTTATGCCAACATTAGCTAATTAATACCAGTTTTATTGTAGAAACATTGACTTACATACTCTGACATTGTAGAACTCGATTGTTCCTACAAAGCCGATTAATTATGTTGTTTATTATTTTCAAAAACATTGTGTAAGGGAATTTTTAATATATTATTAATTTTAGAAAATAAAGGTTATTTTCCTGATATATTTTATCGATATCTACCAAATTTGGACACTTTTCATAGCGTTATAATGAGAAAGCTAATTTCGTAAACCACACTTGTAATGGATTTGAGCTAACTCCTGCTGTAATCATACAACAAAGTAGTATGCAAAGCATAGTAAATATTTATCACTAAAAGAAAACTTGCACAGCAGGTCTAGCGTGATGATTAGTAAGCTAATTTCTCTATTAACTTTAACAGTAAGATTGACGTTTCTTGGGCGTTCAAATAATATAGCCTTGATGCAGACTAAAGTGGCGCTTTTGATTAAAGATATTTTTAGTTGTATTTATTTTATCTTATTAGCATGTCCAGTTATTTACTAAGCTAGGCTTAGTTACTTACTAGTAAAACATTAGATCTACCAAAATATCTCTATCATCTTAGTGGTTGTACTTTTCTTTTGGCGCCAGTTATTGTTCCAGTCAGTATTTAGAACACTGAGTTTCAAGTGTTCTAGACTATCAGCGCTCTAACATCTTCCTATCTGTTACTTTTTTCTACTTGTATAAGTGCAATATCGACGTTGTAAATCAACTCCACTTCGATATTCATTCAAGCTCAGTGTTGTCTTTCATACGTGCATAGACAATTCTCTTAAAATGTTAATGAAGTGATGTGCTATTTGCTGTGTTTAACGTCGTGTGATAAAAAGGAGAAGCCTTGATTGAAGTGGGTGGGCCAACAATAAAGGTATTTGACTCAAAGAGAACAGTAAAATGATGCTCTTGTCAGTGGCATTCATTTTTTATTGTGAGAAGCAGACTTCGTTTGAGGGAGCACCCTCAGAGATTATGATCATAAGTTATGTGCGGCAAAAATATTTTACCACGGCTGTCTTAGTGATATACCGGATATTACTGATTTAAACTACATTCTAAGCCAGAATAAATAGAGATATATGAAAAAAATCGGAAATTAGCTTTCTGTTTCGGGGTTCTTATGTTCCTTTTTTTTTCTTGTTTTAAGCAATCCTAATTATTATCGTTAAGTCACCTTAATGAACAAGGTCACTTACGAATTGGAGTCAATGTGCGAATTATCTTTTCTTTTTCATCTTTTTTTAAATCAATATCACCCATACAAGGCAGTAAAGCCTCTATAACACAATAGGTCACAGAGTGTGGAAGAATTCGGAACACAAACATTAATAATGAGCGGGAAGAGAAAAGGGTAATCAGGAGGACAGCAGAAGTGATTGACATTATATTAAAATGTTTGAAGATGAAACTTGGCTGGATAGCATGGAGCCGGAAGGGAGATCCACAAGCCAGAAGTGCGAGAAAAGAAACCCGTTAGCATAGAACGTACGGCTACATCTAGCCAGCCCAGCTATTAATTGATGAGATCTTGACGCCAGTCTAATACTGCGCTTAGATTAAAAAGGTCTCGGTACCATACCAAAGAGATCATCCGAACAATTACCATGAAAGTATTTATAGAAAAGATACAGAAACAAAAGCTTGCGCCGGTGGGAAAGTGAATGAAGCCGAGCCGCCAGATCAGGACCAATAATATTGCTAATTCTTCTTTGGACAAATAGCAGGAACACCGGACCATATGTGGCAGCAATATTCTAAGCATGGACGAATGGATGTGTAGGATAGATTCTGGAGAGTAAAAATGTCTCAAACGAAACAGTGAACCAACTTTCTTAGCAAATGACCTAGCAATAGATTCAGTATAGTCTCTGGACTTCATGTCAGCTGAGAACGTTAGCCCGAGAAGGTGCAACGAGTTACTTTCCTGGAGGATATCATCAGCCAAGCTGATGGAAGACAGAGCGGGGTCTCTCAGATCATTAATGGAGAGAAATTAACAAGCCATCTTTTGTCTCAGTTAACGACGGACTTGAGATCGTTTTGG
The DNA here is from genome assembly GCA_964036315.1 of Acanthosepion esculentum. Classification (NCBI taxonomy): domain Eukaryota; kingdom Metazoa; phylum Mollusca; class Cephalopoda; order Sepiida; family Sepiidae; genus Acanthosepion; species Acanthosepion esculentum. The sequence continues at coordinate 59,497,247 of OZ038481.1, forward strand.
ACATCGGCTGGCATTTTGATCTTGCCGAACTGATGCTTGTGTCATCAGCGGAGATACTAAGTGTTGTGGATTCCGGGATGAAATCCGGTACCAATAATAACAAACGCCAAAAATGCATATAGGAAAATAAATGTATTAACGTAATAATACAAACTGGTAATACAGGTTAGTAGTTCCAGGAATGCGGAGTTATTAGACAAATATATATAGAGTCTTTGGTATCGACGTATCGCTGTATCAGTTCTTACTGAGTCTACGTACTGCCTCACTTTGACTTTTGCCGCTACGTTCGTACGCTCGTTAGCTCACACGTTATTCTCTGTTCTCCTCGGGTATTCACTAGCAGTAGTATACGTATACCTTGGGTGAGTCCATTTGTGAAAAGAGGGGAGGACTCCTCAACACCCCCTCCTTAGATTCCTTTTGGGGGCAGTTAGTATTTTTTTCTCTTATGGTCGATAATCAGAGGTTCGTTAAATTTTCTTTTCCTGCTAGTCCTTCTAATTTCTGTCTTCTTGTGGTCTTTGAATCTCAAAAGCTTCAAAGATCGCCTCCATCAAATCGTCATTTTCTGCAGGTGACGAGCTTGGCTCCTCAACCCGTCTTTTTTGTATTTGGTCAATATGTCTTCTGTGGGTAAATTTTTCGCCTTGTATTGTGTATATCACATTTCCTAGTCTGTCAATTATTGTACCTGGTTTGAATGATCTCTTGGGTACTATAGGTGTATGCCGGTTTTTATTCTTGCTAGAGAATAACTTTTCAAACACAGACCGTATTCTGCGGGCAAACGGCACGTTTCGCTTCTTTTTAAATACTGGTTGGACATTTTCTTTTAATTCAATTCTAGCTGCAAATTTGTTACATCGTCTCAAACCGCTCGAGAATACTTCGGGACATTGACTATGTAATTCTTCCTTCAACTTTGTCGCTTCTGATGGTTCACACTCTATCTTCTTACAAAAAGAGCTGATAGGTAAATCCCATACGTCGAACTATTGCATCCAGTCTGTGCCCACCAGATTTTCTGTATCTTTCATTACGAATATCTTGAGATTTTTTTGTTTTTCCGTGGTATTTTACATTTAGGATTACTTCTTCAAATTTTATACGCTTCCCTGTCACTGACTTAGCAATTTTCTGTGTATGCATCATGGTCGGTCTATTAAGCTTTCTCTATGTCTGTAGGTTAATTATCGTTAGATCCGAACCTGTGTCTAGTTGTAATTTTATCTTTTTATTTAAAATTTCAAGTTCCACGTATTTTCTTATGTTAATATTGTCTTCGTCGTGCATTCTAGTAGCTCTTATCCTACTAGTAGATTTTCTGTTCCTACATTGGGATGCCTTGTGTCCCATTTTTACACACGCTAGACAGTTTTTATATTTAAAACGACAATCCTTATTCCAGTGTAATCCTCCACATCGATAACATGCATATGGGGGGGGGGGCTTATATTTGCTTTGATTTTTGTCATTATTTGCCCTATACGTTGTACTTTTTACATTATTATAGAATTTTTGTTTTCTTTCCCGGGGTGGGGGGTGAAAAACGTAAACTTTTGTTCAACTTACGTATATGTGCTACCCCTGACTCCTCGATATCCTTCGAGTCTTCCTTTTTACTCAGATATTTTTGGCAGTCTTCTGATAATTTTTGTAGTGTTAATCCAGGCTCATTTTGCAGTTTTGAAAGCATTCTTTTGCGCATTTCACTATCTTTGGCTGAGACTAACCCTTGTACAAAAATAAAACACTTGAAATTGTCCGGAGTTAATTCTGTCAACCTAAAGTCGTCGCAATGTTTGTTCACGATTGCGGCGAACGTGGAGTGGTCCTGATTCTCTCCCTTTACGAGGTTAAGACATTTCCACCTTTTGTGAAAAAGTGACGTCTTACGATTGAAAATCTCCGTAAGGCATGTAACTGCTTCGTCAAACGTTAAATCATTTGTCTTTTTTGATAAAAATGTAATCCACAAATTTTGTGTATTCCTCTGTTCCCAATTTCCTGAGTAATAGACGTTTCTTCTTAGCATCTATCCAGTTTTGACAATCGATGTTGAAGATGTTTTCATGATGCCTGAAATAGTCCCTGAAATTTTTATCCTCTTCTACAGAGTAATTGAATGTTTCTATCGTGTTCCACACTGCTTCTTGGGAAAAAGTCGCCTCTTTTTCGATATTTTGTTGTTTGTTACCCGCTACCTTTAATATTAGTTCCTGGAGTTGCATTTGTCTTTCTTCATTTTGCATTTGTCTTTCTTGATTTTCCTTCTGCGTTTGTAGTAATTGTTTTTGCCACTTCTCTTCCATTCTTTCTTGGAGTTGTAATTGCTGTTCATTTTGGTATTTTACAAGTTCTACTAAAATACTTTTAAAATCCTCCATGATAAGAGTCGTACGAAAAACTTGCTTTTCCGTATTTTAATCCTCGTAAATCTTTTGTCGCCAAGTGGTTGTGGACACTGGCAAACGGCCAATTTTTTTTTTCGTGTAGGCCCGAAGTCCTCGTCACCCAGTTGTTGAGAAAATTGTTGCGTTTTCCTTCCGTGTGAGGTCGAATTCATCGTCGCCAAGTTGTTGTGGTCGACGAGGGAGAATTTTGTTTCTTTTTCCTTCCGTGTGAGTTCGAATTCATCGTCGCCAAGTTGTTGTGGTCGACGAGGGAGAATTTTGTTTCTTTTTCCTTCCGTGTGAGTTCGAAGTCCTCATCACCAAGTTGTTGTGGATTCTGGGATGAAATCCGGTACCAATAATAACAAACGCCAAAAATTAATATAGGAAAATAAATGTATTAACGTAATAATACAAACTGGTAATACAGGTTAGTAGTTCCAGGAATGCGGGGTTATTAGACAAATATATATAGAGTCTTTGGTATCGACGTATCGCTGTATCACTTCTTACTGAGTCTACGTGCTCGCTCACTGTGACTCTTGCCGCTACGTTCGTACGCTCGTTAGCTCGCTCGTTATTCTCTGTTCTCCTCGGGTATTCACTAGCAATAGTATACGTATACTTTGGGTGAGTCCATTTGTGAAAAGAGGGGAGAACCCCTCAACACTAAGATGAGAGCTGATATCATCGGGAAAGTCATTAATGAAAATTAAAAACAGAGTAGGACCAATAATGGAGCCATGGGGGACACCTGCATTAATACCAGTGGATCTGGACGGGTGGCCGTTCAGGATAATTTTCATTTCACGATTTGATTGGTAAGACCGGGTCAGTTCAATAATGTGTTCGGCGACACCGTAACTTTTCAGCGGAAAAGACCTGTATGCCAAACCCTATCAAAGGCTTTCGAGATGCCCAATGCTACATCCCAGGCTTCATCGTTTTTATCTAGAGCATGATGGGCTCTTTCCGCAATTATTGTCAGCACATCAGAAGTTGACCTGGAGAAACGAAATCTTGAAAAAAGGCTCTTGAATTTTTATAGATCATTGATTTAAAATATCAACATAAGAGATACACAATACAAATATGTAATGATTTGATTACGGCCACATCACGTTGAAACACCTCTTCCCATGCGATCACAGTAGTTAAGCAAGGTCAAGCCTGGTGAGTACCTACATGGGTGACCGTTGGGGAATACCAGGTGCTGTAAGCTTGTAAGTGCGTGTGGTATAATGGCTGGAAATTATTAATCGGAGAGCCGAGTTACAATTACCGTTGTTGAAATTTTTTTTAATCATTTCACCCCAAGCAAGCTGGAATGCCATGAGTACGCTGTTGGGTGAGAGTACAGAAAGTGAAAGTGAGAGAAAAGGCCGAGTATAGGCGGGAGGTATTGAGGAAAGGATAAAAGATTATCAGGATCCAAGAAGATATAATATGGCGATTGACGTTGTATTTAATTTTTTGAAGATTGTAGTCATCATGGAAGCAAAGAAACAGAAAGGAGTTCCACAGGAGAGAAATGCGAGAAAAGAAACTGTTGGCCTGGGAGCGATGGTTGAAAATGTTTGGACCTAGATGTCAATCAAGTAGCACGCTTACATTCATGTAATCGCCGTAGGAAAATTCATGGTATAGGATTTTTGCCGTAAAAAAATTCGAAGCATTTTTTTCGATATTCTTATCTTGAACTTTCCATTTGGAGTCTGATTATTCTGTAAACAAAGTTAAAATCGTCAACTAATTTCACACTGCCTCTGATACTTTCCACTTGATAGACCATTTTTATGGGTTGGCTGCACAAAAGAAATATTGTCGAAAGAATAAAGAAATTTTTAAAAGTTTAAGATATAACTCTACTCCTTCTTTGAGTGTTCAAATTAGGTATTCAATTTGGGTATTTTAATTATATAACAAGGTGGCATTTTAAATTGTTTAAATGTTTTTGTGTTTGAAGTATTGAATGTCAATTATACTTTGGATCAAAAGGTGGTGTGGTGTTATAATGTATGTTCAATTATATGAAAACATATTTCAATATTTAGGCAATTATAGTGAATTTAAGACAGTTTATGTTTACAAATAATTTGTGTAAATTTCACTTCGCATATTAAAAAAATGCGGCGAAATTGTCTTACGGCAAAAAATCCTATATATATTCCTGGGGCGATTTTTCCTGCGGCAAAAATGTTTACGGGGAATGTTCCTAGAACTGAGCATGTCCATTGTGCTTAATTTTATCCACACACTGTGTATTACTATCTGATCTTGAACTAAGCAAGTCTCTGCTTCAACGAGGACCACGAATAAAAAAAAAACGTAGCAAATATGTATTTATGTACAACTCACGAGATATCTGTCTATATTTCTGGGATGAGGTATTGTAATTATTTACATTGTCCGAACTGTTGTCCGAACTGTTGTCCTCATCTTTATTACCATATTCACGACGTTTCGGCCCAGCGGGCAAAAGCGTTGGCTGGATCCAGTGACTTGACCCAAAGAGTTGTGATTTCAATACCTGGCTACTGCTGTGTTGAACAAAAACTTGGAGAGTTGAGATAATGGAAGATAACTAAGACATCCAAAAGAGGCATGGCACGTAGAACTAGAACAATTCACCTCGGTTCAGTTCGAAATTTCAATCACCTGATGAAGGCTGGAGCGTACAAAGGCCGAAACGTCGTGAATATGACAATAAAAATGAGGACAACAATCCGAATAATGTAAATAATGTAAACTCATACAATGTTCAAAGCTCACGTCAGAAACATCAGTAAAATCAGTAAAATCACAGAAGACTTCTTTCACAATTGTCGATACAATTAAACTCTATCAAGCACATAGTTTCTTAAGCGAATCACCCTACATAAAAAATAGTCGCTTTTGTTATGAGACAGTGTTTATATTATTTTTTTAGCCATGTGTGATACAATTTATACCTTCATACATTGAATATATTAAATCGTCGCGAATTGGCAGACCCTTATCTAATCAGCTTTTTCATTAAATACTCTACTGCAATTGGATAAATACTTTATTAAGATAATGTTTTCTTGTCTATACTCTACTGAACATATTTTTAATTAACGCAAAGTGTTTTAGGGTTCATATTACACGTCATGAAAAAAATGCTATTTTCAAATTCTAGGCTATGGAACAGAGATCTTGAAATATTTCATCCTGCTAGTGGAGAAGTTTTGAATTGTTTTAATTAAAATATTTGCTTTCTAAATTCATTTCTGCTGAACTAAGAATTTTTTTAGAATACGCTTATTTCGTCTCGAAGCAATCCTTACACTGCAAATATTCCAAATTTCTGACAGGCGAGAAAATGTGAATTTTGATAAAGATGATGTTGTTAGTTTAAAGTTACTTGCATCGACAATATTTTGCGTGGACTGCTCTGAAATATCACCATTGGCTAACTACTGACATATCAATATCGGTTTAAAATGTTTTATCGTAAATCAATGTTAGTCTCTTTTTTAATTTTTTCAAGGTTTTCACAGTTTTCGCACTGATTAAATACATAATTTCGTGTAATTTTCATATAATCTCACAAGTAATATTAAATTTTGGGTCATACTTTTTTTTAAAAATCTTGTTTAATTAGGTTTCATTTGTTAAAATGGCGTCAATCATTATCAGTAACCTGCTTCGAATGATTCAATCTTCTTTTATGTGCTGCAGCCCTTAAGAACTTCGGCGATCATAGCTCTCCACAACAATATTGTAGCACTGAGCAATGTTTGTCTCCTTGCTCTACATCCCAGACCATGTAATGCTGGCCATTTACACAAGTTGATTAAATGGGTTAACCGATGTTTCTCTCGGCCCCTCTTTTATTCGCTACGTCTTGTGACTGTTACATTTTCTAAGCGCACTATCTTCATTATTTGACCCAGAAATGTCAAATTTTTTACTCAAATGCCATTTTTCTTGCAATTTCCATTATATCTTCCTTGCATTTTCCTTCCATGGTATTCTCAGCAATCTTCCAAAAATTCATAATATCGTTGGCTTTTTAGGTTTAGAGTTTTTTTGCTCCAATAAAGATAAATCATTTTCTTAAGCGACGCGAGCTTATCTACGATACACTTGACCAACTAGAAATTTCTCTACACTTAGGTACATGCGTGCTGGTTTAATTTTTTCTTTCTCTTTTTGCTTCATTATATACTTTTTTTGGTATATATATATATATATATATATATATATATATATATATATATATATATACACGCACATACACTGACACATACACACACATATATATGTGTGGGTGCGTGGGTGTATAAAGGAAAAAACAATAGGAAGACTGAACTTTTAACCGACGCGTTTCGTCCAATGTGGACTTTTCCAAGGTAAAAAACGAAATGAATTTATTGAAACAAACCATCTATAAACAACAAACAACTAGAAGAATTTAGAAACGCTATTGTATATTCATGCGATCAACTAAAAGATTATGTCAATTACTTTATGTTTGAAGATAATATTTTCACATGTAGACTTATTGTTTATATTGTTGTGTTGACGGATTCAACCGTTTTCTTTTGATTTCTTGATATATTTTTTGTGTAGGTTGGCTTAGGAGAGTAGTGATTCTGTTAGGAAAGGGGATATTGGGAAAAAACCTTGGCGTAGATTAATATTTTGGATAATATTCAATGGCGGCACTCTCGAGGATTTTCCTTCTGAGTAAATTATTTTCATTTCAATGATTGTAGCATTTCTAAAATCAAAATTGTGGTTGAATTTATTTCTATGTATGACTAGTGCATTTGTTAAATTTTTGTTTATGATGTCTCTTTTGTGCTCATAGATGCGTTTTATTTTATTTCTGCATGTTCCTGAAATGTATTGTGAGGAAGAGAAATCGTTTAGACGTCATGGTTGAAGCCAATAGCGATTTTATTGAATAAATTTACTCTTTAGTATTTCAAGATATTTTTATGTAATTTTGTTAAATATATCTCTTAAAATGAGACGTCAGTATTATTTTCATTTTTGCGTAATTTAGACGACAATTTATTCATCGTACCCTATACGTGATTTTCCTCGCAAGCAGACAATTTCTTCTGGTTGAAAGATCTTTTTCAACTCCCACACAGATCACATCAGTTCTCTCCAAAATCTACACATAGATTCTGTCACCATGGGAACTATCTTTCTGCCTCCTTCGGTGTTGTTTACATTTTAATTATTAACATTTATTCATACTTTCTTTTAAAAGATTCACAGGAATCTATAAAAGACGATGCTTAAAGAGGCGCACGTGAATAGATAAAGTGCTGCTTTTGATACTGCCCTGGAAGAACGCAACATGACACGGATCAAAATCCATGTGATCGCTAATTAGAATCAGAACATAAATGTTTACAATGTTTACAGTTGTAAATATGTAAACAACAGAATCACATTAATGCTAAGTCATACTAGACGACAATCTAATCAGTTTGGTGAATTTTGTTTCGATTCTAATTTTGATACAATTCTTCGAGGTTAAATCCTAGAAACTAATGAAATGGGCCATATTTGTGACACAGATTTTATTTAAAATATTCTTTACGTTAATATTGATACTATTTTTACGCGCGATCTGAATTCTCGTCGTTGTACTATGTGTAAAGCAACAAATCAACACATGAAAAACTTTAGTTTTGTCCTTAATATCTCGCTCGCCTGTCGTCTTGCGGTAACCTCAAAAGGCTATTATTCGCTATTGATCTTTTCAATTTAGTCAAGCCTCAGTCTAAACGTCACGCGTTTCGTTCAGAAAAAAAATCTACAGATTAAAATCCAATCGTAACATTGACAAATGTTATTAGTTCCTCTAAGACGTTGTCTGTATTCTATGTCGCCCGATTCTTGTAAAGTTTGCCGCCTTACTCGAACGTTTTACCCAGGAGAATACGATATATTTGCAAGTATTTTAAAAAAAAATCTTTCTTTGTGTTTGAGACATAAACGCTAAGGCAGTTCATAGCTTTGACACGAACACAAAACTTTATGAACCACTCTAAAATAAAAAGGCATACATACACATACACACACATATATATATATATATGCAGTTTACAGACAGTTACTCTTTCTTTCACTCTATATCTCTATCGTTTTCGATATCTAGATAGATATATACATTCTCAATAAGAAAAATACAATATACAGTATATATATTTTATAAACACATACACCCACATACATATATACATATTTGTATTTACCGACATATATATAAATATTTACACGTCCTCACACATATAAACATATATATGTGTGTGCGTGTGTGTGTGTTCATGTGTGTATATATAAATATATATGTGTGTGCGTGTGCTGATGTGTCAGTCGGTGTCTATATTTGTATAGTTACAAATATATACAATAATGCTAAAGATGAACCAAGTAGAGCTTCAACAATCTCATATTTCCAAAGTTTGTGCTAAAACACCTACGTGCTAAATGTACTGAGAAAGCTTATTTTGTCCTCGTCCATAAACGACATACGTGCCTCTCAAAAGATTGCAGACAAACCTCCAATTAGTGACATAAACGCGTTCACAATTTAAGAAACTAACAAAAATACAGCATTATACGTATTTTGCCTTTCAAACACATTTTACTTTATTTATTTTATATAGAAAATACTTCTTTTCAGGTTTCAAAACGTTTTAATAAAAGCTGCATACAAAATTATATACAAAAGACATGTTATAATGGATGGTTGAGCCAGTCACTGACGTTCCCAAAATAACAAATATCAATATTAATATTCATAGATATTTAGGCTTAATTCAAAACTACACGTATACTTTCAGCACAATATGTGTATGAATTCAGTATTCGTATATGTGCAAACAAAGGTAGCTCACCTTAAGATATACACACACACACACACACACATATATATATATATATATATATATATATATATATATATATATATATATATATAAACACCTTTATTAACATTTAAGCGACAAAGTCTGTTTAAATATTTATTGCATTTTTCAAAATTTCGAATAAGATGTTATATATTGGAATCAATACCTTGGGTAAACTGTCCGATGTCCTTGTTTTGTAATTCTGGACATCAAACATACGACATGAAAATAATGTTATGAATTCGCATCTTCTTTGTAAGATTGCATCTCCAGTATCAACAATAAAAAACAGCATTAAATTCCTACATTGGCTGCACATGCATCACACTCTCTCGTAGGTTGACTTGTCATTTGTCAAATATTAACGCAATTCTTGCACATTTCGATCATCACATCAGAAATAACCAAAATTCAACTATCAATATAGGAAAATATTATCAGAAATACTAATATATATACAGTGCTCACTGCAAGGAAAGACTTAACATTCTAGGTGCCATTATTATAAAAAAATAGACCACGTCAAAGAAAATGTCTTTCGCCACATGAGACGGTATTTTAATATGCGTTCAAAATGATAATAATAATAATACGTATATTTGATGCGTTTATTTCCAGTGTGGTCTCACTCCATTTAACTGTTACATATAGCATCATTATTTCGAATACTAGCGCTCTAAAAAATGCCAGAATGTAGCCAACACAATCTATCTTGTCAACACCCAGAGGATCGAAAATACTTGAATAAAAACAGAACAAAAAAGAAACTTTGGACAGTTTACCTACAATTGTTATCTCAATGTAGAGTATTTTATTCGAAAATTGATAAAATATGATAATATTTTAAACAGATTTTGTTGAATTTAACAGATCATGTTCGGGTCGGGAAAAAGTAGAATTTATTGTCGGAATTTATTCTGGAATTTTCACTTTGCTAAGGATTGCCCTCAGAATTCTGATTTAAATTCTATTGAAGGACTCAAGGATGATTCAGTTCCAAGACACCAGTGCGAAATTTTCACCGTAATCGGAGGAGAATTCTTCTCTTCGTATTCTTCTTCTATTTCTTCAATCCATTATACCTTCCTGTTCTCTTTATCTCATTATATCTTCGTTTTTATCTTTCTTTTCTTCTCTTTATTCCTTTATACTTCCTTCTCTTTATTCCCTTATACTTCCTTCTTCTCTTTATTCTATATTAACTTATCATTATTATTATTACTATTGAGAGAGTGAGCAGCACACTAACAAAGTGACGCTGGCGTACAAATCTACAAAGACCAATATAGCCATCATTACATCCAGCATGATAAGATTATACCAGACACATCCATCACAGTCAAATGCGCTCGACATGGTGACAGGTTTTGATAAAAGCAGATGGAGCCCATTTAAACATACCTTCAAGTCAGTTAACCAAATTCGCTCAGGCAGTTTCCCACTGAGGGTGTTCCCAAATATCTTGGTTACCTCTTCCTTCAAACTTAAAAAGGAGAATTCTTTCGATATTCAGCCATGTTACTCCTCACTATGCCCCTACTCATGAACAAAGATGTCCAGCATTTCTGCTCCTAGGAGTCATGACTAACTGGCAACCAAATGGTATTGAATAGGATATTTATTAAATCTATCTTAATTTGACTGGAATTCGAACTCCTCTCTCCGATACCTCAATTCGAGTGGCTACCCATTACTCCACCGTACCTCCAGTCAAGTTCACTCCAGTTACTTAGGTGATCATGCCATTGTAAAATATAGGAATCCATCTCTTCTACCCCAGCTATGAGTAAATAGCAGAACAGACTGGATCGTATGGTCTTGGGTGGTAACCTGTCTAGAAGGAGGACAAATTAATTAACCAAAACAAGCATACATGTCAACATATCCAATCAATCAAAATCAGAAGCCATAAGAACTGTACGTGGCGTATAATAGGGCATCATTATTATTATCATTATTATTATTATTATTATTATTATTATTATTATTATTATTTCATGCATCTGCACGTACACATGATTATCACTGAAGGTTCTGTGATACCAAGTGTCCACATATCTCCAGCATCATCTTAATACCAACAGTATGAATTCTTCAAAATTCCAAACAGCTCAACTTGGATTACAGTTTGTTTTTTTGTTGTTTTTTTACAGTTTCTAATGTATTAAATCTTAACTCTAACTCTAATTATTATTTGCTCAGTTCTCAAATGACGACCTGATATTTTTTTTCAATTTTTCAGTTTCTTTCGTCTTTACTCTGTAATCCAATGTCACGGCTATATGTAGGAACTGTCAGGTCCTCCTTCCTATGATTATGACTATTAGATTCACTTTTCCCACTTATATAGGATTGTTGGAGTGGGTTTTCAAATTCCCAGAACATTTTACTCTTTTGTTTTACTTTAAGTTTCTGTTCTGGGCTGATAGCAACTGTTTACATTGCTGTCCCCAATCGAATGCCCATTTCCCAGTGTGTTACTCTCTCTCACAGTATATTTGCTTTTAGACGATTTGTTGCGTACATTTATGATGCACCACGCTGTGTTATATTCTATAAACTGTTTTTGTTCCATTTTTTAAACAGTTATGTTGTTTGTAAATTCTAAAAGCTCTTCCCGTGCGTCTCATTTTCATGTTCACTGTTTGTTTGTCTTTTTGTAATTACTTGTAATTGGACGATAATTTTTTTAGTATCTTGTTTTTATAAAGTGGATTTTTCTTCTTCTTCTTCTTCTTCTTCTTCTTCTTCTTCTTCTTCTTCTTCTTCTTCTTCTTCTTCTTCTTCTTCTTCTTCTTCTTCTTTTTACTGTGTCCCTTCAGGACATTGGCGATCATGGCGATCCTTAATTTCCTCTTCTTTGTAGTTCTTAATAAATGTTGTCTATTTACTCAAGCTCGTTAGGTAGGTTATGCGTTGTTTTCCTCTGTCCTGCGAGTATCAAAATTTCCAAGCAATCTTTTCTCATTTTGTGCCTTAGAAATTTCAACTGCCTTTTTCTAATGTTATGAATAAGTGTCCTTTTTGTATCCATTTAATCTAAACCTACATCATTAAGCGCATGGTCGGTGTATTTTATTCTCAGCATCCTTCTGTAGAATCATATTTTTGTTGCTACAAGTCTCTTCTTCATCTACGAGGTGCTTGTCCAGCATTCATTTCCATATAAAAGGACTGATATTACATCACATTTCAGTACTCTCTTCTTTGTTTCTAACGAAATATTTCTGTTTCTTAATGATTGATTTATTTGTTTAACGGCACATCAATTCCTTATGGGTCATTTAATGCCAAGTGTTTCATAATACATCGCTTACCTTTTGGAAGGCATCATTCCCTATCCCAAAGCGCCTTCGAATTTTAGTGTTGTATTTTCCATCAACAGATATTTAAATGTTTGTACTTGCTTTGATTTTGGTATCTACAACTTGTAATTGTATACTGGACTGTTCCTTTTGCTACCAAACATGCATTCTATGTTCTTGGCATTGATATTTCGTCCTTTCTGGTCGCTTTCCTTCAGTAACTTCTGTAAGAGTTCTTGTAGTCTCCATTCTGTGTTTGCTATCAATACTGTGTCATCTGAATCATGCTGTTATGACTGTGGCTGCCAATAATGAATCCTTGTAGGACTTCTAATTCTCTCAGTATCGCCTCGCTGTATAGGTTGAATAAATCCAATGAGATGAAATATCCTCGTCTTACACCCTCTTTCTATTTTTGTATATTTAATGAATTCATTTTCTATCCATAAGCAAGCGGTTTGCTGCCAGTTTAGGTTCTGGATTATTCTAATACTCTTTCCAAATATATCAAGTTTAGCCAACAGTTACGACATTTCTTTGTGACGTATTTCATCAAAAACATCAAAAACATTTGCATAATCTATAAAACACAGGTACACATTCTCCTGCATTTATATTGCTTTTTCTGATATCATTCTGAACATAAATATTGCATTCCTTGTTCCAGTGTCTTTAATAAATTCGCACTACTTTTTTCTACTTCCGATCCAACTCTTCTGCGCACCCTACTTATCAGAATAAGTTTTGTTATATGGCTCATTAGGTTGAGTGCTCGATGGAGTTCCCATATGTTTGTGCCTGATTTCTTACGTAGTGCTATGAAAATGGATCTACTTAATTCTTAAAGTGTGGTTTGAGACAACTTTCTGTTGCAGATAAAAACAATCCCCAAAATGATCATTCAAGTAAGAATATTATTTTCAAAATGTAACTCATATTGAAGTGAAAATTCTTAAAGGAAAAACTATCGCTTAAATATAAACAGGCAACATATATATATATATATATATATATATATATATATATATATATATATATATATATATATATATATATTCTCATTCGGAAATTGGAAATTGTGCGTGTGTTTGTATTTGTGTGTATGTGTGATTATACGTCTGATGGCATGCATAGCCAATAGGAGCAGAGCAATATTTACATTTTAAAAGTAGACAAGTGAGAAAGAACGGTCCAAATAAAAGGGAATATCTATATCATTGCTTGATGAGATTGTACTGTGGTCATTGTCAACGTATATCAATGAAGAGGAGAATTAATCAATGAACCTTCGATTCCACCGCCACCAAAAAATTCTTCAGTAGCTGTCCTGTGTCCGATAAATTAACGTGTTAGGATCTTTGCCTGTTCGCACACACACACACACACACGCACGCACGCACGCACGCACACACACACACACACACACACACACACACACACACACACAAACAAAAATATTGTCTAATATTTAAATATATTGAAATGTTAACATAGCCTAGTGGTTATCATCGTGGGAGGGGGGATTGCCAAATCCGAGTTCAAAGGTTGTGGCGCTTTAAAACACAGGGAAGTCTACAAGACGACAATTCTGAATTCAAAACACAGACACACACACACACATACACACACACATGTGTGTGTGTGTTTGTGTATAATGTTTTTTTTATTTATTAGGCAGTGAAATTAATAACAATTCTTTCTTTAGTAGGACTTTTCAGTTTCGACCGGTTGTTATTAATTTGACTGTTTAAGAATATAAAAAACCTGGGTTAGCAGCTCAAACACGTGACCCACTAATAATAACGTTTACATTAATAAAAAAATATGTCACATTGAAGTAGAAAATCCATCCCACACACGCACGCATGCGCGTTCATGCAAAGACACACGTACTGACACACACACACTATGAAAGGAAAAAAATCAACGTTGCACCAATGAAAAGTGCATATATTAAAAAAAAGAGAAATATAAACAATCAACTGCTGGTATACCATATATATGACGAGTGGAATGTATGATTGAGGCAGGGTCTGTCTAAAAAAATTCTAGAGTCGGGATGCTGAAGGTAACACCAATCAACTAAGTAACAAACTTTATATTTGTATTTATTATATATATATATATATATATATATATATATATATATATATATATATATATATATATATATATATATATATATATATATATTATATATATATATATATATATATATATTATATACTGTTACATTAGAATATGCAAATATCCATTACAAAATTGTACATTTTGTTTCAGCGTTAAAATCAAACTTTTCTTCAAATGTTTTAAACGTTGAAATTTTATTCTTCGTTCTTTTACATTTGTATATATATATATATATATATATATATATATATATATATATATATATATATATATATATAGATAGATAGATAGATAGATAGATAGATAGATAAATATATATATAGAGAGAGAGAGAGAGACAGAGAGAAAGAGAGAGAGAGAAAGAGAGAGAGAGTTGACTAATATTTTCCGAATGCCAAATATCTACATCTTTTTTCCATTTTTGATGAATTTCAATAATTATTTTCTCTCTCTCATCTAGTTGGAAGTTGGCCCGGCATAGAAATTTTCAGCTGCCCCTCGAAAATACCTACTTTTATATACCTACTAAAAGTGTACATTGCAATTTAACAATTACACTTTTAAGATTTGAAGTCACTTGCACGCACCCTTCCCGTACAAATATATAGAGCAAAATGCATTTATTTATTTACGCATTTGTGCTGGACATGTTTGTCTATGTGCAGGCAAGCATTGTCATATAAATAAGTGTGTGATGAATTCCTACCGACAGGTACATATACGCATGAATGCTCCAGTATACATACATACAAACATACACACACATATGCGTTTCTATTAGCGTGGTTCTTCCAAAATCCATAAATGATTTTAGGCCACAAATGTCTACACCTACCTTTGGGATTTGGCTGAACGGCACTCAGGGTAATAAATATCTCCCTTATCAATGGGAATATATACGAATTAATGTTGGAGCCAAGAAAGTATTCAGTCCTTCGTAGCTAGCTCGAGATGTGGATTTCTCTGCATCCATAGATAATTGAATTATACCTTTAAAATGCCTATAATTATGACGCTTTGGAATTGTAAAATTGCTTGAGTACATCATATGAAACTTTCGTTTTTAATTTATCTCACATACATTATTTGTAATCTGAATCATATAAATATTGGCTTTACTTACTGAGCTATACCTAATTAACAATTATTCAATAATTTCTGCTTCTTTATTAAAGTGGTTGTTATGATGCATAAAATGAACATAAAGAAAGTAAACTTTGAATACCTGTAATTGACATTTTGCTAACACATTCATCTATTCTATTCAGTTATATAATTATATATATCTACTAAGCTATAACCATTACGCAGCACCGTAGCTTCAACCAAAGAGGGTTATGGGTGATGTGATCCAAGAACATGTCTCTCATAATAGATAACTCTTTATAAATGAAAACATACAGACCGCTTTATGTCTTCTTTCAGCAACATGTCACGACGATCAAATTATTCTTTTCTGCCTCTTTTTTGCGGTCGAAGATGGGCAAACGATTTGAAATAAAGAGACGTTGTCTTTTGATCAATATCAACTTTAGTCTCTTTTCACCTTCCTTTCAAAGAGTGAAAAATATATTGAACAAAGGAAAATTTCTAAGTAAAGCGAGAGCTATCAGCCATCAACCAGTGATGTTGTTGCGTAACTGGTTTAGATTACATTATTTATGTAGCTGAAGTAAAACAATGCAGATATATATTCTCTTGTATTACAAAAGCCTAAAAGATATTCTTGCTAACAAATACACACCGTAAGTATTGTAAATTATACAATGGCAATAAAAATGTTTTCAATGTACTCAAAAAACTCTCGGCTTCAACATCATTATTTAATTTTTAACACTTCAGCAGTTTGAACATTGCAGTAACTTAGGATTTTATAAAAATTGATTGTCTGATTGTCTGATTTGTTTTTCTCGGCTTATCAACTTTTTGGGGTATTTTAAAACGGAAACATATTTTTGCATTGTAAGAATGTTTTGAGATAATAATGATTTATTGACACACGTCTTACTATTTAACCAATATCTGAGAGGAGAAAAAGTGGATTCATGCCTTCCCCAAGGGTATTTGCACGTAAGTGAATATAACGAACCCGACTGGAATTCGATCTCAATTCCCCGATTTCTCACTCCCAGCCTTTATCTATCCACGCCTACAAGCTTATAGAACCTGCTAATCTCTAAGGATCACTCGTCTAGGTACTGATCAGGTTCAACGTTGCTTAACCAGTGATCAGACAAGAACCGGTGTTTCAACGTGATATGGCCGTAAGCCGATTTAATGAAGAGGCAAATTAAAGCTGAAACTCGTTTATTATCATAAGTCTATAGTATGAACAATAAAGTATATACATTTTTTTAAAAATCATTCCCGCCAAATCAAGGCGGGAATGCCCCTAGTATGCGGTGGGGAGATTACAGAGAGTGAAAGTGAAAAGACTGAGGAAACGATAAAAGATGAACAGGATTCAAGACGATGGAGATTGACGTTGCATTTATATTTTTGAAGATTATAGTTATCAGGTAAGGAAAGAAAAGGAAGTGCTAAAAATGGAACTGTTTGGAGTAGAAGTGGTGGTTGCATTTAGCTATTTTAACAGTAAGCGGGTGTGACCTTAGATACCAATTTAGTGGCACGCTTATATTCATGCAGTTGGGTCACCATGGAAAAAGATCGTCAGAGCAGTTGCTATGAAAATATTTGTAGAAAATACAGAGGGAAGCCACGTCAAGTCGGGGAGAATGTGACCGATGTCGATATGTCAAGTCAGTATCGATTACATTACAGATCTTTTTGCTGGTGGTGGTGGTGGGGGGTCAAGAACCTCGAGATGAATTGCAAATGCACTACACCAGATATTGTAGCATTATTCAATGCACAGGATAATGGTAGATTTATAAATGGGCATGATGGCTGACGAGAAAATTTTCTGGCATGACACAGTGCCCAAACAATCATTTTTATTTTTTAAATCGAGAATTAATGTTGAAATATTATTATTGAAATACCTGAACATAATCTATACGATTTCTTTACACTGTGTCGGGTTCGATTTCCTTTTTCCTTTCTCTGATTTTCCATTTAATGTAAATAGATGTAACTGCAAACTTTGGTCTTAACCTATTTGTATCTGAAAATCGAGTTTATTATTGCTTTACGTATATAAATATTTAATAAATTACAATACCCATGATACTTCAGTTTTCTTTATTTGAATATGTTTCTATCATTTGTAATTAATATTAATGTTACTGGGTAATTTATTTTTAAGAGACGTAAACACTTTGTAAATCTGTATTTGTATTTCCATTCATTAAAAATCTTTTCGAAGTGAGCACGAAAGCAGAGGTAAAATTTCAGACAGGACTTGTCTGCCAATTCAGAATACAGCGTTGATGATTTCATAGTTTAAAGATGTGAACTCCCCTAGCTTTCCTCTGTTTAAAGGGAAAAATATTCTTCGATCGTTCACGCAATATTCTATTGCTTTTCTCTTGTATTCACTTTTTTATTTAGATCATAGTCGATTATGTATCTGTCCCGAAACTTTTTTCTTTATTATCTACGAATATTCATGACTTTTTTGGAAAGATAGTCCTTGTCTTCTCGGTTTTGAATTCAGATTAATCTCCTAAACTGACTGCCATTCAAGATTAGAGAGTTAAGTCTACCCTACTATATAACCCATAGCGTGGAGAGTAGAAAGGCTAGATCCTTTATTCCCTCAAGGCTATTAATAGTAAAGTGAGAGCAATGGACTAGGCCTGAATTTGAACTCGACTCGTTGACTCCACTTTACGCGATAGTAGCCATTACGTTATCCATACACCGAAAAGTTGGCTAAATTTGATGATTCCGGTTTTAATTTTCATTAATTACGATCCCACATCTAGAAAAATATTCCGTGATAGTGTGGTAAAAAATAATGCTCGACGCCCTTAAACATAGCACTAAGTCACTTTTTATTATCTTTTTATTTATTTCTCTTTAATAACATTCTGTTTGTCGGCCACTCTGACCAATAGAGGTCATTCTCCAAACACTTATTACTCTCGATTCGACCGCTTGGGTCGGGCCTTCCATACGGGTAGTTTGTCCAAATAATGACTGCTTTTGGTTTTCATTATAACAAATAGCGTCCAAGCCATAAGATCGAATCAATGAAAATAAGAAACAATGGACGAAACAGGCTCGAACTTATCGACTGTCCAAATACAAGATGTCATTCAGGGTTGTCTTTATCTGGTTCCTTTGTGTTTTGCTTCTCATTTTCTGCCTGGATAATTTTAGGTTCATATACAGCAGGCCAAAGCTCATTGATAACCAAATTCAGGCTGACGACCATTAAATTGTTATTGGTATTCAAGTGGTCTTTTGGAAATAAGGACATAAAACGACCATTGCTCTCGTAATACGCATACATACGCATAAATAATTTCGTTCATACATTTTGAACACACGCACACGTACACGCACACACACACACACACACACATATATATATATATATATATATATATATGTGTAGCAGTGTATTTGAGCAGTAAACTCTCTCTCTCTTTCTCTCTCTCTCTCTCTCTCTCTCTCTCTCTCTGATACATGTTTCATTACAAATAACAAGGTACTTCTGTTTTTTTATTGATATTTTTCTTGTATGCGAACAAGAGATTTCATTTTTGGAATTAGTGTGTACAGATGTTGTCCAAAAGATCCTTCGTTCCAACTGCTATTAGTCATTTTCAAATGGTGCTTAACTGTTATTGTAAAAGGCGTATCAGTTGCAGTAATGTTAAATGTCCTTTTAATTCCCGAATACGGACAGTATATTGTGGCCCTGTTCGGAGTTGATGTTATTAAAGGTTGTTTTTGTTATTTTTTATGATTCAGGTTTCAATTATTTTTAGACGCTACTGGCAGATGGAGGTGCAAGATAGATAGATAGATAGATAGATAGATAGATAGATAGATAGATAGATAGATAGATAGATAGATAGATAGAGATTTTTTTAACATTATTCTTGTGCATACATAAATACAAATAAGTTACGTCTTACAATATTAGGCAATTTAAAAAAAAATAATACATAACTGTAGTATCATACCAAAGTAGTCTTTGGAGTCAATTTCACCCAGTAGCAGGTGAGATACGTGCAAGGTTGACCTGAGGTTACTCTCGCCTGCGGGCTGGTTTGCAAGCGTGGGAACGAGTTACATAACAGAAAAACAACCAGCCCAGAGAGGATTTGGGCAATCTCTGAGACATCGTAAACAAAAATATGATGGCTTCATTTGAATTAATGAATCACTTGGTCGCATCCACACACAGGCTAACTGACGAAATACCCGAGAGAAATCATATGCAATGTTAAATATAAAAGGTTTAAGTCACATGTTATTCATTAGCCCACAAGTGTTATCTTTATTCAACACATCTATTGCATTACACAACATTACAAATGTGGCTACATTTCTTAACGACATATAAGAACACAAAAAAAAAACAATCTGCTCTGAATACATAACGGTATTCTATAGAATCGTTAGTTTATCCATGCGCGACAGACTACAAGCTATCTAACCTAACTCCACCGTATTGATTTGATTTGGTTTGTTTGTTTAGCGGCATATCAACATCTTATGGGTCATTTAATGGTGAAATATAATTTTCTTTAGAGCTTTGGTAATTTGTTTTCCAATAATCTACTGCTGGCATTTTTTTTTACTATGAAAATGTATTTGTTTTGTTTTTTTTTGCTATGAAAATGTATTGTTCATAACATTTTTTTTACTATGAAAATATATTGTTCATAATATGTTTTACTATGAAAATGTATTGACCGTAATTTTTACTATGAAAAGTTATTGTTGGCAATGTTTTTTTACTAAGAAAATATATTGTTGTCATTTTTTTTTAAATATCAAAATGTGTTGTTGGCAATTTTTTTTATTATGAAAGTGTATTGTTGGCAATTATTTTTTATTATGAAAATATATTGTTCGAAATTTTTTTTTTTTTAACTATGAAAATTTATTGTTGGTAATTTTGTTTTTTTTTTACTACGGAAATGCATTGTTGGTAATTTTTACTATGAAAATGTATTGTTGATATTTTTTTTTTATGAAAATGGATTGTTGGTAATTATTTTTTTATTATGAAAATGGATTGTTGGTACTATTTTTTTTTACTATGAAAATGGATTATTGGCAATTTTTTTACTATAAAAAGGATTGTTGGTAATTTTCTTACTATGAAAATGTATTGTTTGTAATTTTTTTCTTAATATCAAAATTTACTGCTGGTAATTTTTTCTTTACTATGAAAATATAGTGCAGGTATTTTTTTTATTATGAAAATATATATCGCTGGTGTATCTTTACTATGAAAATATATTACTGATATTTTTGTCATATATTTTCATAATGTTTTGACCCCAGTTTGGGGGTTCACTATTTGCCCAAAGCTGGGCCCCAAACAGGTGCTACCATCTTGGGTCAAGGTGGACCTAGGAACCACAGCAATTAAGAGGTGGTTCCACGCTCCTCAAAACCTCTCAATCAGAGGCCTTGATGCCGGTTGTAGTTTATCGCCATACGCTGAGCGATCCGCCTTCTACCGTACTGCAATTTTTCAATGTGAATATACTGCCTTACATATAATCATTTTTATTCGTTATATTATCAGAAACAGATATCAAGTACAACGAGTCAAACATTAAAGTATCCTAACACATGTAATCTCGATAAAAACCGGAGTAGCAACCCAGATTAACGCCCCAAGAGTGCAATTTTTTCTAACCTACATCAACACCTGTGGTATTATTAGGGCTCGCCTACTTCATACCTCGGAACATAAAACAGCCTGATCTAAACTGTCCCCACCTAGACAAGCTCATGCCTCCTTTCACTATTAGTATCAAACACTATTTTTCTTAACTTAAATGTTACACAAAGTCCCCAGTCATGTCGTATTGATGACCGATATGAAATTCAGTAGCAATCATGTAACCATGTTTATAAAAATATAATCTTGCTCAATTAATAGAACTGTCGGATAAACTGAAGCAGTATTTCTCAACCTTTTCTTCCTTGTGGCCCATTTTCGGTGTGAAAAATTTTCATGCCCACATAAGCCCAAATAGAAATTCCAAGTAATAAGAAATACATTTTATTTACAAAAGCAAAATGTAGTAAATATAAATCCTGACTAATAACTACACTGTTCATAGTGTCTCCCGGCTCATTTAAAATATTACTCAGGCCCACTTTTGTGCCTAAATCCCACGTTGAGAATCACTGCATTAGAGCATGAAAAATTGTTAATCATAAAAACTTACATTTCTTGATCCTTGTATTACTATCTTTTCATATTCTTGTTAGGCACTGCACCGTCAAATAACAGGCGTGACAGAAAAAAATATGATATGAATTTCCAATATAAATATGCTTGTTGATGACGTCGTTTTTGGAGAATTATCATTTTTGCAATTATGGTGATTTAAAACCTATGCTTGAAGCAGTGTATAAAATAATATACATCATATTACATGGGAAAGTAGATATTCTGGCCTAGACTATTTTATATCAGGGGTTACAAACTTGTGTAGTCAAACTTAAACCCTAGGGATAAAACGGTCGAGCCTAGAATAGCCCCTAGAATGATTGTGGATGTTAACAAAGTTGTGGTCTTGGTGTGTATTTTTAGATGAAGATAAGTGCTCAATATATAAGCAAAGATCGAACACGCATACAAAAAACTGTGTTTAAGCTCCGGATGTTTATTCCTTTTATGTTTGCTATATTGAAACAAAGTTAAATGTTTCTTGAGTATGTCCTTTTTCCTTTTTGGTTCAGAAATAGATCATCGGAAGTAATGATAAGAACGGGTAAAGATGGTCGAGATCAAGTCAGCCGCGTGCTGAGTTGGGATGGCCAGATCTCTACTTCATCAGTAGGCCTGCTGAAAACACATCCGAACGATCTTGTTGGAAAGAGAAAGATTCTGTTTTTTTTTTTGGGGGGGGGGGAAATGGGGTCATAAAATTGCACATGTGACCAGAAACTCTTTCCGGTTTCTTTATAACTTGCATCATGGGAAAATTAATTTATTTTTTATTCTTTAATATTATTTGTTTATTGGTTTTATTTCATTTTCCCACATGATAATTTGGGCTGACGGTTTCGGCTGTTACACCGGTATTTCAAGTGGTAATTTCCGAATTAATCAAGCCTTTTCTACCTATATTAGCCCAACACCTTACATTATTACTACACTCACATTCATCAACCTGCAAAATAGACAATATGAGCTTGGTATCAAAATTATACATGTATATTTATTCATATCTAACTATTAATAAAATGAATATACAATTCAGGCGAGCATAAACACGTGAATGATTAATGAGTACAAATAATTAATTCTACTTTTGCATGCATAAAATCACACACCTGTCAAATATAAATAGCTTTAAAACATTAAGTCTTGCGCACGTTTTTATAACGTAAATCTCCAGCATTCAGCAATATATGCAAACAAAATATATGCATCTTCTCACTGTTACGCACACCTAACTTCAATCTATTTATGCAACAAAGTATCCGTCATGAATTAAGTATTCACTACACTAACACGCGGATGCGTATAAACAGACATATAACGCATTCAAATATGTACACTCTTAAATTTATGCGTCCATAATTAGACACGTAAAAGCACATAGATTCACACGAACACAAAAACGTACTCGTGAGTGAGCGTGCGCACTCATTAATGGCACCGGTGCCCTGTTGACCAAAGGCGCCATTAACGCCAATGTTGTCATTATCTCGCATTTCTCCAAGACCCGCGGTACCCCTTCCCGATTCTTGACAATACCGCCCGACACAAACCTAAAAGAAAAAGATCGTGCGCCTGATAAATAACTGTCCAGTAAAAAGCTGCGAATAAAAATGAAAAGTAAATGAGCAATTAGGTTGCCATTTTCTTCTCGTTGTTTCCTCGTTAATGTCTTGTGTCGTGTAACATTTGAGACACATGACCAATGAGGTGAGATTAAAGAGTATGGCTGGCCAGAGCGGATAACAAAACAAGATCGAATTATTTTCATGGTCAGGTATTATGGATTCGACCAATCAACGATTCTCCTTCACTTAATTGGCGGCTTCTTTATTCCTTTTTGGACACTTTGCTTTTCAAATTGTTTCGCTGTTTCATAGACAATCCTTTTCTTCGTTTTTTTTTCACACTATCAATGCCATTTTCTGTTCGGTTTAAAAATTGGAAACAAAATGTTAGTTTTTAAAGTATTGTTCCGCCAATTCATTTTACTATTTTTTTTTTTTTTTTGCTTCTGCTTTCATCGTACTATTCAGGCCAAATGCCTTTCCTCAGGTTTACAATAATTTTCGAAAGACAGTAGATACCGAATAAAGATTATTTATTCGCCAACCAACAATTGCGGAATGTTACACGTGTGTGTGTGTGTGTGTGTATGCGTGCGTGCGCGCGCGCAATAATGACAGTATAGTTTCTTAATATGACAACGAATTAGTATTTTCTGGTGAGTCATTTATAGCAGTTCGAGTCCTTCAGGGTATTATCTCAGACATCGGAGTGTAGCTATAAACTTCCCCTTCTTCGTGCAACTCGGTGGTTCTCTCCTCCATACAGATCTCTGCTTGCCACGTCTTTACGCGCAAATACTCTTGTGAAAGTTATGAATCAATTTCTTCTTTCCCCAGCTGTGGATTAAATAGTAGTACTTGAATCTAGGGAAATCATTGTTATCTCCCAAAAATTGTCAATACAATATTCATACACATAAAAATAATTATTCTTATAATTATTAGAATTTCAACTTTAAATAATCCATGAAGGATTAATAAAGCATAAAAAATCAATCAATTAATCTCCACGTCTTAAATCGATTATCTCCCTCGACCAAAGACAGAGATGAGCTAGACTGTAAGTGTCATGAGCATGCAATTATGAGGTGGGAATTTATTTGATCTGCAAGAAATTAGTTGGAAAGCAGCGACATGTAAAAAATATAGTACCGTGTATGTCACATATATATCTGCTAGATCTTGCAAAATGCACAGTCCAATCAATCTACCTTCCACGAGTGTCTCGTGTTTTGTCTCTGTGATCTGAATACGAGGGCGTGCACACACTCTTACCATACGGATTTCACACTGGAGGAAGCTTTGTAGTAATAACAAAAGCAAAAAAAATAATGAAAAGAGTAGTCAGAATAAATCTTGGGATTATAGTAATATCTACTGAATAGCATTCTTAAATATCTCCATTGGTTTGGAGAGTTAGAAAACTTCATGTCCTCTATTTTGATCTGTGGTGCATTGATACCAGCTAAATATATATCTTCGTAAGACAACTCCCATCTAATATCTTTATCTCTGCTTGTCTAAATGTTGGGAAAAGACAGTTGAAATTTCAGGAACTCATAAAGAAGAAAGAGTACCTTAGAGAAAGTAACACGCACAGAACATATTGAAGGCAGGAGAACCATGGGGAGGCTGCGAATAACTCACTTAGCGGGTTTGTGATGAGGAATAACAGAAAAAAAAACAAAGTGATAAAGGATCAAAAGTTACTTGAAGCAATATAGTAGTTCAGGCAAGAAGTAATACGACTCGCTCTCACTTTTATCTCGACCTTTCTATCTCGGAGGTATGTGTGAGGGGGGGGTCTTTAACTTCCTGTTTCTTTGAAAGAAACTGATTTCACAGTCTAGAAACGATGTAGCATGAAAGAACGGAAGCATTGTTTTAATAACAAATGTAATCATTATAATAAAACCAATAATACGAACAACTTTTGGGTCAATAGGCTTACGGCCATATCAAGTTGAAACACCGGTTCTCGTACGATCACCGCAGTTAAGCAACGTCGAGCCTGGTCAGTATCTAGATGTGTGACCGCTTGGGAATACTAGGTGCTGTAAGCGTGGATGTGCAGCTGGTGTAATCGGTAACGACTGAGAATTGGAAATCGGAGATCCAATTATAGTCGGGTTCGTTAGATTCACTTCGCGCAAATACACTTGGGAAAAGCATGAATCCACATATTCTATAGATTAATCAGTAGTACTTGAATCGGTAAATCATTATTTCTCTATAAAATTCGTACAATCAAAAATCTTTAAATAACCAACAAACATTTGATAAGCCATAAAAACAACCAAACAATCAATCTCAGAAACGATAATATACGATATCTAATAGAAGTTAATAATTGTGAGATTGAGATTTTTCTTAATATGCAATAAAAGTGGGGTCAATAAAAGGTGGGGTCGAAAATATTTAAAAAGTCAACAAATGCGAAATTAATAAAATGGGAGAGCTTAAGAAACTCTTGGCGGTGTCAGAAAATTTGCTAAAAAATAATCGACCCCTTACCTAATCTGATAGAGTGTCACCTAGTACGATTATATTGCAACAACGGTTGAAATGGTTGGACTCTACTTGCAAGCCTTCTTCGGAGCAGACAATTAGAATACTTACTTAAATACCGACCAGTTGCGCTGCTGCTAAAAAAACTGATTTTTGTTTCATCTTATTATACTTATTCTTTCCCTTGCGTTCTGAATCATCTTTTTTTCTCCACTTTTTATTTCTTTTACTGAAATTCCATCAACTAAACTCTTCCATTCATTCGAAAAGGCAAGTTTTCAATAAGTCGATTTTTTATTACTGTTTCCATTCTCAGAACACCTCAACGTTTGCTAATATTTAGCGAGCAGAGATCGCTTTACTTCTATGTTGAAATTTCGATATTCACTGCAGAGCAGTGGTTCCCAAACAGTGCAGCGCGCCTCAAAGGTGCGACGGAAGAGGATAGCAAGTGAGGCGGAATGATTGAAAAACAATCAAGGATTTAGAAACAATTTCAAAAAATTCATATGCCAAAAATAAATATAATTTCAAATATTATTAATTATTATTTGTAATTGCATCCAGTATAAATAGTTATTCATCTATTTAATCATCGTAATAGTTTTACATTATATCAAGTATTAAGAATATATTAACTAGAGTCCGCAAATTGGAGGAGAGACTTATCAATGATAATGTCCTGACTTCGAATACGCGGCTATCTCTCTTTAAACCTCTCTCTGTTTTTTTTAATTTATTTTTAAATGTACTTTTTATCACATAAAATTTGATGAGGCGTAAACAAATTTTCATTCCTAAAATGCGGCCCACAGAAAAAAAAGTTTTGGAACTTCTGCTGTAGTTTGTCGATTTTGAATCAGACTTAGTAAGTTACTGATTCAACTTAACGTAATCAGACTTAGTAGTTTACTAAGTCTGATTACGACCAAATCACAATATAAACATTATTTAAACAACTTCGAGAATGATCAGTTCTTTGATATCTGACCACTCAGAAACATCAGATTCTGGAAGTGACACGTGGCTTTGTGTCAAATTAGAACAAATTATTCGATTGTTTCCAATCTCGAAGAGACTGTTTTCTTTTGCGTTTTTATATTTATTTTATTTTGTTGCCATTTCCTTCTTATTGACATCCTTATACATTTCTTATTTGCAAACATAGGCCTCTACTCTAAGGTGCCTATTGACAAAGACGATCTTAATTTTTCTAAACTGACAATAAACAGAGGTAGTTTTAATAGAAAGGGAGATTGGAAAATTTTCTAATGTGTCAAAAAGTTAAAATAATAAACTGGTAGTCTTAATAAGCCCGGGGTTGATGAGAAAATATGATAAAAAAATAAAATAAAATAGATGTCTCTTCTTCTATTAGGCACCAAAGAGCATTTGCTCCGTATTTTCTTTTCTTTTCTTTCATGTATTTTTTTTTTTTTACTCCAATTGTGTGTCTCAGCCTCAACTTCTTTTTTCTTGATCTGACATTCAGGCAACAAAGATTCATCTTTCTTGCTCCCCCTTTTATTTTAATCTGAATTTTATATTATCTCTTTCGACTTTTATTTCAAATCGTTCATGTCGTTTTGAATGTTTTTCATCTTTCCTTTGTATTTCAATAAATGAAATTTCTGTAATAAAAAAAACAAAAAGTCGATATTTTAATTTTTTCGCAGATTTTAGTTTATTTTGGCAACATTATTTACTAATAGACGTTGATATTTTTCTCTTCTATGTGCCGTATTCCTTGAGGTCGTTGGCGATCATGGCTCTCCACCCTATCCTCTCCTTTATAGCTCCTAAAAAATTGTGTAAATTTTATCTCTCCTAAACCCTGCCATCCAACTATTCTAAATATTTTATGCGTTGTTTTCCTCAGTCCCTCTTGTCTTCAATCTGGCCTATGAGTTTCAAATTTTCCAAACCCTCTTTTCTCAATCTGTGCCCTAGAAATTCCAATTGTCTCTTTCTGGTGTTAAGTATAAATGCCCTTTTAGCGTCCATTTTCTCTAAAACTTTGTCGTTGCTCACATGTTCGGTCTATTTCTGTTGCTTCAAGTCCCTTCTTCACCTGTGAGGAGATTGTTCAGCATTCACTGCCATATAGGAGGACTGTTATAACGTAAGAGTCCAGTAGTCTTTTCTTTATTTTTAATTAAATTTTCCTGTTTCTTAATACTTTACTTATCTTTTGGAAGGCATCTTTTGCTATCCCAATACGTCTCGGATTTCAGTGTCGCATTTTCCGTTCTCTGCTAAAATACTTTAAATATATATAAATTGCTGTACTTGTTTGATTTTGGTATCTCCAATATGTAAATTGCATCTTGAGCTGTTCCTGATGCTAACAACCATGCATCCTATCTTCTTGCAATTGATATTTAGCCATTGCTTCTCGCTTTTTCTTCACTACCTTCTCTAAGAGTACTTGCAGTTTCCTGTATCTGGTACCAACACTGTGTCGTCTGCATATATTATGTTGTTAAGATTGTGGCCGCTAATAATGAAACCTGGTAGTACTTCTCTTAGAATCTCTTAGAAGCAAGTCCCTGTATAAGTTGAATAAATCCAGTGAGAAGACACATCTTTATCTTAACCTCCTCCCTAGTTTTATATATTTACTAAATTCATTTTCTGTCCGGTTTATTGTCAGTATAGTTTCTGGATTATCCTAATACCCTTCCCGAACATTTCAGCAATCTTTTATGTGTCAAGTCACTTCAGTCGACCCGTGTTTTTGGTTTTCATTACTGTTGTACCATACCTATGGACGATAATGGGTGTGCCCTCACTCACATAAATACAGTAGTAAATACTCTATGTTTGTCTGCAGTCACCAGCTGTGCTGGTCAAACTCTCTGCCCCGGGGCAGAGAGAATCCTCAGACGAGGCTATATCGAAGAGCAGAGTCTCATCTCGGGAAACAGCTACCCGACACCGGTTTATACGGGGTCTACGAGGAATTTTTAGCCGAGTATACGGGCTCGGATACCCCACATTAAATTTGGCCTTGTGCCACATCTGACCGTGTGTAGCGGTTGGTAGATATCCTGCAGTTGGAGATTCGTCTCCAGCTGTACTGGTCAAACACTCTGCCTCCGGGCAGAGAGGATCCACAGACGAGACTATGTCTAAGGGTAGAGTTTCGTCTCGGGAAATATCTACTCGACCCCGTTTATTCCCGAGGAATTTTTGGTCGAGCCTACGGGCACGGATACCCAACAATAAATTCGGTCTTGTGTCACATCTAACCGCTAAGGGCGGTTGGTAGATATCCTGCAGAGAAATTCACTGTGAAATTCACTTGACTCACTTCTAGCAGTTGACTACTTCTTGTACGCACCGGTGACAAATCTTATATGCATTGTTCTTGTCCTAAGTATTATCGTTCATTACCAACCTTCGTTTGATTATTGTCTTCAGTAACCTTTCCTCAATCACAGTGATCGAAAAAGGTAATAATCTGTTCGTGCAATAATAGGTGTATGTGTACGTCTTTGCGTTGTCATAAAATTGATTCCCCAAAACGGAAATTACTTATAATGCAACCTGATATACACACTCGGGCACAGACACACACACACACACACACACACACACACAGACACACACACACACACACACACACACAGACACACACACACACACACACACACACACACACACACATATATATATATATATATATATATATATATATATATATATATGTGTGTGTGTTACTTCAATTTTTTTTAGTGGATACCCGTGTTTTAAATAAACCTCCGTTTTGATTTGCTTTTATGTTAAACGGTCAGGTTAACAACCCAAGCCAGTCTATCAGCCTGCGTTCTCGAAAAACTTAATGAAGAAACTATGTTCTCCGGCATTGTCGCACCCTGCCGGAGAGCACAGTTACTTTATTAGATAGTTTTTTAGAAGAAACTACCGTTTGATACGGTTTGCTTTAAAGTGTTCGACAAAAGATAGGGTCACAACCCTAGCCAGTTTCTATTTACCCTTTTAAGGAAGGTGCGTTCAGTTGTTCTTGAAAGTCCATATCTGCTCAGTTACATATCCGAAGCGTAAACAAAGAGTTAATTGATTTCTTTTTAATCCTACATTTTTATTACTGCAATCGTTTTTTGTGGATATCCGTGTTTGAAATAGACGCCTCGAATTTTTTATAATATTTTTAACAGTGTGTATTACGTCTATTACATTTACTTCAAGTTTTCTCGTGTACGCAGGCCTATGAACTCGGTACACATTGTTTAAAATAAAACTAATCACCTTGCCGTCTACTTCAGAATAAGTTGCAGGTCGGTTGATTGTATATGTGCGTGTGCACGCGCGCGCGCGTGTGTGTGTGTGTGTTGAAGAGATATAAATAGGCTTGAGAAAATGGACATACTCTTAAACGAGAAACCATGCTGAAGTTGAGGAATTCACGTTGCTTTTCAGTTTGTCTTCAAGTCAAAACAGCTCTGATGATTATTTTAATTTTTTCCTGTTTTCTCATTTTCCATTCTTTAATTCTTTCTTCCGCCGTTTTTTCTGTTTTTCTTCTTTTTCATATTTCGTTATTCATAACTTTCCCTATACTGACGTATTTCCTTCTTTTGTTATTTTCAATGTAATAACGTTGGTGATCACAACTTTCCATAGATTAATTTTCTTTATTATCTGAATTGCCATGAATTCTTGGCGTAGTTTCCCGTTGCCGGCATTACTCTTTGATATTCAATTTTCCTCCTCCGTCACTGGTTGCCACCCAAAACTAGAGAGCCCAATCTAAAGTTCTATTTAAAGCGTAACTGGGGAGGGAAGCGATGAATTCATGTGCTCACCAAGAGTAATTGTGCGAAAGTGAACGCAAGATTCTAGGCTGGAATTTGAACCCGGATTGTTGATTCCACTTTCCGTGCCTGTAACCGTTGCACAAGCCACACATCGTCTTCCTTCCTTAATTAACCTAATTTCAACTGCTCAACCTCTTTTCTACCCGTATTTTTTGTTTTTTTTTCTGTCGATGACATTTACCAACTTCATTCTGCTGCCAATACCCGCTCGCTAAATATGGCATTTCCGTTTTTGCTTTTGCTGTTCATCCATTTTTGCTTTTGCATGCTCGAATAAAAAGCGGCTCATACACACCACTAATAGTAAAGCTGTGTCAACAATGGCGAAACGGGCTTCCGTTTATACGGCTATTATAAACCCATTACTTCCTGTTTTGGAACAACAGGAAAAAATGAAAGGTGGAAGAGAGAAAAGAGAAGACAAAGTGTAAAGGAAAGAGAAAGGGTTAAGAATGAAGGACAGCAAGAATAAAAAGCAATGGAGCGTAAAGAATTGAAGTGTCAAGGAGAGCTTGGAAAGAAATGTAAAGAAAGATGGAAATATTAAAGAAAAGGACGTGGAAGAGCTAAAAGGGAATGGATAGGGGAAATAATGACAGAGAAGGTAAGAAAAATTGAGGAAAAGAAGATAAATCGATAAGGAAAGGAAAAAAGTTGCGAAAAAAGAAGAGTGAGGAAGAAGGTAAGCAAAAAATCTCTCTCACGGCGAAATGTATTCAAAAGTAGAGGGGAAGCAAATACTTTAAAAAGTAATAAAAAAGCCTTAAAGTAAAACAAGGAAAGAAACTGTGACTGAAAGAAAGCGTCAAAGAAATTATGGAAGTATTAATAGAGTATAACAGAGTTAGAAAAGCAATTCAAACAACAAATAGAAAAATAGTGTCACTTGTAAAAATGAGAAAATGACAGACATTGAAAGAAAACGAAAGCAAAGAATCACACAAAAAAGCGATAGAATGGGAAAGATATTGGATTTGGGTAGCATAAAGAGAGAGTAAAGAGATCTGTTGCAGATTATTAAGTGGAAAAAGTCAAGCTTTGATAATTATTGTTTTCTGTCAAAGACAACTTTATGAATCTTTCACTACGCCCGCTTGCTTTGTGGGCGTCGGTCCCTCGAGACCGAACTACCTCGTCGGATCGATAAACTGGGCACCGACCGGGGAAGGCTGGCGGAGTGCTGGGGATAGGAACTGAGGAAAGAGACACGCATATAACGGACTTAGTCAATGGCAAACAGAGGCACAATTAGAGGGCCCTACGTGTCGTAATTGGTGACGTCCGTTCTTTTCTTTGGCGGTTGTTTGTGCCTTTCCTTTCTCTATTTTTTTCCTATCCTTTCGGCCGTTTCTCATGTTTATGTCGCGTAGTAATTTACAGGAAATCAATACACTCCTCTAAATTTATTCAGATTGAAGAATAAAAGAAAAAAGTCGTAAATTAAAAAAGTAGTAAAACGGGAATATTTTTACTTCTTTATTGTCTTTTCTTTTTCTTTTTAATATTTCTCACGCCAAGGAAGTGCCTGATACTATAAAGTAATAGATAAGATCGATTCCGAGAAATTATCCAGGATACTGGGCAATTTTCGAAGAAGAAACTTTCGCAGTCTGTCTTTTGAAATGGCTTTTTAATAGGTAAAAACATCAGGAATAATGGCAAAATCAGTTTATATTTTTAGGGTGTACTCTCGTATGTGGAGGCGTTGAAAGTTAATTCGTCATGATGAGTTCAATTTATGCTCAGTTCTGTTTTCGTTTGAAAAGGCATGAAACTACCTCCCACCTATGTATTAAATAGCAGAGCATATTAGACTGTTTAGCCTTGGTGAGGCAACCGGTCCAAGAGAAGGAATACATTGAATTCAAAACCAGCCTGAAAAGAATTGGGTTCTGTCGAGTTATTTGACCCTAGATACACCACCGCTGCTATAACTGTATAATGTCGTACCCCAAATGTGTTACAGAACTCGTGACGTGGCAAGACGCAAATATAGAAAGTTAATGCTAAGAATTTATTTAGCTTTTACTTTATAACTGGCACTGAAAATTGAACCATTAAAGATATTAAGTTCCTATAAATATTAAACAGAAAAAATAAGGAATAACCTGCGATGGCAACTTATTTACACTACCTACTAACAGGCAAGTGTTTTGATTGGAGCTCAGCCATTAATTAAGTCGAGAAAGAATTTGAAACGTTTCCACTGGCGGGTGTAGGGGTTAATAGACATCCACCATCACTGGCGATGGACTTCTCTACTGATTCAGTTTTTATACAATGGACACGCACGAATAGATTATCATAATGAATGGTCCTGGTCTAATTTTTCAGTTTGTGTGTGTATATTTATATACGATAGCATATCAGTAAATCTATAGTCCAACAAGTAGTTATTAGCCGCATTTGGATGGGAAATTTTTCACTGTATAATATTCACCATTAAATTAATTGCCATAACTAAAAAGGAAACTAAGTTGGAAAAATAAATATTTGTTGTGTTAAATAAACGCTTTATTCTTAGAAAAGGAACGATTTCTCTTCGTACGTATGTATGTATTTGTTTCTTTTGTTTTTATTTTCCTTTTGTCAACAGATTTGTAGGTAGTGTAACGGATATCGACGCGGCATTAAAAATCAGCGCGCAAAATCCAATTTCCAGGCACGTTTCTTGCGTCCACTTTTGGGCTAATGCTCTTTGAAAAGTCATGATTCTCCAGCTAACTAGAGGTAAAATAGCAAAGTAAACTGAGATCTCTAGCTTTCCGTGGAAACCATACTAAGAGAAGGAGAGGTCTGAATTTTAAACTGTAGGCGACGGGAAATCACTCTACTATCTTTCGCAAGAATGCATAGCATTTCACAGATAATAAAGAAAAATAATCTATGGAGACCGATGACAGCATTTTTGCTGATTGGGGATGGCATTAAAAGAAAACAGCGACAACCAATGTTGCAATAACGGATGGTCTCTTTTGAATTCTAATCATCGAACCATTCTCTTTTTTTTTTTGGCTTGACTACCTGTTGTATATTAGACGCAAAGAATTCATTCTATCCAGCGTTTCATTGATTGCATTTTTTTTTAAGCTTATAACCCCAAGCGAGGCTGGAAGCCACTAGTACGGAAAGGGTTACAGTAGGTTTGGAGGAAGAGCAGATAGGAGTGGTAAAGGAGAGGATGTGGGGAAAGATAGTGGATTGATCAAGGCAAGGGGGTTACAGAAGATTTGGAGCGAGAGCAGATAGGAATGAAAGGTGAAAGGATGTGGAGAAGGGAAGTGGATAGATCAAGGCAACTGGAGATGTCGATTGACGTTACACTTAAATAGTTGGAGATTGTATTTGTCAGGGAAACAGGAATAAGGAAGGGAGATGTGCGAGACATGAAGCTATTGGAGTAGAAGAGACGTCTACATCTAACAGTTTCAACGGTGAAGGGGTGGGAACGGGATGCCAGCCTCGTAGGACGTTTAAATACATGAGGCTTAGGAACCAGCGAAAGCAGCTCATCGGAGCAATTACCGTGAAAGTATTTGTACAAAAGACAGAGAGAGGCAACGTCGCGTCTGTGAGAGAGCGACTGCAGACGAGATGACAGATCAGGGCCAATTACATTGCATATCCGTCTCTGGATCTTATCAAGAACCCTGAGGCAAACAGCAGGGGCTCCAGACCATATATGGCAGCAATACTCCATGCAAGGGCGAATGGTCGATTTATAGATTTGGAGGATCGATTCCGGGGAGAAAAATTTCCTGGCTCGGCACAGGGAGCCAACTTTCCTTGCGGTGCATGATGCAATTGACTCGATGTATTTGTTCCATCTCAGATCAGCGGACAGCGTGAGACCGAGCAGCCGCAGAGAGGAGCTCTCGAGA
The DNA here is from genome assembly GCA_964036315.1 of Acanthosepion esculentum. Classification (NCBI taxonomy): domain Eukaryota; kingdom Metazoa; phylum Mollusca; class Cephalopoda; order Sepiida; family Sepiidae; genus Acanthosepion; species Acanthosepion esculentum. Next base: position 59,532,108 of record OZ038481.1, read on the forward strand.
AGTTTGTCTTCAGACATTCTAATGGGATGCAGGGATGGATCCCTGTGGTGGTTAATAGAGAGTAGTTTTGTTTTAGAGGCGTTAAAGTTAAACATCCATTTCTTGCCCCAGTTCACAACCGATTGGAGGTCCTTTTCTAATCCAACTGCCAGGTTAACTTTGTCAGCATCACTAGATTTGTGTTTGAGACAGGAATAAATTGTGGTGTCGTCCGCATAGATGCCGACTTGGGAATCTATGGCGTCAGGAAGGTCGTTTATGAATATGAGGAACAGAGTAGGGCTTAGGATGGAGCCTTGAGGAACACCTGCGTTAGTGGGATAGGAGCTGGAGATGAATCCATTGAGAACGACCTTCAATTCACGGTTTGACAGGAATGATTGTATTAGGTCAAACAATCGACCTGTAATACCATAACCCTGGAGCTTGCGAAGAAGGCCGGCATGCCAAACTCTATCAAACGCTTTGGAGATGTCTAGGATATATGCCAATAAAATATAACGTTTAAAGTTGAACCCACTCTATTCAGTCAAATTTTAGATTATGTTCATTAATGTTTATCAAATCTGCCTGTATCAACGACTTCACATTCCTTGAGGCTAGGCTTTTACTGGGCGGAAGATATGAATTAGCCCTCTTTTATCAGTTTATGGCATAACGAGATCACTTGGCCTCGAAATCATGTGATGTTGCCTGGAATGACCGCGAAGATCACTCAACATTGTCCCCATTACACACAAGTATTTCATCATCTAATGATGTTCCTGTTTCCTATATGCTATATTATTTCCTCTTCTAAATTGTAATGTTTTCTTTATTGACTGTCTTGCTCATTGCTATATAAGCGTGTGGGTGCCTTTGATGCAAAGGTTTCTATACATGTAATTGCGTAACCCTGATAATATGTACGCGTATATACGTGTTCGTGTGTTTGTAAGTATACGCATTCACCTCTGACTCTCTGTATTTGTGATAATCTTCATATTGAGATTAGCTAGATTTCTTTCAATTTTGTTTGTTTAGCGGCATATCAACTCCTTATGTGGCATTTAATGTCGAAATTTAATTTTCTTGGGAGCATTAGTAATTTCTTTTACACAAATGTATTTCTGGTAATTTTTTGTTTTTCACAAATATACTGCTGGTAATTTTTTATTTTTTTATTTTTAACAAAAATATATTGCTGGTAATCTTTTTACTATGAAACTATTGCGGTATTTTCACTGTAAAATGTACTTTTATGCTTTCATAGTATTTTGACCCCAGTTTGGAGGCTTACTATTTGCCCATAGTTGGGACCCTAACAGGTGCTACAACCCTGGGTCTGGGTGAACCTGGGAACAACAACAACAACAGTAGCGGTTCCACGCTCCTCAAAACCTCCCGATTAGAGGCCTTGCTGCAGGATGTAGTTTATCTTCATACCCAGGTCGGTTTTCTCATGTTCATTTCTAATGGAGTTTTTAGGTAATATAATGAACATAATACTTGTATTGTCACTTCCTTTTTTGCTTTGCTGTCGTGAAAAAACTTACGAACGTTTTATCTCGCTAATGTAAATTTTGTTGAAATAAAATACATTTTTCTGGTCAGCGAATCATGTCAAAACAAAGGTTTTTCAAATTGCCTTATATATTTAAAGTTAGAATTGATTTGAAAAAACTGTTAAATTCAAGCGACAATAGCTTTCGCTTCATTTTTTATTGTATTTTTGTAACTTACGAATAACTTGTAAAGAATTGAGCAACATAAAACTTATACTTATCAAAAATAATTTCTGCAACCATGTCAATATCCAGATATAACCAAAAATTTGCACCCTAACTATAAGCAAGATTAAAAAGACCTAAATTACTCAAATATTGCATGATTGTCAGTTTCATGCTTCAATGCGATTTTCAAACCATGAGCTGCTGCTCTGCCAGCAGGCTGTATATATAGCAGTCTATATATACAGGTCAATGGGGTATTAAGGTAAGTTTGGGAAGAGAGATCAGTCACTCACAAGTCTCTTGTTTTCTAATGCAGATGGCTATTTATGCTTATAACTTTTAAATTGCTTATTTATGCTAGTTGGGTGCTTGGTGAAAGTGTGTATTTAGAAAAGGTTTATTTATGGTTTTGACATATATATATATATATATATATATATATATATATATATATATATATATATATATATATGTGTAATAGACTTTACAGCCCATAATGCACCAGTCGAGCTGTTGACCTCAGTGTACAAACACACACACACACACACACACACACACACACATATATATATATATATATATATATATATATATATATATATATATATATATATATTGTGTATTTGGACAGCAATGCCTCTTTTATAAAAGTCTATTTAAAGACGACTGACAAGGTACTGTGATTATGCTTTTGTCATTTAATTTTTCTGTGTGTCCTTTTCTGGCCCAGTGTGTAAAATCTGTACAAAGGATGTGCATTCTTTTAGCCGTTATCAAGGACGGTTTTTTATTCTTTTATTTTTTAACTGAATGTGTCGGTTTTTATGTATGCATCTGAAGGAATGTTTTATTTTCCAAATACGGTCAGCAATTTTTGGGCCGTGTTCATAGTTAATGTTACTTAGTGTTCGGTCTTCCATTTTTATTATTAGTGCTTCCATTATTTTTAATCTTTTTTCATGCACATGAGGCTATTATACTTGCATTTCCTACTAGTATTTTGTGTATGAAATTTGCTAGGTTTCCGTGTGTGTATAAATGAATCCTAATTGACCTATGATCAGATAGATGTAACATTAGTAGTCTAGATAGGCATTTAGTTGTATGCCCAATATAATTAATTATATTTGGTTTAATCCGGAAAAAAAACAGTTCCTTAAGGGGCATGTGAACTGATAATTAATATTGGTTCTCTGTAATTTAGATTTTACCGCTGTGTTGAAATTATTGATAAGTTTAGCTGTTATAAAAAAATTTGTACTAGATAAATTAATTTTCTTGTTTTGTTCGACTGGAGTTATATATTTCTTTACGATATCTTTACACACTTTGTTTCCAGACAAGAAAACACTTGTACTAGCACAAAAAAATAATTAAAAGGCTTACTCGCAATACCTTGTCAGCTGTCTTTAACGAAAGTTTTACACACACATATATATATAAATACCATCTTCTCGAGAGCCCCTCCCTGCGGCTGCTCGGTCTCACGCTGTCTGCTGATCTGAGATGGAACAAATACATCGAGTCAGTTGCATCAGCCACCGCAAAGAAAGTTGGTTCTCTGTGCCGAGCCAGGAAATTTTTCTCCCCTGAATCGATCCTTCAAGTCTATAAATCGACCATTCGCCCATGCATGGAGTATTGCTGCCATATATGGTCTGGAGCCCCTGCTGTTTGCCTTGGGGTTCTTGATAAGATCCAGAGACGGATAGGCAATGTGATTGGCCCTGATCTGTCATCTCGTCTGCAGTCGCTCTCTCACAGACGCGATGTTGCCTCGCTCTGCCTTTTTTACAAATACTTCCACGGTAATTGCTCTGAGGAGTTGCGTTCGCTTGTCCCCAGGCCTCGTGAATTTAAACGCCCCACCAGGCTGGCATCCCGCTCCCACCCCTTCACCGTGGAAACTGTTAGATGTAGACGTCTCTTCTACTCCAATAGCTTCATGTCTCGCACATCCCGCCTATGGAACTCCCTTCCCTACTACTGTTTCCCTGACAAATACAATCTCCAAAGGTTTAAGTGTAGCGTCAATCGACATCTCCAGTTGCCTTGATCTATCCGCTTCCCTTCTCCACATCCTTTCTTTTCTCATTCCTATCTGCTCTCGCTCCAGATCTTTTGTGGCCCGCTTGCCTTGATCGACCCACTGTCTTTCTCTTCTTCCTCATCCCCTCCATTGCCACTCTTATCTGCTCTTCCTCCAACCCATCTCTAACCCCTTGCGCGATAGTGGCCTCTGGCCTTGCTTGGGGCGATATGATTAAAATATATATATATATATATATATATATATATATATATATATATATATATATATATATATATAATGTCTTAGTGAAGAGGGGGTCATGCATTCTTTTTTAAATGGTTATCTACGTAGGCTTTTAAAATTTTTAAATGCTTTAACATTTATTGTCTACTATAAATAAGAAAAGTAGGCTTTTTATAATCTTCTTATCGCGTAGACCTCTTGTTATTTTCCTTCAGATTAAAAGTTTAAATACAGGGACTGTAAAGCGAAGCTTACCGATTTTTCCAAAGGTATATTTACTTTGATGTGCACGCTGCACAAATTTCCCATTGAATTTAAGAATGTATTCTATTTTTTAAATAACTCGTTGACGTGTTTTTATTGGTGAATGAATAAGTAAATAAATAAATAAGAACACTCAAACTGTTTCTAGTCTTCTTTCAAATGTTTTTATTACATTCAGGACAGCGTCAATAAATTGAAGTAATAACAGTGATCATTTTATTTACGGTAACTATTTTAATTCTGAATAAATTATACTGATTAAAACAAAGTAAATACGCAAACATAAATAATAAAAAAGTATGTTATAATTTACTACTATAAAATAATAACTATTGATTATTTAATAAAACTAATTAATTTAACACTACCTATCTAACAAACAGATTTGCGCGTCGGCTGTTAAATTAATTAAATTAATTACTGTATATCTATTTCATATGTATTATGCAGAAATCGGCATTAATTAAAACAAATATGACATAAAAAATCTATGAAGGGGAATCAACTTTCTAATTCATCAAATATCGTAATGTGATTCATGTCAAATAATTTCCTAACATAGCGAAGTAAGTTGAAAACTACATTGTACTTCAAAATTTGATCATTATAATTGTTAAAATTTATTCTAAAGCATTTCATGTCGGTGAAAACTGCTTCTGTTATATGAAAGATACATGGGAGACAGAAAATAATTACAGGAGATGCACCCAAAATTTTAAAAAGTAGATATTTTGCATTTGGAATATATTAGTAAAATCTGTTAGACACAGATACACATATATATGTGTTTGTATACTTATATATGCGTGAGCATACATATATATGTGTGTATATACATATATATGTGTGTGATGGTACAAACACACACGCACACACGCGCACACACACACACACATATATATATAAAGACATTTATGTTATGTTTAACGTTCTTTTTATAGATACAAGTATTTAAGCAAATATCTATAAAAAGAACGTTAAACATATCATAAATGTCTTTAAATAAATTGTCGGACTTTGTCCAATTCAAATATATATATATATATATATATATATTTATATATATATAATTTTAAAATTAATATTTTTCTTCAATCCGACATTATTATCAGTAGACGTTATTTTTAGTGGCTACACATGTTTGACTTTCTCGCCCAGTTGTTTTTGTTTTATTCTTAAACAATGTAATTAAACAACTGACTGAGATCGAGGAATCCTGCTAAAAAAATGTTACCTACCGACAGAGATCGAACTTGTATTCCTTTTTCCATTAGAGAATCCACTTCATTAGCCGAAAGTTACAGCTTCCAGTTTTTGATTGAGCAAAGTTAAATTTGAATTTTTAAGCAACGCACATCTCCACCAATCTATATCTGCTACCAGCATTTTTGTAGCATAAACTTAAGCAACAGTAATTTTAAATGATTTTTTCTTCAATATATTATTTATAATTATAATAAAAGTCATCTTAGTGGCTACTCAAGTTTGAGTAACTATCCGCGCTTTCTGTTTTGTCATAAACAGTGAAATTAATTAATAACAACCTGCTTAGATCAAGAAATCTAACGAAAATAAAATTATGTCAGTATTTGTGGTGCAGACCGTTGTTTTCTGTTGTTATAACGTGTGTGTGTGTGTGTATATATATATATATATATATATATATATATATATATATATATATATATATATATATATATATATATATATATATGATGAAAGAAAAAACGAAATTGCTCTTTTAGCATGCGACAGCGTGTGCACCTCACATGAATTAATTTCAGGCTATGTGTATTTCTTCGGGCCGACACAACCCCACGTGTTTGCAAGGTCTTTTATCGAGCTGCCATTTCTAGACAATCGGCCAAACAAAGCTTGACAAGTTTCTATTTACACGTCAGGGCACCAGCCTGTTCCGAGCTGTCGTTCTCCTAGACTGGTTGACAACCAAGGCTCGGTAGCACTGTTGGCCCTTCTATTTAAACCATCGCATGGGTAGTGGGTGGGGCAAGTGATTGGTTCTTGTTACGTAGATGTACATAACGAAATCCGATAAAATCAAACACGGCGCGTCGATTTCTCTTTCGAAGTTGTTAACCATTACACTACTCGCACATCCTTGCAAAGACAAATAACAATTGTTGAATGAAGAACCTTCTCCTTTCAAGTACGTTTCATTAAATGTGACAGAACAGGTTATCTTATTAATAGCAATTTAATACTGTCTTTTCATTATTTAGACAATCGTCGAAAATTATAAACAGAATATGTGAATGCTTTTGTCGTACAGTTAATGTACCACTAAACAATGATAATCATAGCCTGCCAGGTAAGTGAAAGAGTTTAGTATAATAGAAATACGCAGAGACTTCTCTCGCCAAGGAGCCTATATCGCCACTATTGTCGGTGTTTGAACCCAGATCAGAACTGAAATTCCAAATGATGGTTTTAAAAGCACTAGGTTCATTCTTACTTGGAATAATTGGTATCTTTGCTATTTCGACCGATGATACTTATTAGACAAAAATTGTAATTTATTAAACTTGCACTAATTTCGGAATTCTCAACAGTTTACGTTCAAGATACTACAACATCGACTTTCTTCACAAGATAACTTCTGTCACAATGTGAGATAATTAAAAATAATAACGATAAAAACAAACTGAATGTGATAGTTATATTAGCCATTTCCTTATTCGGCATTCATTGACCGAGCAGCCAGTGTTTTTTTGTGTTTTTTTTATTTTATTTTATTTATTAAATCAATTTTCAGGGAATAGGTTTCTCATACCCAATAACTGTTAGCGCACTTTCTGTTATCGATGGGGTTTCCTTCCTAACCCTTATTTTTGAAGTAATGTAAAACGTCAACATCTTGATTCTGTTATTATTTTCTCTTCGAGTTAAAACTGTTATCCATTTTGATGATTGATGTTGAAAGTCATCAAGGGATGTGTATTCGTTGTTTGGTACAGTTCTACAGGTTTCATTCACTCAAAGTCATAGACTAAGTTAGACCGGGCGTCAAAATTTAAATTCAAATTCGAGCGTTCTGTATCTTTAACGTTTCCATGCAAACTGTATACACTAGCTGTTACATTTCTTACCACCTCTAACTTTCCCTTCCTAAAGCTGATTCCATTAATTTGTATGAAGAAGTTCTTTATCTGGACGAAATACGTCACTAAGATGTTTTTTGTTGTTTTTTGTTTTTTTTCATTTTATCATCCTAAATGTAATACTTGTTGTCAAAGGCATGAGATAATAACTGAAAATTGTATCTAATGTCAACAGATTGGAAAAACTGTCTTACTTATTGCTGATATCCATTGTGAATGCGATGATAAATTAGGGGAAAAATAAAACCGTTCTTTCCCAAATGTGTATCGAGGTTATTTGATTAACGTTGCACATTCCAAATCAATATTGTCTTTCTTGAAGTTCAACTTCGAACGATACTGTTATTAGATTTATTTATGGTCGAAAGAGTTTTCATTTTTTTTAACTTTCTTTGATTATTCTTGTCTAATGTTTAAAAAGTGTATAGTCGACTCCTCCGCTAAGAAAATATTTAGTTACTATATTTACAAAAGGAAAGAAACATAAAAACAAAACAAAAAACATCATGTAAAGAATAACAATTTTGCAAGATAATTCAGAGCGGGAGATTTTAATGACTGTCTGCGGAGTGTATGGATAATTGGTGTCCGTGTTGCTGCTGCAAACATTGGTGGTTGGCCGCTTCTGTTTAAGTTTGACACGAAATTAAACCTTGCGATTTAGGAAAGCAAAGGAATTGTTTAATTGTTCCTCCTGGCAAATAGAAATAAAATAAAATGAATAAACATCTATTTGCGTTTCATTCATTAATAAAAGTAGAAAGACAATTTTAATTAGCCTCATATTAAGGGGTGAATATTTTTTAAATTCATTAATGTCGACTTACCTTGTTTTGAGGATGAAAGAAACAGCGAAGCATATAGGTATTTTTCATACCACTATTTAATTGCAAGAAAGTTTTATATGCCATAAAATGAAAACGCTGCTGTGCGCTATAAAATGCGAAAACTAAACGATGAATCAGGTAAGGTTGTTGACATATTCCAAGAAAAAGTATTTCTATTCTGTTATTTATAATATATGATTTGCGATTTTATAGGATGAAAATTATTCTTTTGTACAAATTTTAAAGAAACGTATATAAAATCATATATAAGGTGTTTATATATTTGATATCATTTGAGATACAGATATCTGAGTTTGTAGGAAAATTAAATTAAACAGGCTTATTCATTAAAATTTGAATGAGTAATTCAAAGTATGTAGATTACAAGAACGATTTCATAATTTTTCAATATGCGCACTACTCGACCATCTCCTTCTATAATGCTGGTCGTCCAAATCCTTTTGCGCTGCACAGACATCCTTCATCTATAAATGTTTTGTGTCATGTCCAAATCTGTATTGGAGTTGGTGCATTTTTAGCGAATTTTCTCATAACTGCACAGAAATGTTGAACTGCGCTCGAGCACAAAATGTATTTTCATTTCCAGTGAATGACATTTCTATATCTAAAAACAAAAATGAAACATATCATTTTGTGTTGTTTCTAAACACGTAGTTAAAATTTGAGATCATTTGAATGAGAATTGTTCAAGTTATTAGATTAATAAATGATGTCAGTTTTTCTGAAACCCGCTATATAAATAATTACTTGAAAGATAAGTCCAATTAAATAGAGGTTATCGTTGATTTTATTGAAAACAGTGTTCAATATCCTTGAGATAGAGCAACGTATAGTATAATGTTACGTTTTTTAGATCTTATTAAAAATCGTGGCAAGCATTCGCGTAAAAGACGTAATATAGACGAATTACATCGCGATTAAGATCTAAAAAACGTAACATTATGCACACACACACACACACTCTCTCCGTATATATATATATATATATATATATATATATATATATATATATATATATATATATATATATATATATATATATATATATATATGGCTTCCGTTAATGTCTCCTGAAGAGAGTAATGCAACGTCCTCATCGTTCTATGTGTTCCTGCGCTTTCCTTGGCAGGTAGGTTTTACAAAGTGGAAGCGCCAGCATCACGCCCAAGTGGGTTTGGATCCAGAGTTTTCCTTTTAGACTGATTCCAAACTAGGCTAGGGAATCCAGAGTGCTACACTATTTTCCCCATAGTTTGTAGAGAGAAGAGAGGAATTCATATTTTCTCAAGAATATTTGTGTGACAGTCAAGGCGAAGAATTTTTCCTATTCCAATTTACATTCACACCCAGGCATATATATATATATATATATATATATATATATATATATATATATATATATATATATATATATATATATAGTGTGTTTAGACAGTAAGAATTAACCTTAACAAATTTTCTTAAATTCCACCGACAAAATCTATTTGAAATCTTTCCAATTTCCAAGAGAGATTTTGTATATCGACATTGAAGTTAAAAATAAAATATTTAAATTTCATGTTCCTTCCTTGTTTTGTTAGTACTTTTGACTATGTCGTTAATTTTGAAGAACTGGGTGTTGTCAATATAGTAAACAATATTTTCTTTACTAAATAATGGCAAATTCTTTAGATCTTTAGGTCGTTGGAATTGTAATCATTTCAAAGTAATGTCATGTATAACGGTTAAACGAAAAAGCATGTATTGAATATTAATACGTGTTGTTGTTTTTACAATTTCCAAATAAGAATTAATATAATTAAAACATAATACAGACTAACCATTGGTAATAATTTTATATTTTTATTTTATTAATATTATTTAAAATATATATATATAGCAATATATTGACACATTTAATGTCGAACTGTTTACTCCGAAATCCAATGTATAAAAAAATTTAAAAAGTAGTATTGTGTATGACGATATATATATATATATATATATATATATATATATATATATGTATATATATATATATATATATATATATATATATATATATATACAGAAATATAGTCTTAAAGTGTGCTATATTTATGGGGTAAAGTGCTCAATATCAGAGATAGAGCGTGTGTAAATATAAAAGTGGACATGGAAGTCAGCACTTAGAGGCGACACTCTGTTTCATGCTAGTGCAATCGTCAGGCGCCTGACGATTGCACTAGCATGAAACAGACTGTCGCCTCTAAGTGCTGACTTCCATGTCCACTTTTATATTTATATATATATATATATATATATATATATATATATATATATATATATATATATATATATATATGAGAATTATTGGATTTTTCCCTATTATTCCGACATATTCTTATTAATTTATATTTAGTGAATACCCATAGATTTGTTGACGTTCCCTTTATTTTAAATAGTATTTTATTTCGTCTCCCAGCTTGAACATTCGAGAAATCTTATTAAAGAAAGGTGCGTTTTTGATCTGGTCATATATATATATATATATATATATATATATATATATATATATATATATATATATATATAAAAAAGATAGATATAAACACCTCCCTTTCCTTCTCTAGTTTCGAACACATGTCTTTCGTCTACCTCCTCCTTATACCAACTTTTTAAGCCTGAAAAAATTTGTCACCCATATTTTTGTATGAAAATGGAGATCTGATGAATTAGGACCAAAATCCCGGCCCTTAGGAAATAAATTGTAATCCCATGAACTCTTAAATTGATCTGTTTCTTAATATAATTAATATTTGTTCTGTTTTTACATTGAGCTCTATGGATTACATCTTCCTTGGAATTATCCATACGGATTACCAAATAACCTCATTAACTTACTAACTATATATATATATATATATATATATATATATATATATATATATATATATATATGAACGGGTGTAAATAAAATATTACAGTGTGATGGATAAATTGTCGTCTAAATTACATTCTCCTTGTTTAAGTTGGTGAATGCTCTCATAATCTTTGATTTCATTTCATCTTTGATGTTATAAGGAGTTTTATTGGTCTCTCGCTCAACTGCATCGCGAACATAATAATCATGGGTGTTGCAATCTGGGTTGTTGTGTTCCAGATGTAACGGGTGATTTGTTCACAGAAATTGCCTGACACTCATAACTCCTAAAGGAACATGATGTAGGCCTCCGGGTTGAGTCTGAGCCACTTTGGGAAGGTGAATGGAGGCATAAAGTCGCCATAATTAGTAATCACTCGAAATAAAATGATGTTAACTGCCCTCTTCACTGTCCTCAAATTGACATCCAAACACACTGACATTTTCGTATTGGTGCTTCTGACGCGAATGCCAAGCAGTAAAGCCTGCCTTTTCCAAATTTCTGGCAGCCGTGAATTGCGTCATAGTGCTCTTTTTCTCACAGACGATACCCAACTTACTCTATTATACTGTGCCGTCGACAAAATCAAAAACAAGCAACGCGCATACGCGAAATTAAAAACATAAAATGATGACAATTTATCCATCGCACCCTGTATACATGGGTTATTAACAGCTTCTCGATCCGTGCAAGTAATAATTGCACAATTTCTGTTGTTTGCTCATTTGGTTAGATTTTTTTCTCTTTTTAAATAGTGCTATTTTTAAGTCAATTTTTTTTCTATTTTACTAAGAGAAAACACAGATAAGTGTATATGACTGTCCATTAATACAATTATTTTTTTAACTTTAATGAATCAATCCTGGGTTAGATTATCAACTCCGAAACGTTCAAATTTAGCAGCAATTTTCCCACTTATTTAGCGAGTCGCTGCCATTTGTCATAATAAATAGAAAAAACTATGGTCTTAATATAACAGTCTTATTCTTCTGTGTGCCTTGTCCCTTCAGGACATGGGGATCATGGATCTCCGCAACTTTTGTATCTCTGAGTAAGTTTTGTCCTTTTGCTCTCTCTGCTATAGTCTCTGTTCTGCCAACCATTTACATAAACTCGTTAGATGAATTAATCGATAATTTCAATATGTCCTGTCGTGTCAAATTCCCCAAATCCTCTTTCCTCAGTATGTGCCCTAAAATGTCATTTTCCTTTTTCCTTGTTTTTTTTTATTCTACGTGTAAGAATCCTTTTTGTTTCTTGCTTTCTGAAAACTTCGTCGTTGCTCTTATGTTCAGTCTCGGAATCCTGCTATAGAAGCAATTCCTGTTGCCTCAAGAGTTTTCTTCATCTGTGATGAGATTACTAAGCATTATCTGTCATAGAGTAGGATCGATATTAAATAAGAGTTCAGCATTCTTTTTTTTTTGTTTAAAATATTCCTGTCTCTTTATACTTAACTTAGCTTTTGGAAGGTATATTTTGCTATTCTAACCCGCCTTCGAATTTCGATGTCATAATTTCTGACCTAAAACACTACCTGAATATTTAAAGTCTCGTACTTGCTTGATTCTGACGTTTTCAATTCGTAGTTCACATCATGGGCCATTCCATTTGCTGACAACCATACATTCTATCTTTTTACAATTGATCCTTAACATTTCTTCTCCCTTTCTTTTACTACCTTCTGTAGGTGTTCTTCTAGTTTCCTTTACGTGTCTGCTATCAGCATTGTCATCTGCATATCTTATGTTGTAAAAATTGTGGCTGCCAATAAATTACTTGTTCAGAAAACATTATTTTGGATATCTTTAAGTAGATGCCTTGAATCATTAAATGTGTATTATAAAAAAGTTAACTTCCAATATTTTTTTCAGTTGAAGATAGTTCAATTGGATCAAAATTTAAAAATAACAGTCCAACTTCAAAGTAAATTTTAAATAACTACAGTAATATGGCATTGAATGAAGATTTAAAAATGTTGTCTGATTCATCACGAAAGATTAAATAATAAAGACTAGTAAAATATGAACCATTAAAAGATATATTTTTGACATTTATTTCTATCAAGAAAAAGAATTTTATGTGAAACATCTTTACCGGTTGAGGCAGGATACTTGCTATGTCATTCATGTAGCCTTGTAGACAGAATGTACACACAGGGGACACACAGCGTAACTTGATCGTCGGAAATGCCGTTGCTTGACATCCAGGCAAACAATCGTTGCGAATTAAAAGCAATGTTTACGGACAGACACATTCCGTTGCTGCCCAATAAAAAAAAAGCAAAAGCACTTTTAAAAAAATAGAAGCTATACACTGGGTTTTATTTGCGTTACTTCACCCCCAACCGCAGCCAAATCAACACCATCACGACGGTCAAACGTCAGTAAGAAAAGCAGACACTTCTTGTAAGTTTGTACAGGGAAAATGCCGGCGCTGCAAGAACCTGCTAGAAGTTTTTTTAGATTCGTTAATGGCAACGGGGTCAGCTAAATGGAAAAAATAGTCAATACAAAATCTAAAGACAAGTGTGTGTTGTCAAAATAAAACAATGTTTAACTGATTTTGTTATTTTTATTTGTTTTTATGATTGATTCGTTTTCTACGGCTTATCAACACTTTGCGGGTTATTTAAAGCCAGAAAGTAGTTTTAGATTGTAGGAATTTTTTGTAGTTAATAATGATTTAGCAATACAAATCTTACTAATTAACCCATAGCTGAGGGAAGAAGAGGTGGATCCATACCTTTCCTAATGGTATTTGCGCGTAAGTGAATATGACGAACCCAACGGGAAATGGAATTCGGCGCTCCGATTAACAATTCCGAGCCATTATCGATTACATACCCGCACATCCCAACTTACAGTACCTGACATTTCCAAGCGGTCACCCATCTAGGTCCTGACCAGGCTCAACGTTTCTTAATTTCAGTGATCGTAAGGGAACAAGTATTTCAACGCTATATGGCCGTAAGTCTATTTTTATTTGTCATTTTCCCCTTTTATCAGATCATGTAAATCATTAAATAAAATTACGAAAATAACAGGAAAAAAAGCAAATTCCTATTTCCAGTGACATTACTTCGGCTTTTTATTACGTTTCAATCTTTGTCTTGTATTTCCTTAAAACTAATTTCTGGGGCGATACTAATGGAACTAAGTCCAATTACAATTGGGGATTGAAATACGAATGATTATGAGGTTGAACTCGTTACCTTTGCAGGTTGTGATTCGCGAAGTGGATACCAGAAGACCTGAATCAAATTTAATGTCAATAAGGGACATTTATTCTAAGAGAAGTTGATCTGTGGTGACCCCAATATGTACTGATCACACTCTAAGTATCACCGAAGTAGACGTTGCACTCAAGCGTCAAATAACCCAGGTGGCTAAGCCGGATGACCCGGAAGATGGCTTCCTAGCCGCCAGATACATATTTGCGCCTTCATTTTTTATCATTGGCTGCACTCGACATGTAAACAGGTGGTTGCTCAAGGTGCGCTTAGTATGTGTACACGTGGGATAACCGGGTGGCGGGTAGATATATAAGCATTCCATCAAAGGGGGAAGAAAAAAACAATGCCGCTTACATACTAGCGAGAAGAAGAATCCACGTTTCGGAGAAAAACCCCGTAAGTTACACACCGACCTCTCGATATTAATTGACAATGTGTGGAGTTGAATAAACAATAGTATTATGTAAGAGATTTAATCTTGTGTTCCACAACGATAGCATCAGACTGCAAATATACAAGAAAATTAACTACAAACACTTTTAACCTTTTTATAGGATACAGGTTCGATTCCTGTCGGAGGACGAATATTTTCTATGAAAATTTCTCGGACTTTCAGGTCGGTAAATGTTGTTTAATACTGTTTATTAAAAGCAGGGCATTTCCTTAAATATCTGTATCTATAAAAAGAATGTATAAACATAAAATGTCTTAAAATAATTGTCGGATTTTGTCCATCATATATATATATATATATATATATATATATATATATATATATATATATATGTAATACCTATTATTAATGTTTTATAAACATCTTTAAAATACTGTCTATAAAAATGAAAGGAGTCGGCATTTTAAAATAAATGCAAAATGTATATCACAAAATGTATATATCACATTAAACATATTTCTTAGCTTAAAGAATTGTTCGCATGTTGTGATTGTTTACGTTACTATTCTTATTTCTCAAGATGTTATATATATGTGTGTGTGTGTGTGTGTGTGTGTGTGTGTGTGTGTGTGTGTGTGTGATATAACAATATATAATTTTGTATAATTTTATATATCAACAAATAGCATTTAAAAAATATATGGCCAACTGGAAAATTTCCTTGTGATGCGTTTCGTGCGCATGTGTAGACGTGATAACATCAACAAAGCCCAATCCAATGAAATCCTAACGGATGAAACGTGTCACAAGAAATTTTCCAGCTTGTCATATATATATATATATGTATGTGTGTGTGTGTGTATGTGTGTGTGTGTGTGTGTGTGTCGTATTAAAAAACTTCTTTAAAATGTTTCACTGATGAACTGCCGACATGCGCAAAAGAATTTTGTCTCACGAGAACAAAACGTGATTCACGTTAAACAGCTGAACGTAAGCTTTTTACGTTAACAGTATCGTTACAGAAATTACATTTTGACTAATTTCAACTCCGTGTTTATCTTTATTTATCTTTATTTTTTAAACAAATAACTTAAATTTCATTTTTATTTTTAAAATAAATAAAATTGTATTTTTATTTCTTAACTAAATAAAACTGCTGAAATTGATTAAAACCTTCTGTTTTGTAAAGTAAAATTATTTTTTCTGATGACGCCGGTTCATAGGCTAAGCATGTCAAAGTAGTCTATATAAAAAATACTGTGACTTCCGTCCATCCGTCCGTCCTTCTGTCACACTCTCTAAAATAGATATACATTAACCGATCGAAACCAAATTTTGGGGAGAAGTGCAAACAGCTATGTGGATACAAAGTACAGTTGGTTTTATTAGGGTGCGTAGCTTAGTACAATAAATTTTCATTAACTTTTTCGGAAAAATTAAAAGTTTTATTATTTAACATACAAAATACTCCAACTATTTAAAAAATCAATTTAATGATTAGAATAAAAAAAATATTTATTTTATAAAAATGCAATATTGTCTTTTGCATAACTTTTCTTCAAGTTTTTATATATATTTCATTCTGGTAAAATATAATGCACTGTAGTAGTTTCAACAATACTGTGAGGATTTCAACACGCGTCAGCGTACACTATTTACATTATTCGGACTATTATCCTCATCTTTGTCGCCATATTTATTACAACGTTTCGGCCGTTGTACGCTCCGGCCTTCTTCAGGTGGTTGGAATGTCGAACTGAACCCTTGTTAATTCCCCTCTCCAAGTTCTCCACTGCCTTAACCGAGTATTGAACTCACACTCTTTGGGTCCTGTCACTGGATCTAACTAACGCCTTTATCCCCTGTGCCATGTGTCCTTAACAGGAGATAACTGACAACTGGCATTCATTAAAACATGGCACGTCGAACTAGAACAGTCTACCCCAGTGAGTGAAATAAAGGGTTCAGTTTGACATTCCAGCCACCTGAAGAAGGCCGGAGCGTACAACAGCCGAAACGTTGTAATAAATATGGCGACAAAGATGCGGAGAATAGTCCGAATAATGTAAATAGTGTACATAATACCTCATCTCAGAAATATAGACAGATGCGTCAGTGTGTTGCAAAAGAAAATCTATTATATATAGATATATGTATTCATGTATCTTTCAATTTCTTTCTTTGTTGTCTTTAATTTAACAGTATCTGAAGAGAAAGAATTGATTTGAGAGGAGATCTGTCTTGTCACCTTGAAAGGGGGAAAAATCATAGACACATATAAAAAGACCGGAAATTACTTTGCAGTGCTAATATTTCAAATGACGCACGAGTGTCAAAAATAAGGTAAAATATTTCAGACATGTAAATGTCTGGAAAGTGTTTTAACAGTGGACAGAAAGTGCGCCATTGTGATACAAAGACGTATTAGGATGGCCAAAGATGCATTCCAAAAGCTAAACAAAACCAGAAAGATTTCGTTAGAAACAAAGAAAAAAGTATTGAACTGTTACTTGATATCTGTCCTCCTGTATGGCAGTGAATGCTAGACCATCACCTCGAAGAAGAGACTGGAAGCAACTGAAATATGGTTCTAGAGAAAGATGCTGAGGATACCATGAGCCGAACATGTGAGCAACAATGAGGTTCTGGTGAAAATGGAAACAAAAAGTAACTTTACATTTAACACCGGCATGAAGCAGTTGAAATTTCTGGAGCACATAATGTGAAAGGAGGACTTGGAAAATCTGATACTCAGATTGAGGGAAAGAAGGACAGAGAAAACAGCGCGTAACCTACTTCATCAGCTTGAGTAAATGGATGGTGGAACAGGGTTTGTGAGAAACAGTAAAAAGAAAACTTATTAAAATGTAAAAGGGACAGAAAGATGTGGAGGGCAATGATCGACTACGTCCTGAAGGGACACGACACATAATAGACAAAAGAAGTGTATGTTTATTTCAACACATCTATTAAGTCTTCTACATTATTTGAGAGCGTCTGAGAATCTAAATCTGTATATATATATTTATATACATGTATGATATATATATATATATATATATATATATATATATATATATATATATATATATATATATATATATATATATATATATCTTTTCCCGCGGAATTACTCCCATTATCGTGAAGGATTTTCTCCCGTGAACAGCTTCGCTTGACGCTTATCCAATATTTTAAAATGTCGCAAACTGTTTACAAGAAAACTCGTTTTAAAATGTTTTTCTCTTTTAGCTAATGTTTATTGATCGAAATCCGGCATACACATTGCTACATTGCGAAATGGGATTTAACTCCCTTTATCTAGTGAACAAAGATACGCGCGTCTATGACAATGCAAATGTACGCAGAGTTCTATGATTAAACAGTTAAGTTTTAATAAGCAAATGAAGTGTCATGTTGCTTTTGATCCTTAAAGAATATTTCCAGATTTTCCCGAATCCATAGAATTATATATTCTTATAGACAGATTTATACTTTATCTCGCAAACATTTGTAATGATGGAAATCGGTATGAAGATATATCGGCAATATACGTTTAAGCAAGAAAACAACATTCTCTATACCTATACATATATCTAACAAAATCTATTTTATTTTGTGGTATATTTCCTCATTTTATTTCATATTACGCTGCGCCAGATAAATGCCTATATAAACGTATATTGCTACAAAATCAGAATTTGCATTAATATTTTTATGATTATTATATTATATTATTTATTAGATTTTAGAGTTGCTGATGAGATATTTTAGTCAAACTGAGAAATTAGCTATTGAGAAATATCCTTGTGTCTGTATACTTCTGGTGCAATAAAATGGTTGTATTTCTCATATATATATATATATATATATATATATATATATATATATATATATATATAGGTTGTATTTCTCATATATATATATATATATATATATATATATATATATATATATATATATATATATGTCAATTTTTATCAAATAAATTGTTAACAATTAAAAATCTTTACATGGCGGAGACAAAAAAAAATGTGGAGTAACAAGCTGCCTCGTACGTATCACGTACGATTTCATTTCCATGTCTTTTTTTCAATGCTCTTTGGACTGTCATAGTTGAAACTCCTCTCAAACGTTTTATGGATTGGCTTAGCTCTCTTCTAATTGATCTCTTTACCTCGATGTTAAAATGATGATCTCTCTTCCTGTTGTGGCCTCGCGATCCAGTTTTCTTCTCTACTGTTAACTCTTTTAAAACTTATTCGCCGTTCTCTTAATGGTTC
The DNA here is from genome assembly GCA_964036315.1 of Acanthosepion esculentum. Lineage (NCBI taxonomy): Eukaryota > Metazoa > Mollusca > Cephalopoda > Sepiida > Sepiidae > Acanthosepion > Acanthosepion esculentum. The sequence continues at coordinate 59,551,120 of OZ038481.1, forward strand.
TTGATGGAAGCCAAAATATGAACGTTGGTACCATTACTGAAGGCCTACATGGTGTTTTCATCTCACCATTGCTCAGTTGAGAAAACAGTGGAGCTGGCACAAAACGATTTTAAACTTTTCTCTTTCTAGCTGAATAACTCAAAGGATATTAGATAATTTAATTTAGATATTAAACATTTTGCGGGATGCTGTAACACGATTGGGGAAATTTTGCTGTTACACCCGGTGTGTTTATATGGACATTTTTACCTTGTTTTGGTGTCAGGAACCCGCTCCCAAAGTATTTTTATATTGTATCTTGGATTGTACATTTAACAGCGTCTACCGTAAACTTTAAACATAACTCAAAATGAAGGATTTGCGGAGATATGTTTATAGGGACATTTTTTCTTCCTTTGGTGTACCGAGCCCGAAATTTTTTTAAAGTATTTTTAATACACTCTCTATATCTAATACAAACAGTACGTAGCTTCAGATTAATAGAATACTACCCCAATACGTCGACTGACCATACAAAATTGAAAATATTAGAACTCCTCTTACTAGACAGACACACATACACAATTACGAGTTGAAGGGTGGAGAATAGTTCGTCACCCACAATGGCTCGAAGACGCTTTTGAAATCTATCAAGACAAGAGAATGCGGTCTGAGCATCACCCGCCAAAATATGACAACAGTACTCCATTTCTGGACTGATCTGACTCTTGTAATACTAGAGGATTGCAGGAAAGGTCAACTACTTATTGGAGCGTTACAGGGAGCCAACCATTTTGCCTGTATCCTTAGCAATGGGTCGTATGCATGAATTCCATTTGAGGTCGGGTGAGAGTTTGAGGCTCAGCAGTATTTCGAGGCGCAGAGATTCCCCGAGAATACTTTCGTTTATCAAGATTGATGATAGTTCGGGGTCAGATCGGCTTTCTGTAATTTCCAGATGGTTGAGCATAACAATGTGTTGAAGCCTGTTTAGGTATGTCGAATGAGCTGGTACCGGATTAAGTCATCTTCATTTATTAAGACAATTTGTTTTACAATAGCTGCAATAATAATAATAATAATAATAATAATAATAATGATGATGTCTTTTGAGTAGATAATATTATTATGAAGTCGGGAGAAATGATCGGCTCAGGTAAAATTACAAGATGGCTTGTTAATTTGAACGCCTCCAAAACTAAACTCCTCTCCGTTAATCATCTGGGAGACCCCTCTCTGCTTTCCATCAGCATGGCTGCTGCTAACCTCCATGAAAGGGATTCGTTGCGCCTTCTCGGGCTCACGTTCTCTGGTGATTTCAAGTGGAAAGACTATATTAAATCCATTGCTACGTCAGCTGCTAAGAAAGTCGGTTCACTGTGTCGGTCGATACAGTTTTTCTCTCCAGAATCTATCTTACATATCTATAAGTCTACCATTTGTCCATACTTAGAATATTGCTGCCATATATGGACCGGTGCCCATGCTATTTACCTTGAGCACATTGATAATATCCAAAGAAGAATCTGCAATATTACTGGTCCTGATTTGGCAACTCAGTTCCAGTCACTTTCCAACCGCCGTAAAGATGCTTCTCTCTGTCATTTCTATAAATACTTTCATTTTTCATAGTAATTCTTCGATTAAGCTTTCACTATGTTACCTCGACTTCAGGAATTTAAGCACAGTGCTAGACTGGCGTCAGTGGCCTCTGAGTGTTGACTTCAATGTTTACTTTATATATATATATATATATATATATATATATATATATATATATGACTATGTTTGTTTGTGTGGGTAATTATATATATATATATATTTTTTGTCATCCACAGACAGACTGTATCGCTGTTTCACAGCTCATCAGTGTGGCTAGACGTCCGGTTGCCTCTAGCTAGGATCGAAACCCGACTGAATTTGCGTCAGTCCGAACTTCTCCCACTAAGCCGTCAGCGTACGGTGCGAGATGAAGGTGAATTTTAGCGTGTTTATTTTTAGATTCAGATAAACACACAGTGACTGACAGTGTCGAAGAGTCGTGCAGTATTAGCTTAAATAGTCACTGTTTACAAATTCACACCTCAAACCAAAGGGCTCAACCGAAATTATATATATATATATATATATATATATATATATATATATATATATATATATATATATATATATATATATATATATATATATATATGACTGTTGAATTTCAAATCTCCCCACTAGTAGATCTGTTTTTCTTTATCTCTATCAGCTCGTACAGCGCGTTGTGCTATTATTGCTTTTGTGATGATCCGATTTTGATCCTGGTTTTAGGTTTATTACTTATAATTGTAAGATAGTGGACTCTCAACGCATTTTCTTCTCAGTGAATCTTTTCTCTCCTGATCAGATTGTATTCGTTAAATTGAAATTTTGGACTACCAGTATGTTTAATGTGTTGTTATGCACATCTCTGTGATGGTCATATAGTCTTTTTTTATGCAGAAACCTCAAAAGCACTCATCTCACAATTCTCGACAATGAACCTTTTACCACAATGAATCTTATACCAAGAGCATGCATAATATCACCAATCATCGCAAAAGCTATTATAGCACAATGCAGTATACGACCTAATAGACAAAAGAACACACACGCACACACACACACACACACATATATATATATATATATATATATATATATATATATATATATATATATATGCAGGGTGACTGGAAATTAACTCCCTATTTTAAAATACTTATAACTTAGTTATAATATTATATATTACATATTTTATTTTTACAAGAAATGTATATGATAGGAAAGCATTTAGCAGGAGGTTTTATTTAAAATTCGACATGGGCACCAGATTTTTCGAGCTGTCCAGGAATCGCGTCAACTAATTTCACCAGGAACTCTTGTGGTATTGGAGACATAATCTCTTATATTCGCCCTTCAATTCCTTCCAAAGTCTTGGTTTGGTATAGTAAACTTGCTTCTTTAACCAACACCAAAGAAAAAAGTCACAGGGTGTTAAGTCAGGACTTCTGGCTTGCCACTCATACATAAAATAGGTAGTTACTTTTTCAATCACCCTGTACATATATATATATATATATATATATATATATATATATATATATATATATATATATATATATATATATATATATATATATAACAAGTGAACACTTTCTGGTTGGTTTCTGTTCGTCGGATCTGATAAGGTAATTTAATGTAGTATTCTAAAAAATTCCAAGACATTTTCCTTACAAACAGTTTTTTCTTTCATTCTGACCTCAAGACACCGAACCACACACACACGTTACGGCGGTGAAACGTCACGCTAAAAACTTTTCCATTTTTCTCATCACTCACACACACACACACACACACACATATATATATATATATATATATATATATATATATATATATATATATATATATATATATATATATATATATATATGTATATATATATATATATATATATATGTATGTATGTATATATATATATATATAATTCTCACTATTCTAAATTTCTGCCAGGTAATATCTATTAATTCTGTTATATATTCATCTATCTTTGTTCCTTTCAATCAACCAATGTCGATTAATATCTGCTTTATGTGTATACACACTTATCTTACCAGTGCCTCTACATAAGAAGTAAATTCATTTAATAGAGCAATATACATCGATTCCATTATATCTCAAATACATTATTAACCATGAATGCACTTATCCGACTTTTACTTCAGTGTGCAATTATTCACTCTAATCGAACCACCTTCCTGTCCAAGTTGAATCCCTTTGCCACATTCTATTATTAAATATCGCTAATCTACTGGAACAAAATACAATCAAGGATCACAATTGCTGCGCTTAAAATTTGTCATTATATCTGAATTCTGCAATTTCATGAAACATTGTGCCCATAACGATTGGTTGAAACATTTAAGTTAGTTGGACACTCCTGGAGCACTTACATTCCCTGACATCGAAAATCGCATCATCACAGTTAAACGGAGTGGTGGAATATCTCAGATGAATCATCAGGCATCAACCTCTCCTCTTAATTTCCGATAAGTGGTAGAGCCGTTAAAATGGTCATGGCTTGAAAGTGCTCTCCTCCCGGATAAACAAAGAGGATTTATATTAGTCACTGTTCCAATAATGCCATAGCGCAAATAGTACCACTGTTATTAATTTCCTTCACATTAGTCTATTTCGTGTTGATGAAAATATTATAAAAAATTATATGACGTTAAAATGCTATATTGTTTTAAATTTCTTAAGTTTAACATTAGCAGATTTTTAAAAACATCAAATACTAGAAAAATCTGTGAACATTTCATGGCTTTCCTATTTTAATTTTCTGGAGAATCTTAAGTTAATGATCGAGTAAGCTCATGGCGAGTTCACCGACAATAAATTATCCGTAGAAATTCCTCTATAGCTTCGTTAAATATTTAAGCTTAACAACTTTAACATACTATTGAAATAACAATCATGCTGGTCGTTATCTAAAGAAGTAAGGGGGTACAAATGAAAAGATTTGAAATTGACAACTTTTTCAAATTCACTAAAACAGAAGTTAAACACTTCTATTTTCCCTTCTTTCTTTCTCTCTTTTTTCTGTCTTTCTTTCTTCCTTTCATTTTCTCACTGAAACGAAGTGGTGTGACTAATATGTGTTTTCTGTCTTGCCACGCGTTGAAACGGAATAGTCCATTATTTATAACGTATTGATAGGTCGTAACGTACTTATGTGCTAGTTAAGTCACTAAGTGGGGGACAAGAAGAATTATAATTATATATTAATTTAAGAGTATAGACGTTTTAAGATTTATTAAAAATATCAAATATCAGGTTAAAACGTGTTTTTTTATACGTTTTGTGTGCAGATTGTGAATTTCAAACATGTTTACATTAAAAGTGAAAATTTAGAAGAATGAGATATATTTTCGTTATCTGGTGATCTTTTATTTCCGGAAATTAAAAATCACTGCCCACCCATAAAAAAATGATGTGTGCAATTTATGGAGATGGTGCCACATTTAAGATAACTCTTAGTAAATGGTTCACTAATTTCAGAAGACCAAGAACATTTCGTGAGTTCTGCATTGTTGATGATGACTAACTACAAACGTTCAATTAAAATAATCCATGTCGCACGACACGTGTACATCACAGAGATATGTGTGTGTGTGTGTGTGTGTGTGTGTGTGTGTGGGTGTGTGTATTGAACGAGAGGTACATTGGCTTATTTTGTTTTTCCCAGTACCTCTCGTTCAATACACAAAATTGCAATTTGTATATGGAGGAGAAACTAAAAAAAACAGAAATGAAGAATGCAATTGGATTAATAAACAAAATAAAATAAATTATATCGAACTGTAGGCACGCTGACGTGTGCTGTTTTTAATAAAGTGAAAAAGAACTGTAGAACAGAGTTCGGGAACGTCCAAGATAAACATATACCTATTTTGAAAATCGCACAACGTTAAAAAGTCTATCAATGAGTAAATAATAAAAGAATGTTATTAAAAAGCCTAGTTAAAAAGCTTATTGAAAATAGGGCACTTTATATATATATATATATATATATATATATATATATATATATATATATATAAATCATATTATTTAAGGGAGGCAGCCAAAATTAGATAAAGTGACTTTCTTTATTGTATATTGAAGTGTGTATAAAAAAATTAAAATACACGTAAAAACATTTGCCATACCATTACAGAGTTAGTAACTGAGAACAGGCCGAGCCCCGAACCTTATATGTTCTTCCATACAAACAAATTCAGCCGCATTCTAGAAAGTGGTGTAAACGTGATTTCTATGTTAAGAACTCACATAAGGCGCCCTACCGATGCTGTCGTGTCAATGATGATACCTTTGTTAGGCGACATCAACAAAATCCTAAAGAATGCAGTGTAGGCTGAATAGTTCCAGAACAGATGTCACCGTTCTAATCAGTAACTGAGTATTGTCCTGGCATCAATTCTGGACCTTGCAGTTTTCAAGTGGCATTGATGTCCGTTCGAAATATATATATTCCTGACAAAATGATGTTACTCTTAGCTGAGATAAACCTAGAGTAACTGCGAATCCGAGGCAAATTGTCTCAGTTTTCGGCTCTTAAAATTAATTCCGAAGAAAAAGATTGTTAAATCCTGTCCGCGCCCCAAATGCTCCCGCTGCTACACTGATATGTGCGATATAGTTCATTTCTATATGTGTGGACGTGGGGAACTAACAATTGTACGACTGTCACTGAGTTTTGGTCACTTCAGTTTATGTGCACGTATCCGAAGTGTTACCGTATATATATATTTATATATATATGTATATATATATATATGTATGTGTGTGTGTGTGTGTGTGTGTGTGTGTGTGTGTGTGTGTGTAAGTGTGTAACGTGCTTCGCTGGACCCTTTTGGAATTCCTCGGACTAAAGTGATGTTTACGGTGATCTAACTACACATATGGACAAAGGAGAGAAGACGCTGAAATTTTAAACTCTGTGCCTCGGTTTATAGTGTAGTTAATTTCATTTATTCTCTTTTTGTTTATATTTTTGTCACTTGTGTTATTAAATATCTCACATTGTGATAATATGAATAAGATGAAGTCCTAAATGTCGAAACGCCTCACATGAAAAACTTTTACACTTAGTCATTAATTTTCCTAATATTGTTCTAATATATATATATATATATATATATATATATATATGTGTTGTGTGTGTGTGTGTGTGTGTGTGTGTGTGTGTGTGTGTGTAAATGTGGTTATAAACCAAATAATTAGATATTAGCAACTGTATATATGTGCATTAGCGGGCATACACGGGTAAGTGAATAAATATTTACTTTATTTAATATAAGGTGTAAACAAAACAGTGCTGAATGTGGTTAGACAGAACTAAGAAGTATATAATAAATATACAGTATTTACTGTCCCCCCACGAGGGATAGATGTAGCACAAGGGCGGCTTTAAAGTGGGGTATTCTCAAAAAATGCCCGTAGATGCCGTATAAACGGGATGGGGTTGGTCAACCTCCCCGAACGAGGTATACATATACCTACGTTCGAAATGCAACTTATTTTTCGTGGTTCTACCAACTCATCAGGCACGAACTATTACGGATGATTTTAAAATAAAAATATTGAGTCTCAGTATATATATATATATATATATATATATATATACATGCGTGTGTGTGTTTGTGTTTGTGTGTACACGCGAAAGATACAGTGTGAGGAATTTCAATGTCTGAGAAGTTACCGTGTCACGCCATATATTTTTTACTTCTTTGAAATTATTCCATTAGTAAAAGAAGAATCTAATTTTCTGTTATTTTCTTTGAAATAGTATCCGGTTGAATATCGGGTGTGTACGAATGCTCCTGTTGTTTGTTAATAAATAGTTGTTTCTTTATTATTTCAATATTCATCGACATTATCGTCAGCCTTCACATTGTTATTAGCTTTTTTGTTGTTACTGCTGTTACAGGATTTTTGTGACATAAGGAGTTTCTAATCTTAATGTCCATCAAGGTTCCTGAAAGCGGCTATCAGGAAACCGCTCAAACTTGAAGAATGATGTCTCAATTTAGTTTGAGCCGGCGACGAAGATGAAGCCGGAATCGGACCGTGGCTTTGCGGCCATAGACTGGAAACGATAAGAAAGATGAGAAAGTGATTTGTGGACGAAAGAAATGGTCGTTGAGGGCTGACGATGAAACAAGATGTGACAGGTGGCGCATTGAGTGTGAACGAGAAGTCCGCCAAAGTTAAGGGATTAAGGTGACAACTCGAAATCGCTCTGATGGCAATGCGCCCAGGTTATATTCAACTCTTGCAATATTTTTAACGTTTTTTCTCTTCTTTTTTTTGCGTTTTCAGCTTTCAGTTCTCTTCTCTTTCACGTTTATTCTTCTCTCTGCTTCCTCCTTCTCATTTAACTCACTATCTCTCTCTGTCTCTGTATCTGTATCTGTCTGTCTCTCTCTCTCTATCTCTCTTTCTCTCTCTCTCTCTCTCTCTCTCTCTCTTTCTATGTTAATTTACCTGATTTCTCGGATTCCAACATTATATCTCTTTTCCTATTAATTTGTTCCTTCTTACTATCTTACTTCCTGTAATTCTTCGGTTACTTTTTTATTTCTTCGCAAATATTTTTGTACATTTTTAAATATGTACATAAAAAGATTTTGATATTTACTCTCATATAAATATTGTATTTTTCTCTAGACACACACAGACATACACAGATACACACACAGAGACATACACACACACACACACACACATATATATATATATATATATATATATATATATATATATATATATATATATATATATATATATATAACCTTTATTTCTAATGAGTGTACGTGTTTGCGTTCACATCCTTATTATTTCAAACGCACCCGAGAAATCGAGAAGTTCTTGCAAAACAAAAGTATGCTCCCCGAAGGAAACGAACCTGTATTCCCTTTTACAGAAAGGTGAACACTCATGTATCCGAAGTGTAACCTCGCGCGGCTTAACTGGTTTCCACGATTTAAAAAGGGAATACACCATCGATTTCTGTCGGGAAGCATAAGTTTCGTTTCGAAGAAGAACGCGATATTTTGGTCGGTTGACATTAATGTCACTGTTTTAAATAAAAGGAATGTCAACTCAAACACGTGTAACCAGTAGAAATAACGTTTATAGTAATGCAACATAATGTTACATTAAAAATAAAATTATATTAATACATACATATTTATTATATTAATACATACATATATATTATAACTGACTGCCTGCTTATTGTGGGAAAGCATATGGAACTGGCAATCGTGGTCGATCACTGCCCACTTGAAATCTGATTTAATATATATATATATATATATATATATATATATATATATATATATATTACTATCAAACGTTAACGAAAAAATATTAAAAAAATATATAAATCTGAGTTTTTCCAAATTAGCCTCTATATGCCCACATACATTAATTCTCTTAATTTCCCTTTCAAATCTCTATTCCCCTTTCTATCCTTAAAACCCTAATTCCACCTCTTATTTCTTTCATCTTTACTTCTCTTTTACTCTCTCTATATCGTTTCCTATTAGATGACCTATTAAATAGGTCAATGTCTGGTCCTTAACCCCCTTCCTCACTATTAAGTATTATAATAAAAATAAATTTAAAATCATTCCTATCTCTCCCTTCCCCTCTCTTATTTCGACCATGTCTGTCGCGATCTCTCCCTACTTATTATATCACCTTACATCAACTTTATACTACCCCTCAAAAGTACATAAAAAATCTATGTAAATTTAAATTCATTTTTTCACCCTTGGAAGTGTGGTCTGATGACCCAGGGAAAAAGTAATTCCCTGGGGGAATAATTATAACCAATGGATCCTTAAAGTTGACTGATTTCATTGAAATCTTGTTTTTACCATCACAAAATGACACTAAACAATATTAAATACAAAAACTGTACAACACTTTCAAAGTATGTTTGGCGATTAAAAACACTTATAAGAACCTATCCATTAGCTGTATAATATATATAAATATGTGTGAATAAACAATCATACTACAAGGCTATGTCGCAAAATAACAAAAAGCAAACTTTTTAAAAAGTCCTTGATAAAACTGTATCTTTTGGATTCAGAAATCTAGAATTGTTTAAAAGTAAGAAAACTGTTGAATTATTAAAGCTTCTTAAAAATTTGCAAAAAGTAATCTTTGATATATTCATAAAGATGAAATTTCGACAATTCAAAAGCAGAATATTCCAACAATCGAAGACATTGGATTATTTTCAGTAGGAAAATAATCCGACTTCGAATACATTCCTGTTTCCCCAGTAAACCAAAACTTAAAATCAAATTGATTAGATGAACGTCTACAAATTGTTAGTCAATCAGCTATGATTAATACCGACATGCAAGGTCTATCTGTTTATTTTTCACTACATTTTCCAATTCCCCTATAATCTGTGGTACGTTCGGATCAAAACTGTGGAGAACCTGTCCATAGTTCCCGTTTTTGTTGAGTACTTTTGATCATCTCTATCCTTATCCGAGATGTTAATGTTGTCAATGTCATAGTAAAATGTTTTTATTATCTTCATCCAGGCCTTTTTACGAACGTTCTATTTTAAATGTAAATATATGTGCATAATCCTATAAGTGAGGGCACGTGTAGTATGGTTTCGCAGTGTCTGAGATCTCCACCGGGCGTAAATAATAAATATTTCCCTATGATGAAATATGTTTTATATAATGCGAGTTGGTCCATTTTTGTAATGATGAGCTCGATTATATTCTGAATCTTTCTTGCACATTTCTGAATGTTTCAACTGAACGAAGGATTTTGAAACATTTCGTTCAGTATCTGTTATCAAGTGTCGTCTGCTATTATTCACTTTCTTGCGCACTGCAGTGTTTGAACAGTAACCGTGAGAAGTAGATAATGCCCAATTTATATGTTGCTATAGTCACAGTGATAATATTAATAATTAGATCAAGTGTAAGTGACATTAACTTTGAGGGGAAAATATTGTTTCTGTTTTATATTTTTTAAGAAGATACAACTCGGCACCGCCAACTCGGCACCGCCAACTCGGCATTGCCAACTCCACACAGCCAACTCCACACAGCCAACTCAGCATTGTCAACTTGGTATTGCCAACTCAGCATCGCCAACTCGGTAGTGTCAACACGGCATGGCCAGCTCGGCACGGCCAACTCGAAACGGCTAGCTTGGCACGGCCAACTCAGCAATGCCAACTCAGCATTGCCAACTCGACATGGCCAAATTGGCATTGCCAAGTCAGCATCGCCAAATCGGCACCGCCAACTGGGCACCGCCAAATCGGCACCGCCAAATCGGCACAGCTAACTCGACATTGTCGACTCGGCATTGCTAACTTGGCATTGCCAACTCGGTATTGCCAACTCGGTACCGCCAACTCGGCACGGCCAACACAGCATTGCCAATTCGGCACCGCCAACTCAGCATTACCAACTTGGCATTGCTAACTCGGCACCGAGAACTCGGCATCGCTAACTCGGCATCGCCAACTCTGACAAATTAGCATTTTATTTCTTTGAATTTTGAAATTTGTATTTTGGTGGTTTTAACATGATTAAATGAATAAATTATTCTATTTTTTATTAAAAAAAATCAAGCAAATTTATGAAAGAAATCTTTTCACTCTTTTTATATACATAATTTTAAAAATTAAAAAATATTTATTATCATTTTATTTATACTAATCTTAAAGGTTAAAAAATAAATTTAAATTATTTTATTTGTATTAATTTTAAAAATAAAAAAAAATGTAATCATTTTATTTATATTATTTTTAAATTAAAAAATTGAAAAAAGTTAACTTTTCGTGACGGTGAGTTGTCACAATGTTGGGTTGTCTTGGTGCTTATATTTTAGCCCTTTTTTCAATAATCATGAGTACCAAAAAGAAATATAGACATTATGTAGAGGGGTATTTGGCTTATGGATTTGTAGCCCGTTTGATAAAAGGCAACCTATGTGCCTTATTTGCAACAGTTTATTTTCTAGTGAAGAGATGAAGCCGTCAAAGATTTTAGAGCATTTAAAAATAAAATATCCTGACAAAGTGAATAAACCCATTGCTTATTTTGAACATTTAAAGAAAATCTTTAACCAACGAGACACTCTTTCATCTTATTTGAAAAAAAACAAAACTACAGAAGCAAATGAAAATGGCTTGATTGCAGCTCATGAGATAACGCAAAACTAGAAATGCACATACAGTTGCTGAACATGTTATTAGATATTCCTTTGAAATTCTCATGAAAACTCCGTTGCAGCAAGATTCGGCAATGTCTTAAAAGAATTGTCACAGAGCAATGATTCAGACTGCAAACTGTCTGAAGAGTTGTTGTTCGTGAAAACTTTAGAAACTCATACCAGTGGATTATACATTTTTGAAGCGGCAAAATCTTGGTTTGACGAAAATGAAGTAATCTTTGAAAATGTGGCATCCTGAGCAATGGAAGGAGCTCAATCCATGTTTTGTAAGCATAAGAGATTTGTTGCGAATTTAAAAGATATATGTCCTTCTGTTTTGGCTGTGCATTGCGTGGCGCATCGTCATCAATTAGTTGTCAAAAATATTAGCTATGATATTCTTGAGTCATTGAGAGTAGTTATTAAAATAAAATCTCTCAGCAAACATGACAGATTTTTCGAAAGTTTTGTATTGATACCGAAGTACGACATATAAGAATGATCTGTATAGAAGGCCGTCGGATTTCGAAAGGAAACTGTCTGGTCAGATTTGTAAACAATTTGTTACAAGAGTTAATACCTTGGAGAATGTTGGTGAGAAAAATTTGGCAGTGGAAATCGTGCATCACAAATGTGACATTTACGTTTTTCGAAAGTTCAGTGAAGTTTCACCCCAAATTCAAAGTAATTGCTAGATTGCAGTTGTGTTCTGGAAGCCTTTTTCTGAAATATTAGACTTATTTCTAGTTAATATACAGAAGAAGAATTTCAATAACATGCCTGATTTAACAGAAGTAAGTGAACGTCTCGGGGGAACAAATTAGTAAAAAATCCTCAGAATATTTAGCGAAATTGAAATAATAAGTAATCGATTTTCATATTTATTTTCGCTAGAAGTTCATCCATAGATGATAGATCCCTTCGGTTGTGACATAGAAGCTGTCAGTGAAAATATGCAGAAAGAACTTATTGAATGGAAACACAATGATGAATGCAAGTACAAATTTGAAAGCGTCAGAATAACAGAATAATGACTGTCAAATACAGTAAAACAGCTGTATCCGAACATGTGGTCTGAAATGGCTAAAATACTGCTATGCTTTCCAACTTCTTATTTGGTTGAATATGGATTCAGTGCAATCAATGAAATCTTAACCAAAGAAAGAAATAAAATTGATATATGTACTCGAGTAGACAATAGACTACACTATTTACATTATTCGGACTACTGTCCTCATCTTCGTCGCCAAAAATGAGGACAATAGTCCGAATATTGTAAATAGCGTACATAATACCTCATCTCAGACATATAGACAGATACTAGACAATAGACTAAAACTTACAAATTTCAAACCAAATATTAAATTTCTAGCAGCAAAGCATCAACCACAAGGTTCATATTAAAAAGTAATGTAAGATATTTTAATTTATATTTTTACGGGCATGTGCGATTACCTCAAAAAATAGTGAGGAAGGGACAATAGGATAAAAAGGTTAAGAACCCCTGATTTAGACGGATGCTATGCATGGCAGAGTTTGAGTTACAGCAAAACCGCTGAAAACCTTTGCACTTTGTTCAGTTGTCTATTATCTAGCAGAAACTGTTCACGTTTTACAGAGAAGAGAGCGGGGGAACCAATATAAATAATTGAAGAAAGCTGTTATACCCATTTTTAACCTTGCTTGAACCAGCATAGAGGATAAAAGAATGTTCTATACAAAACAGTTACGGAACCACTCTCTCGGTATAAAAAGACGAAAATATCACACAATAGGAAATCATTCTAGCAAAGTAATAAATATGTATTTTTATTGGAAAGCTATAAGAATACGCCCAACGAAACGAAAACTAATGGCAAAAATAAATCATAATCTAGTCGGAGGGTAACCCTAGTTTACTTAAGAAAGTATATCCACTTCTATTTTTATTGTCCTTTCTTTATGCATTTGAATCCTATAAAAAACAATTATCAATCTTTTGTATTGGCTGTGAAATGTTGTCGGCCCTAGCTATCACTCATCTGATTGGCTGTTTATGCAATGGTTTAAGCTTAAATCAATAGACATTCTTTTTTTTAAAAATATCTATCCAAATTAGAGTAGACTGGAAATAAAATTTAAAAAAAAAAAAACAGTACAAGAATAACAATTTGTCATCATTTCTGGCAGAATTTTGAGGATCAGTTATCATTTACCTTGTTTACACTCATCTTAGTTTTTATTATCACAACGTTTCAGTCGTTGTGTTCTTCGTCCTTCATCAGTTGCTTGCTTATCCGAGTAACCTTCAGGGAATTTTGAACTGAAGACTTTATTTAATCTACAGGTGTAGATTGTTTTTTAATCGCTTTCCATGTCTACTGTCATGTTCATATTAGTAATGCCCAGTTATTGTTCGGCCTGTTTCCTATTAGGCTAAGCCTGCCATATTAGATCCAGAGATTGAAGTCACAATTACTATATCACCAAATTCACGAACCAACTCTCTAATCCACTAGGCTATAGTGTAGAACTTGAAACCTTAAACCAAGGAGAGTCACAGTAGCAATCACAGCAGCAGTTACAGTAGCAGTCACAGCAGCAGTCACAGTAGTAAGCACATTAAGTTTAAGACCGTGTATATCAGTCTCAAGACACGAACTGCGGAACGAAATCAATCTACCTCCATAGAATAGATAAAGCGTTCAGTTCGAAGTTCCCTGATGATAATGGTAATATTAACCATTTCCTCATAAGGAAAATTTGGCACTCATTGACCGAACAGCTAATGCTGCTGTCGAAAGAAATTTACCAAATCTTTTTCTTAAAACAATTTTTCAGGAAAATAGGTTTCTCAATTCCAGTAGCTGTTATCGCCCTTTCCTGTATTAATGGGAATTTCGCTTTAGGGTTTGTGTGATCATGGCTCTCTACAATTTCCTATTCTTTGTAGCTCTAAGCAATATTTCTTCCCCCCTCTCTCTCTCTCTCACACACACACACACACACACACACACACACAGAGTCCATGTTCTATCCATTTATGCAAGTTCATTAGGTAGGATACACGATTTTTCCTCCATCCCTCTTGCCTTTCGTATACTCTGTGAGTGTCAAATTTCCCAAGCCCTCATTCCTCATATGTCCTAGAATTTTCAACAGTCAGTTTCCCCTTTTCCTTAAATCTTCCTTGTAGTTCTCGTGTTGTGTCCATGGCATTTTTACAATCCATCTGTACAAACATATCTCTGTCTCCTAAATTATATACAAAAGGAAATATGACAAAATCTTTAGTTTACAATGGGCAGCCGCAGCCACAAAGATGGATTTTCTAAAGTTTAGCCTTAGTAATTTTTTCCCTTTAATGTGTTGTTTTATAAAAAGTATAGTGATTTCCAAGCGTAGCTTAGACGTGGCACAAGGCCGAAAGTATGGGGCACCCAGTGAGGATCGAACTCACTACTTAGTCGTAATTGTTCTAGAGAAACAAGCTTGCTAACCATTACACCACCTCGAGGTGCCCAAACGGTATACATTGGAGAAACCTCAAGGAATTTAAATAAAAGATTATACGAACACAAAAGGGTTCTTTTACAAAACAACACATTAGATGCATAAGTTGCTCACCTTAAGGATACTAACCACAGTTCTGATTTAGAAAATGCTACTCTAATTAAAAGAGAAAACAATTTCCTAAGACGAAAATATTTAGAAAGGGCTTTAATCGCTAGATGACTCACAGTAATTTTACGTTCAGATTCTTACATCATTTCACCTTTCTTGGCAGATCTTCTATTATCACAATGTGGGATATTTAATAACAAAAGTGATGGAAACAAACAAAAAAAGAAAAATAATCTAAATGAAATCGGCTAGATTGTATACCCGAAACACATACTAAAAAAGTTTAATTTAAAATTCTCAGCATCTCTCTTTCGCTAGCGCGCATGTGTAGTCACATCTACGGAAACATAAATTTAGTCCGATGAAGTCCTACAGGACGAAAGAATCACACTCAAAAACTCCTTTTCCACTTTGTCATATTTCTTTCCAATATATATATATATATATATATATATATATATATATATATATATATATATATATATATATATATATATATATGATGGACTCTTCCGTCGAGTTCGACGTATGAGGGTCAGACGATCACATACTAATTATCTGCATGCTATGGTAGGCACGACTTTTGAGGCCGGCTCGAGAATTGCACAAAAGACCACAAAAAGCACAGGAAAAGTATTGCATGAAAGTGCAGAAGGAACACTGATAGCTGTTTTATTTCGCCTTTTTGTGTTTCATGCAGTCCATTGATACTTACTGCTTGATGGTGCTTTAAAACTGCATGCCTATATATATATAACGTAAATCATTCATACGAAAAACAAATAATGAAGCTAATTATATGGCAAGAATCACTCTCGCAAACAATATTTAATAATAAAATACAATCAACCTCGAATCCGTTAATGAATGGTATGATCCTTGTTTATAAATTCCGGTTTTATCAGGTCTTATTTTTGCTACTAGCTCGGCTTTCAATCGTTTCATCCGACCATCATAAGGTAGAAAATTAGGTAAGTTTTTTAAATCCAGGTAATAATGAGACATCGAAAGATAGTGCAAACCGAAAGAAGTGTTTTTTAGAAATGTGATATTGTTAACTGTAAGAATAATTTTGGAGCGTGCAGTCACGACGCTAAAGTTGAATTTTTTAAAATTTTTAAATTGTGCGTTCTTGTACTGTAGAAGTAGGCTTTTTTTGTAGTAAAGGTGGCATGAACTAAATTGTTCAATAATTAGAGTAATGTCACAGTTATTATCAGGAATTCGCACTTAGGATCAGATAAAAATGTTGATTGTATTTTATTATTAAATATTGTTTGCGAGAGTGATTCTTGCCATATAATTAACTTCATTATTTGTTTTTCGTATGAATGATTTACGTTATATAAATTGAACACGCACTACATAATTGATATTAAAATAACTGATCCTAAGTGCGAATTCCTTGTAACTAGCGAGCCAAGTTGCTGGATAATCTGTAACATTCACTTTCACACAAATGACCATGGGAAAGGTATGAATTTGTCTCTTCTTTCCCCAGTTATGGACTAAATAGTAAAACAGACCGGGCATTTTCGCTAGGTAGCAACAAGTATAAGAGAATAAAAACTGAATTACAAACCGTGGAGAATGCAGCAGGAAACCACTCCATTATCTTCCTTACGAATGCATGGCAATTCACAGATAATAAAAAAAAAGTAATATGTGAAAATTAATTAGTTTTTTTAATTAGTTTGAATGGACATGAAATTAAACAAATTGATTGCATTGGGTACTTTTTTCAACTGAAGATTTAACCCGTAGTATCTGATTAAAAAACAGGTAAATTTAAATATATTCAAGTCTGTTTATCTGCTTGAAATATTATTTATTCGAACCTAAACTCCCGACATTTTAAGTGATTGTGAGATATATATTTTGTACAATCCAAATCATACTCCGATTAATTTTTAGAACAATTCGTACTTTTAACACTTTCTAATACAGCAAAAAAAATAGAAAAACATTTTTACAATTCAAAATTAAGAAAACATTAAAATAATTTGGCTAGTAATTAAAACTGGTTCTCTTTGACAGAAATGAATTAGAGAGGATAGAAGCGAAATATTATTTGAGTCTTGCGAACAGCATCCATTGTGCCTCTTTAACAACTACATCTTCAATCAACAGTTTCTGCAAATGAGCACACTTTGTGCTGAACCAGATCTGTAAATCATTTGACGCGTTAATTAAACATCAACTCAACATTTTATGCCTAGTTTTGGTGGCTTTTGATTTTATAATTTATGGTCATATTCTTTCCTTATTTCATTCATTAATCTATCCATTAATCACACCAACGCATAGACATTAGAACACGTATTTTTACAAAGCTTATTTTAAGCTGTCAAATGTCAACAGATCTTTGTGATACTTAGACCCACATTTTCAACAGCAGTCATAATAAATTCAACTCAAAAATCTTTTCAACAAAGAAGATTCCTAACTACACCCATCTTTTAAAGCTTTAATCAAAACTTAACTATACATACATTATATATATATATATATATATATATATATATATATATATATATTACAGCAAAAAACAAAATGACCTCACATGGGTATAGTCTATTTTGAATCTGCTCCGACACCAGCCGTATTCAGCCCTTAAGTGTCTGTTTGGAATTATTCTCTGTTATAATAAGCACATTGAGCTCTCTGTGGATCAGTTTTAATATTTGATATTACTAGGACTCACCAACCATATACCAACGGATCTATTACCTGTTATATATATATATATATATATATATATATATATATATATATATATATATATATTTAGAGAGAGAGAGATAGATAGAGGAAGAGAGATAGAGGAAGAGAGAGAGAGAGAGAAAGAAAGAGAGAGAGAGATGGAGGAAGAGAGATAGAGGAAGAGAGAGAGAGAGAGAAAGAAAGAGAGAGAGAGATGGAGGAAGAGAGATAGAGGAAGAGAGAGAGAGAGAGAAAGAAAGAGAGAGAGAGATGGAGGAAGAGAGAAAACAATAAGTATTTAATGTATTGAATTTATTATATGTATACGCGTGTATGATAATAAACTACATACGACAGCAAGGCCGGTGATCGTAAGGTTCTGAGAAGCGTGCCACCACCTCTTATTTGCTGTTGCTCCCAGGATGCGCGATCGTAGCACCTGTTAGAGCCCTAGCTATGGGCATTTAATGAAGCCCCAAATTGCGGTCAAACAACTATGACTGAGTAGAAATACATTTTTATAATGAAGGTACTAGCAATACATTTTCATAGTAAAAACAAATACCAGCAACACGTGTTTGTAAAACAAAATTTTAAAATATTACCAGCAATCTATTTTTGGAAAATAAAATATTACCAGCAATATATTTTTGTAAGGAGAAAAAGATTTAACCAGCAATAAATCATTTTTTTATAAAAACATCGTAACAGCACTCAAGTTTTGTAAAAGAAAATTGCCAGCAATACAGTTTTGAAAAAGAAATTATTAATCCTGGCAAGAAAATAAAACTTTGACATTAACTGAACCACAAGGAGTTGAATCAAACAAAACAAACAAATCACTTAGAGTTTTTTTATCAAATAAAGAAATAAAACAGAAAATGTGATTGGCCCCACGATTTTATCACTAACTAGAATCTAAATGTTTCTTGAAACAATTTTTAGAATAGCGAATATCAAAGCAAAGGTACTAATTGCTTCGTTTTTTTCTCAAAAAATTAACTTTGTTACTGTCATTGATGTAACAAATATAAATTGACTGATGCAGATGAACGCCTTGTTTAATTTCTTTCTATATAATCGAACAAACTTCAAATTATTTCTTTTGAAAAGGCATGGGGAAACTACCTTACGGCGCTTGGAAAGTTATTGTAGTGGAGATGCCAGGCTAGGACCAGTAATATCTTATTGTCTATGCGTTCGATATTTGGACAGTAAACTTGCATTTATACATGTTTCATTGAACGTCATGTTCAAGGAATCATATATAAAAGAAAGTTTACTGTCCAAATATGCAAGATAGATAGATAGATAGATAGATAGATAGATAGATAGATAGATAGATAGATGTGTGTTTTACTAATTCTAATGTTTTAGACGCATCTAAGTAACAATAGGCCATTGGGCGCACATAAAAACACTCAGAGAAATATTTCGTTAAACTCACCATGACAGAGGCGTAACTTAAAATTCACACCCATAGACTAAAATAATGGATACTCATTATTATTCTTCCAATATATACTATCTTCAATGATACTGAACCACTAAGTGCAAAACACTGTTAATAATGGCTAAAACAACAGCCAAGCCATAACAACAGCAAAACCATATTCCTATATACTTAGTTTGTTCTTTCCTCATCTTTTCTCTCTTCTTAATGTTTGTTTCTTTCTCTTTTCGCCATCAATATTATCACATTACCTTCCTCCTCCTCGACTTCCTCTTCTCAACTACAATTAGTGCCCACATTGCACCGTGTTGGTCTTGGAGACTTGTCTGCCCACATCGCTCTAATGATTCCCATTATCGCGTAATTGCAGCGAGAATGGATTCTGTGTACGTTCGACGCGCACTTCGCTCCAGCGAAAAATGTGCGGCAAAGTGTAGCCATTTGCCGAGAACTCTGCGATCATTACTTACGCGCCGTTCGAGCCTAAGTGTTTTCCACAACATCCAAAGACTTGCCATCAACATGTTAGCTGCGAACGGCCGTATTAGCGTTGAAAAATGTATGCAATTACCTCGTTCGGAACGGGCAAAAGGAGAGGGCGCGTGTCAATTAGTATGGCATCGTCGGACCTGCTTCGGACCAGCGTGTTATTCATGCGTTGTCGTTACTAACGGCTTGTTGGCCTACAAACTTCACACGGGCAAACCGCTCTGAATAAGAGACAACTAATTATAGGCTAGTGCGCTCACTTAGCATATAATAGCCGTACACGCAGAGTTGGTAGGCGGAACAACGACTGCACACCGCATTGGCAAGAAAAATGTTCTTTTTACTGCTCGGCCTACTACTCGCTACTCTCCCACCGCTTATCTCTCCTCCACTTTCTCTTGGCTTATCTTTTATTTCTCTATGTTTTCTTTGTTTTCTTTCCAACTTTACAGTTGACATTATTTCCCCTTTTTCTATTTTACATGTTTTGCTTTAGTTTTTATGCATTCCGATTTTCTTTTTCCTCTTCTATTTCATTTTCTTTTAATTCTATCTATAAATTTCTTTTTCTTCCTTTCTTCAGTTCTTTTGTTTTCCTTCTGTTTCTTTCTTTCCGCTACATAATGTTTTTTATTTGTTCTTTTCTCTTTTTTTCACTTCGTTCTTATTATTTTGTTTAATTAAACCTTTGTTTTTCTTTGCGTTTTTATTTTTGCTTTCACTATTTTTTCCGCTCCTCCTTCTCGGATATATTTCCTTACTTCTCGTCCATTGTTTCTTTTCTAATTTCCTTTTTGTCCGCCTTCTTTTTCTTTCTTTTTCTTTATTCTTTCTATCTTTCTTTATTACGTCATTCTTAGTCACATTTCTTAAAGTTCTTTTCTTTTCTCTCTTCCATTATTTCTTTCTTTAATGTCATTCTTTCCAGCTTTGTCTTTCTTAATTTCTTCCTTCTTTTTTTACGTTCATTCTTCCTCCTATTTCTTACACTTTTTGTTCATTTTCTTCTTTCTCTTCCATTATTATTTTTCTGAATTATTTCTGTTCACTCTTATTTTTCGTCTTTCTTTCTCTCATTTTCTCTTTACATTTCATTCTTACTCTCATTTCTTACACTTCTTATCTTTCTTCCTCTTTCTTCCATATTTCATTTTCTAATTCCTTTCTGTCCGCCTTTTTCTTCGTTTATTTTTGTTTGATTGGTAGTCTTTTTTTTTCGTTTTTTTTGTTTGCATTTCATCTTTTCTCCCATTCTTTGTAATTCTCTAATTTACACTATCATCAATATTTCCATTTCCCCTTTATTTCTCCAGCTTCATTTTTCTTCTTCCTTTTTTCTTTTGTTTATTTTTTGAAGTTACTGCTCTATAAAGTGGCAAACACAAAGCGAGTAAGAAGAAGAAAATAAAAAAGTACACATTAAAATATATTATAATGACATGAGAAAGGAAGAAAAAAAGAAAAGAGGATAATGTCGTTTTGTATACAACCATAGATGAGCAGTCGTGCGCGCATGCGCGTTTCTTTATAGTTTTTGCTTGCTATGCTTCACGCCTATCGTGCACTTCTGGTTTTATAACTCCGGCGCTTTGTTTCTCATTTGGTGTATCAAATGTATTTTCATTTTTAATAATAGGCAACCTCTCATGTGTTCCAGTCTGTTTCTTTTTAGCTTCTGCAATTTATAGATACGGTACCTTTTCAATGATCCTGGCTTTTCTGAATGATTGCGAATGTTGGTGGTCTTAGCATTTGAAAGCATCGTAAGAGACAATTTATGGCCGTCCATTGCTGTGCTTCTATGTTTTCTAGTGCATCAGTATTACAAATTAATTTTAGGCAATTATATACATCTATACAAATGTCTAACTTATATTCATCTATACAAATGTCTAACTTATATTCATCTATACAAGTGTCTAGCTTTTTGTATTTTTTTTGGGGGGGGTTGTAATTTTAATTTATATTCGTCTGATTTTTTATCTGAGACTGATTATTTATATGACGTAGTGTCAATATGTTAGCTCTTTGCGAGTCTGTGTTTATTCATGTGTTTGAATACCTCCTGGTACTCTTATTCTCTTAAATACATCATCATTTACTTTCAAGAAAGTGTGCAGTATTTCAGTGATTAAACATCAAAATATTCATCCGTGAAAAAGTGTCTAACAGAGAAGTTCTCTCAAACTCCTGTATATTTTTTTCGTGTGTATATTTGTATGTGTCGATGTGAGGGTTTAGTTTGTATATCTGCAGCTAAATCTCGTGCCACGAAGCCGTTGATCTCACGAGAACCATCTCATCCCTCCAGATTTCATAGTCTTGACAGAGCGTCGGAACATCCTCAAGAGCCAGATTAATCGCTGGAGGTCCTGGCCGACGACGACTTTCCAGCTGCGGCATAGTCTACCACGAGGTCGTCGCCACTTTGTAGATGGCGTGTTTTAACTAGTAGATGACACTGTTAGGATGGTCATCAGGTGGTCGCAGGACGTGACAGAGCCAACGAACGCGGCGCTGAGCAATGGTGCGGAGGATGTTTGGCAGATAGTGGAAATGTAGCTAAAGGGACATATAAGATCATTGACAGAAATAGCATTCTACCTGAGAAGCAAAAACGAACACAGTAAAAGTTCTTATGGTTGCAACGACCAACAACTGATCAACAAGATGTAACTGGAAAGCTGTCATTCATAAAATAGATACTTAAGCATTGCTTGGATAGACTACAAAAACGCATTTGATAGTGCTTTACATGGTCTAAAATGAACTAAGGCAATCTTCAGAAGCGGCAAATTGGTACGAACAACGAATATAAATCCTTATAAAAACTTATTCGTGAACTAGTTCAAGAAGTATATAAAAATCTTGATACAAATGAAAAACAAGGAATCAAACAAGAAAGACTGAAAGAAAATACTAGAAAATGACATCAGATGAGTAAGGGCGATACATAAAGCTGAATGTAAATGCAAGAAATAAATATGAACCAATTAACATCTTAGCAATACGTATTGTTCCATACTGTTTCAATGTGATGAAGATATGTGATCTAGAATAAATACATAAAACAGACAGAGGCATCTGGAACATACATACCATGTATAATAAACTCCTTATAATAACTCCTTACATGCATAATACATATATAATAACTACTTATCATCGAAAATATACATGATCCCAAAGCAGAAGCAAGTTGACTTTACTTGCCTACGGTAGATGGAAGTGAAGGTCTGATAAAATTATACTCTAAAATATGTCTTGGAAGGTATCTCGAATTAACCAATGTTTAGATGCTAAAGTGTGTTTACTAATATGAACCCAACACAAGGCTGCATTCAAATATAAAAGAGAACAAAAAATTCAAGCAAGATCTATATGTATGCAAACAAGAGGATATAGGGAGTGAAATAATAAAATGAAGACCAAAAGAATAAAACGATAAGTAAAAAAATATGAGCCTAACTAACCTGAAAACCAAGTGGGAAGGAAAATCCTTACATGATTAATACACATTTAGAGCATCTTGATGTTGAGAGAAAGCCGGGTTGAAACCAACATCAGTGCTTCTCAAGATCACAAGAACTTAACAGACATTTTAATGGATGAAAGTTTATAAACATATCACGTGTTTATAAACGCCGCGGAAAACTGTTTAACATCGAATAACAGAGTGTTTTACCCTAGCCCCAAATGGATTTAAATATCGACTTGATAAGGTAGGGAAACATTTATATTGAAAGATATTATCTTTTAATCCATAATCTTTCCGATGTAGAAAAAAATTCAACACTCGTCCACGAAGGTGAATATGTTATAGTGCTGTCTGTCTTCACCATACACACAGAACGCACTATACAAAACAACAGATCAAATATAATAATAGAAGATTTAAATAAAAAAAACATCTTAGTGTCCTGAGTATGACAATAAACTACAGACGACAGCAAGGCATGTGATCGGCAGGTTCTGAGAAGCATGGA
Source organism: Acanthosepion esculentum (assembly GCA_964036315.1). Lineage (NCBI taxonomy): Eukaryota > Metazoa > Mollusca > Cephalopoda > Sepiida > Sepiidae > Acanthosepion > Acanthosepion esculentum. The sequence continues at coordinate 59,575,129 of OZ038481.1, forward strand.
ACCACATCTTAATTGCGGCTGTTCTCAAGTCCAGACTGACCCGTGGTGGTAGCACCTGTTAGGGTCCCAACTATGGACAAATAGTTAACCCTCCTATAAAACTATAAAAATACATCTTTATAGTAAAAATACCAGCAATTTTCATAGTTAAAAATTTACTAACAATACATTTTGAAAAAATATAACCAGAAAAAGATTTTTGTAAGAGAAATTACTACTACTCTCAAGGTAATTAACTTTCGGCATAAAATGTCCCATAAGGAGTTGATATGGCGTTAAACAAACAAAATCATCCTGCTATCTCTTATACTGGGCTATCCCGTCTGATAAAAACATCACAACAAAAAAGGGGTAGATTGTTCTAGTTCCATGTGTCATGCCTCTTCCGAATATCTCAATATCAGCTTCAGTGGTTGAAATAAAGGTTTCGGTTCCAAATTCCAATCACCTGAAGAAGGCTGGAGCCTGAAACGTCGTTAATATGGCAACAGAGATGAGGATAACAGTCCGAACATTGTAAATACCTCATCTCATAAATATAGACATATACTGGAAATAACAGCAATAACAACAAAAATAACAGCAACAACAACAGCAACAACAACAACAATAATAATAATAAAACTACTTCAATACAAATAAAAATCTCACTACTGCATGAATAGATTCCGTAAGTGTACCCCATTCCTGGATCTTAACGTCTTTAAATATATACAAGGTATCACACGTCGTCATCAATTTCATCAAAGTATGTCGATATGGAAAACAACACTTCAACTCAATCGTATAAATGGGGTCTATAAGTCTGGTTACTCTTTGTCTCTTTTACTATTTTGTTTATCCCTAATAGCATTAACCAGCGAACTTAACTGGACGGAATATGACTATAAGAAAACTCAAAAGAAAATAAGCCATCTATTTTACATAGATGACTTAAAGTTCTATGCTAGGAATGACAGTGAGCTGGAAGTGTCCTGAAAATAGTAAAATGTTTCAGTGATGACATTGGAATGGAATTCGGTTTGAATAAATGTGCTAAAGCCATCATTTTACAAGGATCACTACAACAAGCCTCCTCTATCCGTTTAGACACTGGAGTAACAATCAAAGATTTAGAGCAAGAAGAAGCTTACAAGTACTTCGGTGTAAATGAAAGTGAAGGAATTCACCATAAAAACATGAAAAAAATCGTGAGAAACGAGTACTATAGAAGTGTGCGACTGATACTAAGAACTGAATTGAACACTCAGAACAGAATTATGGCCATTAATAGCCTTGCAATCCCAGTGGTTCAATATAGTTTCAACATCATGAACTGGACTCTAAATGATATCAAACGAATGGATTCTAAGACAAGAAAGTTCCTTTCTAAGCATAACATGCATCATCCAAATGCGGATGTAGATCATCTATGCATACCCCGTAAAGAAGGTGGAAGAAGTCCTATTCAGCTAGAATTGTCGTACAAGTCAAAAACTATTGGCTTACTAACATACATGGAAACAACAAAAGAATGTATGATACATTTAGTCAAACAACACGAAAACAGTAAGAAAAATATTCAATCATGAAAGAAGGTTGTCAATACAAATAAGATTTACATTTCATAGATTGTGTAGAAAATCAAAACAAAACCCCCAAAAATTATGAAAAATCAAGACATGGATAAAGCTCTTGAACAGAGGAAACAACGCTGGCAAGACAAACTTCTGCATGGTCAATATCCAGAACGTACTAATAAAGCCGATGTTGATAAAGTTAACACTCATCGATGGTTACGAGCATATGAATTAAAGGCTGAAACGGAAGGCTTTATTCTTGCAGTGCGAGACCAGTGTCTTTTCACTAGAAACTTTCATGGAAATATCATATATACTAGTATGGATCCAAAATGCAGGTTCTGTGAAAAACTCACGAAGCAATAGACCATCTTATCTCAAGATGTTCTGTATTTGCGCCAAATGAATATAGAAATTGTTACGATAGAGTAGGGCAATACTGGCGAATGTGCAAACACTTTGGAAAAGATGTTAATAAACACTGGTTACAGAAATAGAAGACATCACAATTCTATGGGATTACACCATCTTTACAGACAGGAAGATTAAAGCAAATAGGCCAGACATAATTGTCAAAAACCGAAAATAAAGAATTTGCCCACTAATTCATATGACTTGCCCAGCGGACTGTAACATAGTAACAAAGGAAATTGAAAAACGATCGAAATATAAAGACCTGGAAATCGAAATAGAAAAAAGTGGAAATTGAAAACAAGAATAGTACCAGTCAAAGTAGGTGTTCTTGGAATGATAAAAAAAAGAAAACAACAACACATTGAGGAAATTCCTGGAAATCCCAGATTAAAAGAAATACAAAAAATTGTCTTGATAAGTGCAGTTCACACATTAAGAACTTTGTTCATGTAACGCTAGTGATGTTTTGGAAGTTAAAAAAACAAATCATGAAATGTAGCCATAAAAACACACAACTACCTGCCTTAAGTTTTCCCACAGACTTGGTAGGTAGTGTGACCTTAGCAGAAATTGAATAATAATAATAATAATAATAATAATAATGAGGTTTGGCCATTGAAATACTGATTTTGGAAAGTAAGTTGCGCCTATACCTTTTCAGCACCCGTCCTTAATTACAGTATTAATTTATAAAACATTTAATATCGATGTATCCACATAACAATAACTTATTTACATCATCCGTAATAATTATTTACGTAATTTGCAGTGATATATGATAATCGATGTTTATAATTTTATATTCTGCCTAATAATATACATATATCTAATGATTACAATTTTTACCAATCATTACTGAATTATTTTAATGTTCCAACATCAGAACGATGAGTTGACAATCGTATTAAAAAGAACTAATCTACGTCAGCCTATTGTTGTGTGTTTAAAAGGTTATTTCTAACGCATGAAACTAGTAAAATAATTGTTTCCGTATAAATAAATCGAATTACTATTCCTGAGAGACGTGGATGTACAATTTTTTAATCACATGATTAAGGTTTCTTTCGATGAAGTCATGTTGAAAATACACATACAAGTCGTAAACGCTGGAATAAAAACAATGTCATTGCTTTGTAAAAAAAAAGGCCTGCGTAAATACAGAAGGAAATAAACAGAATAAATAAGTATAAATAAATATAAAGATGAAAGTAGAATCTGGAGAAAAGAAAAGGAATAAATGTAACATATTAGAAATAAACTAAGTTGAAATGTGCATATTAACATATGAAAGATAGAATAAAGTATTTATATGTACAAATTCATATGTGCATATTTAAAAAATATATAAACTCGATAGACAGACAGACAAACAGAATAAAGCAGATACATTTTTTTTTAAATCATCAGAAGACATTTTCAAAGTATGTAAGAAAAATCCTGGAGATTTGTCCACACTCTATGCATGAATGCCAAGACTTGTGGAGGGCGATGGTCAGATGCTCAGCTGCGTAGTAACCTTAAAGCCACACCACATACGGTCATTAGGATGATGATGATGATGATGATGATGATGATGATGATGATGATGAATTTACGGAGTTATTCACTCTGTACAAGGCTCGAGGCCACTCAAAGTAGAGTGTTACAAAGAGGCACAGCGCATATGTGTGTAAGATAACGGTTAACCATCGAGTTGAACAGGTTAAGATTATAGTGATCGGGAAAGCAACCTCTTGGGAGTCGGTTCCACATGGCAGTGGTTCGTGAGAAAAATCCGTTTGTATAGGAATTAGATATCACCAGGGGAATTTGAAAGCAATAAGTGCGATTCGCTGCAATGTGTGATAATGATGATAGATAGATAGATAGATAGATAGATAGATAGATAGATAGATAGATAGATAGATAGATAGATAGATAGATAGATAGATTAGAAAAACATTCAGGATAATGTGGTAGTAGTGTGAAACTATCATGGAAATTTAGATTTTATAGAAGAAAATTGTTTCTTTTCAAAACAAATAAGCTAAGGAAATTTTTGTCTGTTTATTTTATTTCCATGTTTTTCTTCTTTTTTTTGTTGTTGTTTCGTTTATCTCCTTGAGTATTTTGCTTTTTATTTTTTAGGAGACGGATCCTAGCAATTTTCTCGCTGTGCAGTTTCTCCAGCACGAATGAAAATAATCTTTCTTAGTGTCCAGATCTAACAATTTGCAGTCATCTTGCTTTACGAGCAGTTTTTCTTCACTCTATATTATTAGTGTTTGTGTGCTCGTGTGTGTGTTTGTGTGTGGGGGCGAGTGTTTAGCTCTGTGGCAAATGGATATGTATACATTAATCTACATAAACGTTTTTTTTTTTACAGAATCTCGTTCTATCTGATTGTTAAAGATATTCTGTTCTCTACCTATCTATTTATTCATTGCTTTATCTCCATCTTCTTGATATTGTCTCTAGGGCAGAACGTATATAAAAAACGTATTTCTAATACTGTGAGGTTCAATATCGTACACATATATATACACATCATATACTTCAGTGGACATGAGGCAATGCTGACAATTTTCGGCTAGACAAAAAACCTTCCCAGAAATCTCTGTTTGACCAGAGTGGGGTGCGGAAAGTGAACTCTGTGTGATGAGTTCAAAGTTCGGCCTTGTTCGTCGCGTTTACTTTCACGCAAATACCTTTGAGAAATGTATGAATTACTTTCTTCCTCCCGCCCCAGTCCATCTCTTTTATGGGTAAATTGCAGTGCAGACAAATCTCTCTAGCCTTGTTTGGCAACAGGTCTAAGAGAAGGACACGCTGAATTTAGAATTGGTTGAAAGTTGGGCTGGTAACTCCTTCCCGTAATAACCTACAAAAGCCACAGCAACAATAGAATTTGATGAGGCTGTGAATCTATTCCCAACAGGGATTATTCTCAACAGGGGGTTGCCCTAAGGAGAAGAAGATTTGGAAGTGGATAAGGCCGAAAACTTTTCAAACCCATTCATTTATATAAAAATATTTTCGCTCTCTACCTCTGACCACCTATCACGACTTTTTTAATGCCTTCCGCTTTATTCATTCAGTGTCTCTATATTAAATTATTCGATTTTCAAAATAAATCTTTCTTTCAATATTTTTATTCATCTTACGTCGCCTTTTTTCTTTCTTCCTTTTATCTCTTCTATATTGAATGATTTTCTTGAAATCCCTGTTACCTTATTTAAATTCTTTTTTTTATGATATTTGGCTATTCTGTCACATTGTACATCACCCAAACTAGAAAGTATTTTCCTTTGCATCGTTTCTCTCCTTTTCTTTACTGTGTTATTCACAGCTTTGTCTCTCAGTATTTTAACGCCACCTTTCTTATTAATGTTTGCTTTCGTTTTCCTTTCAGTCGGCCATTATTTCCATCGAATATTAGCGGCAAACTATCGCCAACCAAGGGGACAATTGCATGTAATTTAAAGCTGCTTCATCCATGCTTTCGTAACCTATCTGCAACAAATGCTGGAGAGGAAAGTATCTTGCACCTATTATAGCCAGCAGAAAGCGGGTATACTCTTCAAACATTCTCCCTGATTAGAATACAATAAATAAAAAAAGGAAAATGTTCTGAAAGGGAATAGATACTGTAGCACACGTTCTAGGGCATAATGTCGTTCTAATTTCATCTTATTGTCGAAAATGACTGGCCTGGAATTGTACTGAACGCTTCAATTTGTGTCGTAAAATCATGTAATGACCTGCAAGTTGTGCTCTTCTTGTTGACGAAATTAATCCCAATTTTTGCTTCCAGAAGTTCGCGCGCAAAATACACATGCACACAAACGATATCTGATTTTATTATACAAGTCAATTTTTTCACAATAAAACTGGTATTAAAAACTAACATTTTTAGGATATACATATATTCGCATGAATAATATAGTGTGTGTTTCAGCTTATAATATCTACCCATTTTTTAATCATTTCACTCCAAGCTAGGTAACAAAGCCACTAAAACACAGGTGATCACTGAGTTAGAAAGAATATGAGAAAAAGAAAAGCGTTATCAAGGAGTGAGAAAAATAGTAGTGCAGACATTAAGACGACAGAAGATAACGATTGACATTTCATTTAAATTTTTGAAGATCAAATTTGATTGGAAAGCAAGAAACCGGAAGAGCGTTCCACAAGCGAGAGAAGAAACTGTTAACATAGAACTTACGGTTACATATATCTCACTTGTAAAATGACGAGATCTTGCCGCAAATCTGGTACTGCACTTGAATTTATATAGTCTACATACCATCAGAATATTTACCATGAAATATAAATATAGAAAAGGCAGAGGAAAGTTACGTTACGGAGCGGTGGAAAAGGGACTGAAGCTGAGATGCCAGATCAGGACCAATAACAATTCACATTCTTCTTTGGATGTAATCATCTATCACTAAATATATAGTAGAAGCACTAGAAAATACTGATAATATTGGTGTCAAGCTTTTTTTATGCAATCACACGAAGTAGACCATAAATATTGATTTATAAATTCAAATGATATAGGCCATAGCAAAATATATTTAATTAGCACAACTCATATATCTGAATAAATTATTATTTTATTATTCTGTATACGAATATAAGCTCACCGACATTCTATAATATACATTTGCGTTTCGCAAATGGATTTTATTAACTTTTCTACTGTTTCGATTTTAACGTTATTTGTAGCTGTTTTTAGATCCTTTTTCCTTGGGTAATGTTTTCCTCTTCATACACATCTATTTTAATAATGAATCACAAATTTTCTATTGGATTAATATATGGAGAAACTGGAAGACGTTCTATGAATTTGGTATCTCTTGGCAAACTATACAATAGTCATTATTGCAGAATATAAAGGATCATTTTCTTTCATAAATATACTCTTTAAATTAAAGTTCTTGATTTTTAACCATATAGCTAAAATAAAAAGTCTTGTTCAAAAACTTACAATATTTCACTGGATGTTTCTTGACAATGTCATCACTTTTATCAAAATATACTTTTACTGTGTACAGTAATGACTCAAAACATTATCCCACATCTCACCTATTTTAAGTCCTGTTATTTGACTATTTCCATTGGGGACCCAACCTCTAAGCCAACCATCTACTGTAGCTCTACACTCATACTAAAAATTAACGTTAAGAAAAGTTTTCATGTACTTCTTCATCCAACTTACGCGTTTGGTTTGTGATGATAGTGTTGTTGCTTTTCGAGTTTTTATTCGTTATTCTTAATATTCTGCATCTTTTCCCTGTTTAATTTCACAACTCCAAGTTTCTCTTTCTTGATAGTCAATCAAAATTTCGTGCTTACTACCATTTTAAATTTCATCAAATCATTTTTTGACATTCTTAAAAACAGATATTTTCTTATTCTTATGTCACAAATTTCTTTTTTGATTGTTGCGTGATTTGAACATTTTTATATCTGAAATAAGAAAATAAATCTCAAAGAGATGAAAGTCATTTGCAAAAATGAAGAAATCATCTTAAAAAATATGGTGCAAACAGATGAAAATAAAATACTGATATATTATAAACTGTAATATGACGGCAGTATTGTTTAAAAAAAATTTAAATAAAATGTTAAATATAGATTTAGTAGTTTAAAGCTTCAATATGAATTTTAATTAAAAGAATGAATATAAGCATTCATTGAAGCAATTACGAATGTTAATAAACAAAATTACGAAAAAGATTATTTCGTATTCCAAAGCTAATTTTACCCCAAAACCCAACAGTAATACTACTGTATTCGTAAGTCATTTGTCGGGTGTTTGAAATTGAGTTCACATATATTCGTTTATTTTGATTTGAAAAACGGATAAACAAAAAGAAAAAAACGACATAAGGAGTATATTATACTGAACTCAAGGAGCTTATCTTCCAGATTTTAATTTTCTGTTTGTAGATTCAAATTTTATTATTAAATCAGATATCAGTAACTCCTGTTATCTTAAAATAGTCTATTTTAGAAATAATACTTTTTGGAAAATTATAATTAATTTTTTGTTAGAATTGAATTTTGGACTACAGAGAGAAATAATCTATCAAAAATCATAATCTTCACAGCTCGACCTTGGGGATGGGGGTTATCGTGTCCCTTGGGATGGAAACTGGAAAATTCGATTGTACACAATTTCAAAGCCGGATTATAAGTCTGGAATAAATCTATTACTTTTATACAAAAATATATTATGCAGTCTTCTTCTTGCCACTACAACAAGACTAGAGAATTTGCCAGAAATATCCGGCAAGACCTAAGAAACCAGGGAACAGCCTGGAGAAGCTCGGAAAATCGCGGAGAAGCCATTCGAAACCAACTACGTTCAACTCTGATCATCACTATCAACAACAACAAATATGATTAATATTATTAGCATCCTCCACATTTCTTGCTGCGACCAGCATCTGAACCTGTGTTTATTAAGTCCCTAGATGAAGCCCATTTCACCATCATTTATATTATCATATTTGGTTGTCGTTCGACCAAGTGGTGAACTAATGAAAACAGCCGAACCTTACCGTCATTTCGTCATATTTATTGCCCTGTATCAGGAAAGAGAAAATCCACACGTGTATAACTCATCATTCACCACAGGCTATATTGTAACACAACCAAGACGATTTCTTATCATTAACTTATATACCTAAATGGATAGTGCATTTCTCTTTCCTACATCTCAGTAGGAAAGCACATCTTTCCTACTGCAACATACACAATGCATCTCTTCTACTCGTATAAGAAGCGGTACATTTAAAAATAGTGTTCACTGGCGGCTCCAACTGACTCATTAATCAGAATTATGCAAATACCTTTTACTTTATTGATGTCGAATGTAGGAATCTGTTCGAGGTTAGACCAAAGGCAGTTAAGCTAGCAAGCTAGAACAGTCGTGTATTAATGTGAACCGAAAGTATTTCAAATCATAGAAAACTTTTTACTTTAAATGATTAACTCTATAAAATAGCCTTAAAAATTTGTATTTCTTATCCTGAAAATTCACCGGCGTATAATAATATAATTTGTCCTTAGATCCTTATTTTAAACTCACAACAGTTAAGATTACAGTTTTTCTTTTGATTTTTTTTCCGTTGGAGGTGACTGGGATATAATATATTTGATACACGTTTAAAATATAGTCGATGATTTCCATTAATTTTTAAGTTATTTACACTAAATTATCATAGAGACATAATGAAATTCATCGAACTTGAAATCTCGTTTTAAAAGTATGAATTTGAGTCTTGTTTTTGTAAACAAAACTATATAAATTGTTTACTTCAAATCCGAAGAAAACTCATTGCCTTGATACGATTAGTCTCCTCGTATGACGTATACTGCGATAAATATATTTTTTTATTTTTACTAAATTAGTGCAAAATTAAAATGCGCAGTGCAAGAACTATTGAAATACTTACTGTATCTTCTTGTGTATAATACGAGAAACTTTGAATGAAAATTAAATGCACAAATGGGGCTTATTATACACAAATATATATTTTCAGAAAATTTTACTCAGATTTTAAAAAATTACAGTGAGATAGCAAATATATTCAGTTAGTATAATAGATAATAAAATACAAAGTAGGCAGATAATAACAGTTTTTTACAAAAGGTAATTGATACATCGGCAATATTTGTTCTTTTGAAATCAGTATAATTAAACATTTTTTATTTCAAAGGCAGGAAATTCAGCGTAATTTATTTAAAAATGAATAAAGAGAATACACAAGATCTGTCATGTTTTGTTAACATTAATTTCACAACAAAGCTCCTTTCCCCGAAAATAAGTTTTGAAACCGAGTAGCTAAATATCAGGTTCATTTCTAGTTTATAATATCGTGAAAAAATATATATTTTATTGAAATATATGTACGAGATTGGCATTTTAATGATATTTTTTTAAAAATTACATAGGAATGGCTGTAATACGGGGTCGTATTATACTCAAGAAAGTAATTATTTCCCTTTTTTTTAGCTTCAGAAACGCATGATCGTATCATATTTAAACCGTGTTATACACAAGAAAATACGATAGATCATACTTAAATTTTAGCATTTAAAATGCTAAGAATTATGAAGTATATTGTTTGCCTGTTAGATTTAATGTCACAGCATATTTGTTAATTTCGCCTCTTGATTTAACAACACAGTTAAATATGTTTAATGAAGAATTCAACCTTTATTTAAACACCGGTGAAGCCAGGTGGCGTTTTATTCTAAAACGAAACAGACCAAAGTGTCAGATTTTAATTTTACTTATATCGCGGTCCGCCAATCCCTCTCTTTTACGAAGCAGCCATTAAACCCTGAAGTTTAGCAAAACGCGTCACTTAAAACGCGGCATATCGAAGGCTTGGCACGATCTAGTATTCTTCCAATCGGATGGCGAAGAATGATAATTTACGAGGGCGTTATAGTGGAGGAACGTGGCACGGAAATCGCAGAGAGGAAAAGGGAGGAGAGTGGTAGGACATCGGCTGTGGAATGGGGATGTCAAGTAAGAAATGATCATCACTTAAAGGATACAATGGCAAGTCTCCAAGGCTTCATGTCGTAAAGATGGACACTGGTAATTATGACATCAGAACACCCGAAATATTTCCTCTTCATTACGACATAGATCTGCAAGTCGCAACGTTGCCAGCCACATACTTCCTATTATTGTCAGATGAAGCGCATTATTGAGTCTCAAATGGTAGATACGGTCATTTGGCGTTGTCCTGGATCCTATCTTCACCACAGCTACCAATACTGATCTTCCATTTTGCAACTGCACATCTTCTATGTGCCGTGTCCCTTCATGACGTTGGAAATCATGGCTCTCCACAATTTCCTGTCCGTTGTAGTCCTTAATAAATTTTGTCTGTTTGTTATTTCTCTTAAACCTTGTTCCGCCATCCAATTATTCAAGCTTGCTAGGTAGGTTTGCATTCAATCTGTGCTGTAAATATCAATTTTTCAAACCCCTCTTTTTTCAATGTGTGCTCTAAAAATTCCAACTGTCTCTTTCTGATGTTAACCTATTTGTTTCCATTTTCTATAAACCTTTGTATTTACTTATATGTTTGGCCCATGTTATTCTCAGCATCCATTTGTAGAACCAGATTTCTGTTGCTTCAAACCTCTTCTTCTTAATCTATGAAGAAATATTCCAGTATCCACCTCTGCCATATTGGACGATTGATGTTACATAATAGTCCAGTACTCTTTTGTTTGTTCCTAACAAAATTTGTCTATTTCTTAATACTTTACTTAGATTTTGAAAGCCATCTTTCCCTATCTCAATGTGGCATCGGATTTTAGTGTCTCGTTTTCCGTCTTACAACATGGAAATAATCAGTTGTCGGGGTTATTTTAGAAGGATTTCTGTAATAACTTGTTTCCTGTCTACGTTTGGAAACTGGATATTAATTGTCATAGCTTCAAACAATGTTTATTTGACAAAACTGTTATTCCTTCAACGTTTAGGTATCGATCACATAGATTTGACATAATATGCCATCGATTATTATTTCAGATGTTTTCAGTTGATTTTAGCAGCACATGAATAGAAATAAAGCTATTCGATTAGTGCAATGCATCACTTTTTAACTGCATTTAAATATATAGTTATTATTATAAATCCATTCAATTCATTCAATGGTTTTAAGTGACTGCCTCATTAATTTCGCTCTAATCATCTCATTACATCATATTATTTACTTAAAGAGGCTGAAAAATATCGTACATCTTGATGTTACAATGGATTATGTAAACGATTTGGATTTGAAAGGTCATTATTTCGAAGACTTTAAGCAGATTATCTTATATTTGTCAGCTAATGATTTCATATATATGTTTTCTGTATTTGTTTTGTGATAAGTTACACACCAACACGCACATACACACAAGCACACACGCGCGTGCGCACGCACACACACACACACACACACACACACACACACACACACACATATATATATATATATATATATATATATATATATATATATATATATATATATATATATATATATAATACAAACTTAATTATTTACGAACACTTAGAATGATGATCACCAAAGTTTAAGTTCGAAATTCACTGAAGGCCACCAGGATCCACAGATACCGACCGAAATATTCTCATAAGAGCAGCGAAAATAAGGATATTAGCCCATATGTAACAAATATAATTTTTGATAAATTTACTCTAAGATGTGAAGCTTTCATTGGCCAATTAAAGAAAAAGTAATTTGTTACTTCTTTTCCACGCAATATATATTTAAATGTCCCATGGAAGAATGCTCTTCTAATCCACATACATATATTGGATTTACAACCACCCGGCTCTCCAGAAGATTAACTCTGCATCTAAATAATTCTAGCTCCATTAAACAACATATTAAGTCACATACCGTTTCCCTTATGCAATCTGATATACGTAAAATACTTATAGAAAATACTAAAATTATAGATAAACATACAGACATTAGACGCCTTAAAATCTTAGAGGCATTACATATTAAAAGCAAAAGACCTCTCATCGTATAGATAACAATATTTCTGGTAACATATTACAATGTTTATAATATATTTAAATTTTATAACGTATTCTTCGATCTTTTGGCTAGTGTAGTGGAAATCTTTTTCACGCTGTCACATGATAAAAATCTTCGCCCTGTAAGTGATAACATCATCGCGTCTTTTGAATTTAAAAGGATTTTAACATTTATTTAGTTTGTAAAAAAGTAGCAACATGATTACGCTACAAGATAATTGGCAAATGTTTGTTTAAAAAAAAAAATTTTGACTAAAAATATTGACCCTGAAGATGAACAATGATGTTCGAAAGCGCTAGGTCATCGTATGGACAATACATATTTCGAAATCATTTTCAAATTAAAAGTCTCATTAGAGAATATGAGAAAATTCAAAAGAAAATATGCAAGACTATGTTGTCTTTAACATTCAATACTACATGTTTAAAAGAAAAGTTGTTGCCAAATAACACACACACACACACACATATATATATATATATATATATATATATATATATATATATATATATATATATATATATATACACACAAATGAGAGAAAGAACAGTTGGAGTAAAAATCCACAGTTCATAGCATTTATTTTTAAAAAGTGCTCAATTCAAAGTAGAGTAAAATATTATTATAATATTTTTATTATAATAAATTACATTAAAAACATTTTACATCGCTACACAAAAACTTTCATGTTTCGGTACAAAGTTGGTACCTCTTCAGGCGATAGTAGATATCTAAGGATAAAAATGATTCATTAGGAAAATTTAGAATCAATGAACGTCACGTCTACGCTAACATATAAAATAAGGTCAGAAGACAGGGTGGGTGGGTTATTATTACATGTCAAGAAGACTAATGCTTAGACATGTCATTCAACGATACTAGGGAAAAATTACCGTGACAAATGTATTATTGGTGTATCCAAATATGATTTGGCGATTTGTTGAAGTAGACATAAATCTATTAGGAACGGAGTTTTAAAAAAAAATTAAATTATTTTTTAATAGGAAGCTTCTTAATGGGGCCTATAGGTAAAATTAAAAATGTGGAAACAACTATATAAGTTGTTAATTATACTGAATAGACGGTAAAACATGGCAATATTATAGTTAAATAAATCGAATAAATGTTGGATGGACCATTATATACTACTAAATAATGGCTATACAAATATAATACGTAATTATTTATGAAAAATTTTAAAACTATATTTTAAGGTGAAAGGCAGACGATGGCGGCATAGCACCGTTAATTCATTTCTTTTGTTTAACAGGTTTTTATTTTTAGGAAACTCAATTTTTCTTGTAAACATAGTGGACATGGATCATGTAAGGATTTACAGGTTCTGGTTATTTTTAATATTTTCCATTTTATCGAAGAAGTTTTGTTAACTTCTTTTAAATACCAAGAGTATTTAGAAAGGGACGTTCTATAACGATACGCATTGCTGTTGAAAGATGATACGTGTTGATAACACCGAGTTTTAAAGGAATTGTTGGTACCAGCTATATACATTTTTTTATCTGTTAGATTTTCTCTAGATGAAATAGTACTTAGGTAAACAACTGGATCAGTTAGACTTCTATTTTGTAGTAAACAGTCGTGAGGATTTCTACAAAATCACCGAAAATGATTTTTAACACGAAGGTAGCTGATTTTATGAGGTGTTGACAACTCTCAAGAGTGACTAATTTTTTCCGGGATACATACCAGTAAAAATTATTTGACGAACATAACGTCTGCCCCATTTTACTTAATTCTTTAACTACCAAGTAATCTTAAAAATTTAGGTAAATATTCTAATTAATTTTAGGTACCTTGGATTTATAATCTTACTTACAAAAACACTTGTTGAGAAAAAGTTAGAAAAAATACCTATAATTTACTATAGATACTGCCTTTCGACATGTTCATACAGGGACAAAAAATCAAAATTCTTTTTCAAATACTAGGGTTGTTGAATTGTAATAATATTTTCCATTTATGATTATTAAATATAGTTTTATGTTGATTCGAATGTATAATTTCAAAATAGTAGTCTTGGAAAGGAAATCCGACCGCGAACTTTTTATTAAATCTCAGATGCTTACTTTTACGCCATGGTATACTATACTCCCGGCCTATTCATGGTGCAGCTGAGATGCAGAACTGGGGATCTATTTCAAAATGTTTAAATTTCTTAAATTTATTTTAGAAAACATTCTTAATACATGACTTTTTATTAATTTTGTAATATAAAAAATTTGCATTTACTTCTAGCTCATCTTTTTTAAATTAAAATTCAGCATAATTTTTTTTATAAAAATAACTTTTAGAATATCTTTTAGCATATTTTTTCTTTTTAAAAGATATTTTAGAAAGAAATACAGAAATTAACCATAAACAAGTTAAATTTTATCATCAATATATCTGTTGTTATGAATGACGATATCATAGAGAAAAACGTTGAATTAACTTTGTGATATTCTTTTGGGCTTGCTGACTTGCAGTAAACTTTTCAATTTATGATTATTAAATATATCTTTATTTAATAACAATATCACCTAACGGCTACACGATAAGAGAGAATTTTAAAAGATTTAAAACTTTATAAATTATTATAATTGAAAGAAAAAAAAGAAAAATAATTCTTGTTCAAATTAATTAATCAACGATTTTTTAAAAATTAAATCAATAATATCCATAATATATCTTCATAAATAGCAATTAAAAAATTTTCTCATTAAATAATGTCTCATTTTTATTGCATTTTTATTTTATAATTCAGAGCAGATTTTCGGTTAGTGGAAGTCCTGTTTTACAATTATGATTTAAATTCTCCAAGGATGTGTGCTTATAATTAATATAAACATAAGGCCCTACAAAAATGAATTTCTCGAAATTTAATAAAATTACATAAGCAGATATAAAAAAAATAACAAGGGAGAATTTCTAAAGAGAATTTCCAATGTTTTTTCACAGGAAAAAGGCGCTAAAATTCATTATACTAATTTACGTTCACAAACAAAAAAATAAATTAACGAAAATTTTGAGGTTCAAAAAAGGATTAAAAAATATACTTTAATAATAAAAAATAACCTTTGAACTTTCGATGATTAAAATTTGGAGCATATATATATATATATATATATATATATATATATATATGTGTGTGTGTGTGTGTGTGTGTGTGTGTGTGTGTGTATGTATATATATATATATATATATATATATATATATATATATATATATATATATAGTACAGATAATTGATCCATTGGTATATAATCCGGGTGGATCCTAGTAATATTAATTATTAAAACTGATCCACAGAGAGCTCGATGTTTTTATTTTAACAGAGCATTTGTATTTTTTTACAGCAAAAAAAAAAAAAATTTCCGCAGCATAGGTATAGACTATTTCAAACCGTTCTTCATACGGCTATCGTCAGCCTCTAAGTGCTTGTCTCGGAGCGTCGTTCTAAATTTATTTTCAAAGTCAGTCTTCCTCTAGTTGACGCTTTGTTAATGAGAGTGGGTTTGTGTTAGCGATTGGTGGGGGCGTAAGGTATCTTATCCCGGGGGATGTAGTCAGGATTGGAGATTATTTATGGCCAGGATTTTTGTTTGTACTTTTATATCAGTTCCTACTATGTGGTGATTCTTCTAATGGCCCCGGAGTGTGTTTTTCTGGGATTCACTGTAAATAGTTTTTGTACTACTAAATTTTAAGTTAAAATTAATGTAAATTAGTTGAGTTATAGATTTATAGATAGTGGGTAATGCCAGAGTACCCAATGGAATTACTCGTGCTGTCCAACACCCTTATATGCGTCCATATCTTTATACATACATATATGTGTACATTTACATGATGATACGTACATGCCACTATACGTACACATACACCCCGACATATATGCGTCTGTATTCTTATGTAAATTGAAATTAATTCAGAACCTTTTCTTTCGATTCCCAAAAATTTTTCGTAAGAAGTGTTTGGTCTTTTAACTTTAGATTTGGTGAATAAATGTCTATGTGTATTGATTCACTTTTTAAACCCTCCTGCAGAAATACCGATATTAACGTAATATAAAGTAATACATATATTACTGATATCCTGTTGAATATCTTATTAAGCTAAATCCTCAAATAAAATGGAAAATTCTAGGTTTCTCGAACACCCCCAATAGTTTTAGGGGTAGGTACAAGCTATGTTTAGAAGAAAAAATCAGGCTAATAAAATATAAAGATCAGTGCAAACTATTAAATCAAAGGAGAGAACTAATTACGAAATGTAGACATACGAATTAATTCCAAATTACGTAAGAATAGAGACGCATATATGTGGGGGTGTATGTGTACGTATAGTGGCATGTATGTGTGATCATGTAAATGTACACATATAAGTATGTAAAAAGATATGGACGCATATAAGGGTGTTAACACAAACCCATTCTAATTAACAAGGCGCCAACTAAAGAAATACTGACTTTCAAAATAAATTTAGAACGACTCTCCGAGACAAGCACTTAGAGGCTGATGATAGCCGTATAGAGAACGGTTTGAAATAGTCTATACCTATGTTGAATTAGTTTTTGTTGTAATATATATATATATATATATATATATGTGTGTGTGTGTGTGTGTGTGTGTATGTGTGTGTATGTAGATAGATAGATAGATAGATATGATAAAAATATATTTTTATGAATTAGAGTGTGTAGATAGACCGTATGTAAATATGAAAGTGGACATTGAGCTCAACACCCAGCGGCGACAGTCTGTTTCGTGCTTAAAGCATGAAACAGACTACCAACGCTCGGCATTGAGCATAGTGCCTACCAAATATATATATATATATATATATATATATATATATGCGTGTGTGCGCGCGTACGTTTGTGTGTGCGCGCGTACGTTTGTGTGTGTGTGTGGAGAGAGAGGGGGGAAATCATTTTGCTTATCATAATATATCAAACTCATTGACAGATACAACATTTATTATATATATGTGCATGTGTGCGTGTCTCTATGTGCGTATGCTTGTGCGCGCGCGCGCGTGTGTGTGTGTGTGTCTGCGATGAGCAAGATACCTAATAATTAACCGATATTCAACTAGCTATTAATTATAGTTGTTCAAAATGTTTATTTTGTGCTGTCGTTTTTGCTTGATTTATCAATGATATTTGGCGGTATCAAACAAAGCGGCAATTTTTAGAATGTTATAAATGTCTTTCAAATTTTTTATCTATATTTTAGGGACATCTTGGCGCTATACACACTCTTCACTGCATAATATTTTTCTAGCTGTAGTTAATTATATAATTTTGTAGTGTATAATTATTTGTTTTTAGCTTCAATAATTGTACAATACATACATTATATGACAAGTGATTGTTTTAAGTTTCTATTGTATTTTTCTTTTACGCTAGCACACAAATCACGTTCGCATATATGAAAAATGCAAGAACAAACTAATAGAAGTATATATTCAGTAATTTTTAATAAAACATGAAGGAACGAATTAAATTGTCGTGTGAAAATTTTGCAACGTTTATCCTTCACTCTATAGCAAAGTATTCTGTGATGTCTGCAAAATTGTTTCAGTCGAAGTAGAATTCTTTTTACCTGGAACAATGAGTGCCATTATGTGTGCTCTTGTTTGCATTTCCTGAAATTTCAGCAATTTTTAGTCCTTTCAAAATTTCAATTCTTTAGTCATTTTTTAGTTATCTTCAAAATTAATAGAAAATAATAACTGTCCACTTGAACAGAGCCTCTTTTACAATTTCTGTTTCTTGATACGGTTTCCATTAAACCTCTTCACACTTCTTTCTATGTAGAACTGTTTCAATAAACAAATTCTCTTCCGAATGGAAAACTCTCAAAATTAATAAAGAACAACAAAAAAGCACGTGTTGCGCAACGCCACTGGTCACAATGAAGCATTCAGTTTGAATAAACATAAACTAATAATCTTATTTCGAGCAAAGCATGCTAACAGATTTCTCACTTTCATATAATTTCATTTACAAAAAAGAAATGAAAAAAAAGCAAATTGAATAAAATTGCATTCATTATTGCAAACAATCTTCTTTTTCACTAATGGGCCAAAATGTGGGACTTCTATTGACAGAGCTTATCTTTCATCGAAACCCGCATAATTCAGTTGACCCCGAAGATCATAAAAGAAGTCTTTTCTGCAAAGCGATATGAATATACACTAGTGTTATTTTTTCTACCAGTCACGTCAATAGGTAAATTGATCTATATTGAAACTATAATTCTTTGTTCTGATATTCGCTACAATCAGAGAAATCTAGCTTTAAAATGTTAGGTTTTGGTATAAGGGAAACGGAAACTTATTTCCAAGAAAGTTTAGAACAATGCAATTTCTACCAAAGAAAGTTGACTCGGAACTGAAAGAAATATGGTAACTCAGAAGAGCAGAAAATGATCGGAAAGAAAACTTTTGGGAAACAAAAAGAATTCTTTGTATTTGAACAGCTAACAGAATCATTTTTTTTAATTAATAAGAATCCACCTGTGAGGGTTAGTGTCAAGCGGGGTTGTGTACTGGCCCCCATGTTATTCTGCATTTCATAACATTGTAACGATATCCCTCCTCCGATATGACAATGATGGATGTTTATTCAACCTCCGTTACATCCAGGCATTTTCCAAGACTCTCAGTGAACATATTTTTGAGCTTCAGTATCCTGATAGTACTGCTCTCATCAGCAAGTCTCCTCTTGCAACACCATGAATGATGCCTACAATTGTGCTGGTCTCGTGATTAATACCAAGTAAAACGATATCTCGCAGCAAACTACAACTCTATACTCGCGACGTTTTCAGGTGGGAAATGCAGAACCCCGGAATGTGAGCATGTTCACATATCTCAGCACTGTGTTTGCTAACAATCACGATTTATGTGGGAAAATTAGACTTGCCTTTGCTGCATTTCGACGGCTTTCCAAATGTGACTTTCTGAGCAGGAATCTCCTTATTAAGACTACAATCGTCATCGAAAAATACAATGTTTCGAGGGTGTTAGATGGAAACGAATTCTGGGTTCCATATCTCGCCATTTGCGAACTACTGAAAGACTCCAAGCGTACACCTTACAAAGAAGCATCAGTTTATTTTGGTGGGATAAGATATCGCCTGTCGAAATTTCGAAACGTTCATAGACAACGACTATTTTCACCATGTCGATCGACAGCCATGTTTGCTTGGCTACGTCATCTGCATGCCTGAGTATTGATCTCTGCGA
Source organism: Acanthosepion esculentum (assembly GCA_964036315.1). Classification (NCBI taxonomy): domain Eukaryota; kingdom Metazoa; phylum Mollusca; class Cephalopoda; order Sepiida; family Sepiidae; genus Acanthosepion; species Acanthosepion esculentum. The sequence continues at coordinate 59,594,927 of OZ038481.1, forward strand.
CGTGTATTACTTCAAATGCAAAAATCATTCCCCTTTACAACTAGCGAAGCGTGGGTATTGATCCTAATGATGGGCCGAACTTATGAACAACAACGAAGTTTTGAAAAGTATGAAAATAAAAGGAAACTTATACTTAAAATCAGAAAGAGACAGTTGAAATTTCTGTTGCTAGTAATAAGGAAAGAGAACTTGGAAAGTCTGATACTCACGGGAAACATTGAGGGAGAGTGTCAGAAGAAAGCAGCGTGTAACATACTTGATGGGTTTGAGCAAATGAATGGCAGAACAGTGTTTGGAAGAAAGAACAAAAAGACAAAACTTCTTAAGAGCTACAAGGGACAGGAAAACGTGGATCGCCTACGCCCTGAAGGGACACAGCACATAAAAGAAGAAATTTGAGGACGATAATCTGACCGAGAAATTTTGGTTAAAACTCGTCATGGTATTCGATACTACAAGCCTCGTCCTGGTAGAGCTGAAAGCCAGAACTGGAGATCTATTTCCAAATGTTTAAATCTTTTAAATTTGTCTGAGAAAACATTTTAAATACATGACGTTTTAATTAATTTTGTAATATAAAAATATACATTTACTTCTATTTTATTTTTTTTTAATTAAAATCCAGCATACTTTTTATGGGAATACCTTTTTGACGATCTTTTAGCATACATTTTTTAAAAAGATATTTTAGAAAGAAATACAGAAATTAATTATAAACAAGTTAAATTTTATCATCAATATATCTTTTATGAATAACAATATCATAAAGAAAAATATTAAATTAACTTTGTGACAATGGCATTTTTAAATGTATTTCCCAATGTAAAAACCGGATCGGAGAAAAAGATTTTGGAAGAAACGTCTCTGTTAAAAGTTAAATGAAGCAAAACATTATTAAAATTAACTTTCTTGAGAGATTCTTTGTAACATTTATAGAAAGAATAACTAGAAAAATAACAGATTAATAAAATTATTTCTTTCAAACAAGTAAACTTACATAATCTGAAGTTAGAGAATACTGCTTTGCCGAGATCTTTTTTCTTTAATTTTGCAGTGTATAAAATTTTACGTTACAGTATTAGAACTGTGGTTAAAAATGTATTATACATTTTAGCTGTTAGAAACAGATATATAGGGAACGCAAAAAATAAAATTTATTATTAGTGTATTTGGTTCGACGAGTAAATATTTAATTGAGAAGAATATTAAATTAATGTGAAAAATGTTAAATAAGCTTCTAAGTGACATCGATGCATTTTCTTACCGTTTCTACTTTCAGCATTATTTGCAGTAGTTTTCTTACTTTCCAAAAATTTTCTTTTATTTGAATATTGCTTTTCATTTTCATATACATCTGTTTATTCCGTTGAATTAATATATGGAGAAGCTGGGAGTTACTCCATTACTTTGCTGTCTTTGAAACCTTTTTTTTTTTTTGCCACGCGGTCAATAGTCAATTTTTGTTCAGTGTAAACAGCCTTATGTGAATATAATCATTAATTTATGCTTATTGGTTGTGACCTATACCATTCGAAATACATCTTATCCAAGAAATGATAATAATTCTTTATCTTGACCCTATCATTGGCTTTTAACGAATATATAATGCCATTGCCTAGAATACTAAACCAAAGCAATGTTCCAGAGTCAACCTATTGTCATCTAAGATGGATTGGGGTCAGTTTTCTGGAAGGAATCAAATTCTAGACCAAACATCATATCAATACAATGAAACTTTAAATTTATCACTAAAATTACTTCTAAGGTTTTAATTTACTAAGATCCTCATATATTTATAAGAAATTTATGTTAAAATACGACAGACTTTTAAAATGATTTCATTTTCGTAACGATTTCGTTAATTTGATTTTCGCTATTTTCAACATTAATCTTTCTTTTATGAGTATTCTACACCTGTCAATGCTTTATGAAACTTGCCACAGGTGTGAATTTCAGTAAATAACAAATATTATGGTAAATGTATGCATTTACTCCAGAAATTAAATTTGAAATCTAAGAAACAATATTTAATTTAGTATTCTGTAATATGTAAGAAAACACCGAAGATATGTAATAATTTACAGATCTGCTAAATTAAAGTCTTTAAAATTATTTCAGTTCTGACTAGTGAGTTATTTCTTCAATTATAAACCAAAAAATACGATTATGCTTTCATCACATTACATTACATTTTTATACAAAATTCCTATAAAATATAATAAAAACAAAATAAGGAAATTTCTGTGGATTTATGTAACATTCATTTGTAAATTACTTTCATATATTTTCAATATAATTTTTAAAAATTATACTTCAAGCAGGCAACTATATATTTTCTATTATTTACGTATACCTTCTCCGTATTTTCTTTTCTTTACATATATCTTATCAAGCTTTGAAAATATCTCGTTTTTTTTTCAAATATTCATTTGGTAGGCATTAGTTTGTAGATTTTTTTCTGATGTGTCTCTATGAAACATCCAGCCATTATACAAATACCGACAAGCTTCCGTCATTTCTTTGATATCCTAATAAAATCTTTCACCCTCTTCTTCGCTTACCATTCTAAGATGTAAGGTGAAAATTCTAAACGTGATTCCAACAAGTGAACGCTGTAATTCCTGTTCAAACCCAACTCAATAATTTTCCACAATTTTTAAGTTGACCGCTACGTTGGAAACTTTCTCGGAAAGCCTTGCAAAAAGATTATAGAAACTGGAGATTTTAGGAATAAATGAAATTGTTTTAATATTATCGTTATTTGACAATACGGGGAATGTTGAAGAAAGAATTGAGAAAATTTATTACAAATTGACCTAAAAAAGCCTGAAACTAATCAAGGTGAAAAAATTTGAGTGAAATAAAAATAAAGATATAACCGTCACAGCGAGTTAAAAAATTAAACTGAAATGTGAAAATGCATAAATAATAAAATCTTGATAGAGAACTGATATAATTGAATATATGTACTGTAAATGAAGTAGTGCCTATAATTGTGTGATCACGGGAACAGATCCGAAGACTGAAATAATTAAAGATCCCTATGAGTGAAATCACTAAGATTATTGGGAATTTTAAAAAAGTAACGTGGTATCTATTAAGAACCACATAAACCACTAGTGGGAAAATTCAGTAAACAATAATAGCAACAACATTTATGGAAAGCAAGGATTTGACTTGCCTAAAAAATCTTAAATACTACTAATTTGTTTTTTTCTCGAAAGTATCACATTACGCCAAACAAAGAATTGTATTTGTAACTCGTTGCTCTTCCATAACCGAACGCTGGCTGTAAAAGTCATATTGCATTTTATGACCATTGCATAACTTCAAAACGCCTCCTAGAAATGCGTATGGAGGAAAATCGATTTAACTCAACCAAAATCAAAACTGAAAGAGTTATGTATTTACCAGTTTGGTGTTTGTCATGTAACTTGCCTATATAGACGCGAGTACGGGACTAAAAGATTCCCACGCTCTTTAGTCAGGTATCAATAAAAAAACATGGAGTTCTTATCCATTATCCATTATGATTGAAACTCGTTGTATTCATTGTATAAAAGTAGAATAAATAACTATAAGCAAGTTTACGATTTTTTTTTTAATTTCAAGGTGTTACTATTGCAGGACCAAACAAAATATTTTTAAAGCACTATTTTTATTTTAAAAGCATGAGCACACATTCTCAACTGGAAGAGGAATACGAACTTAAAAACTTCGAGTTGAACACCTTAAAATTAGTAACAATGTGTATAAATCATAATTCACTAAGTATGTGTTGAGAACAAAACTGAAACGAAAAAATCCCGTGAAAATTCCCTTTAGTGTTTATTAACTCCTTCAGTTATTATAGTATTTGGATTACTTGTCTTGGTCATACTTTCACTTTCACGTAATTCATTTGATAATTACACTATTTTTTCTGTTGAATACTGCAAAAGTCTAAGTGATGATCAGTAAAAATCCACATTCATTAGCGCACAGTCATTGGAAAAATCCCAAAGTTTATAGTTTGGTTTCAGTGTCACAGTGGATTAAACTTGTATAAATATCTATAATCTAATTACACTAGAGAATATTTGAATAAAGTATTACAAGCGAATACATTTTTTTTCTCTTGGAGCGACTTTAATTTGGAAAAATGTTTCAAGTGAAAACACAAACTTAAAGTAAGATAAACCTGATACGTTTTAATCGAGTAACATGAATAATCTCTCTGGTCTGCTTCCCCAAAATTTCCTTCACCATTTTTATCAAATGTTGAACACTTTATTTTGACGCTTGCATAAGTTGCAGTTGCCAAATATTGACAAATTTTGACCATGTGCTCTTAAAAATACTTTATAATTGCTATCACTGGCATCAACAGCTGGAGGGCATTTAGTAATTATTTTGAGACTGCTGTCTTTGCGTGAAGATTAGCTACTTTATATTGGCTTCAGATGTGTATTTATTTACCTGGAAATAGGAGATATGCGGGACATGGCCAGTGTCTTTTGACGGAGTTGGGAAAAGGGAAAGACTACAGTAAATAAGGCCCCCTCTCTCTCTCTCACACACACACACACATGCACACACACACACTCACTCTCTCTCTCTCTCTCTCTCTCTCTCTCTCTCTCACACACTCACTCACTCTGCCTTTTATTCCTTTTTTCCTATTCTTGTCCTTTAAGAGTCAGGCAAGAGGGAAATGGATCCAGGAAATAATAATAGTACCGACGACAAATGGAAGGCAGTACACGAAAGAAAACAGTGACAACTGTAATGATGCGAATCAGTCATGAAGAAACAAACGAACACGATAGAAGAAAAAAAAGCGGGCAGCGGACATAGAGCAATAAATGGACAAAAATAATGTCGAATAAGAGCTGAAAAATGTCTGGAAGAAATTATAGTGATTTAAATGAAAGGAAACAAGAAAGCTAACTTTAAAAAATAATAATTTGATGAAACAAAGGAAGTAGTAAAAACATTCGATATTGATTAAAGAAAAAGAGAATCCAAAGAGGAATCCGAAGAGAAAATGGAAACTATTTTAAAGCTACAAAAGATAATAAAGAAAAGAATAAATATTACAGGAAAGAATGTTGTTTGATAAGGAGTGAAAGTGATGAGGCAGGTGACAAGAAACATTTGGTCAAGAAAAGAGAGAAATACGTGAGAGCAGAAAGAAAGAATAAGAGAGGAAAGAATAAAAGAGAGAAGAATAAGAGAGGGAAGAATAAGAGAGGAAAGAATAAGAGAGGAAAGAAACATAGAAGTAAAAGAGACGAATAAAAGGAAGAGAAAGTTCTAAAAAGGAATTATGAAGAATGGAGACTATTTTCGATTTTGGCCGAGAATAGAGGTAGGATCTTGTTGTCGGGATGCAAAAGAGATGCATTTAATTCTCCAGCAACAATAACTGTCTGTGATAAATCATCCGCTCTAATCCGCGGCAGCAATGGTGGCCAATGCTGCCTACCCGAGTCAGCCGTATAGAAATTACTTCCCAACAGCTTGATGGCACTGACTAGTCTTTATAGGTTAATTATGTTCATTTCACTTCTTGATGGATGTGCAATAGACTTTGTGGCGGGTGGAATGGGAACGGCTACGGGGACACTAATAAGAGCAGGGTATTAAATGGAATCTACAAGGATGTGAACCCCTGAAAATAAGAACCCAGCCTTGATTTGAACGTAACAATGGGCCGCCGATCGAGAGGTTGTGCGCTCTTACAAGCTAACTCGGTCACTGATTTTGGCTAAATGGATTTTTAGTTGCGGCCAACGTCCATTCTTCTCTCTCTCTTTCCCTATCTTCTTCCCTCCCCTTCTCTCTTTCTCTCTCTCTATCTCTCTCTCTCTCTCTTTCTCTCTCTCTTGATTAACGAAAATGAAAGTCAGGAAAACTGTTTCCGAAGTAAGGATCGAAAACAAAACTGCTCTCATTTTACTACTATAGAGAAACTTTTCTGCCCGCCATCAGCATGGCTGACGCTAGACCCCTGGAAAGCAACACACTGCGCCTTTTTAGCCTCACGCTTTCAACTGACTTGAAATGGAGTGACTAAATCGAATCAAAAGCTGCGTCTACTGCAACGTCACTTTGTCGTGCCAGAAATTTTTTCTCGTCCGAGTCCATCTTGCACATTTACAAATCTACCATTCGTCCGTTCATTTAATATTGCTGCCATATCTGGCTTGGGGCTCCTGCTATTCATCTCGATGTTCTTGACAAAATCCAAAGAATGATATGCAATGTAATCGATCCTGACTTGGCATCTCGACTTCAGTCAAACCCTCACCGACGTGGCCTGGCTCCTCTCTGTCTTTTCTATAAATATTTTCATGGCAACTGATCTGATGACCTTTTTTCCCTGGTGCCCTAACTGCATGAATTCAAACGTGCCACTAGATTGGAATCTAGGTATAACCCTCTTGCTGTTGAAATAGTTAAATTCAACCGCCACTTCTTCTCTCACATTTCCTGTTTGTGGAACACCCTTTCGTTTACTTCCTTCTCTGATAAATACAATCTTCAAAAATTTAAGTGCAACATCAATCGCCATCTTCTATCTTCTTGAACCCCATTCACCTTTTGTCCTTTCCTCAATGCTTCCTATTTTCAGTCTTTTCTCTTACTTTCACTCTCTGTAACCCACTGCGTATTAGTGACATTCCCGCCTTGCTTGATGTGAAATGATTAAAAAACCTGGTTAGTCAGTTGTAATTGATCTGGTGAAACAGGTTTGCTAACCATTACATCCCGTTGAAATTCCCGGCTGCCTGCACAAATTATGCGCGCAACTTTTAGTTATTGAGGATAACGTTGAGCTTCCAGTGACATGCGTATGTTTTATTTAGTATATAAAACTGATGATATCAAGCAGCCGGTTGAAAAGTTATGTTGTAAAATATTATACAGTAACATTTGCCTACACTCATATTGTATATTGATACGTATTATAAAGTTGTAATTCTCATCCAAGAAAATACTTCAGATAACTGTCTCTATAAGTGGATAAATGTTTGCTTATGAGTGATTACTGGTTGAAATAATTTAATCGCTAAAAGTTCTTGCTGACTTCGTGGATGATCGTAAGTTAAGCCTTGATAAATAATTGAATGGCCATGTTGTATGAAATCAAATTTTTAAGCTGGAAATATATTTATGTATGGCAGAATTAGCTTGCCGTAAATCCGGTGGAAAAATAGAAAATCGCCAGGGATTAGGTTAATTAGAGTCGTCATGACTATATATAAGTTCCGAAATTGTTTTTTAAAACGGTGCGCTGCCATCTTTCTGCTTTGTCTATAATAAATAACAAAATTTAAGACTCCTTTGGGCGATGCGGTTTCGATCCCATAGCAAAATTATTATCCTCATTCGACTTTCGGTTTTAAGAGAATAAAGACGTCCATCGCAAGTACTTATCAACCGAATATATTTATTTTTGCTAAAAGTGGTATGTATGTAGGCACTGTAGACTCCTTTGTGAAGTATAAGACCACAGCCTCACCACGCTAGGTCTTGCTACTACGGTTTCTGTAGCAAGTAGGTTTTTACGGGGTGGAATAACTAGTCACAAGTACAAATGGCCTTGAATTCAAGATATCTTTCTCTTAATTATTAATTAAACAGGATAATATAAAAAATAAAAATACTTGTAAAAATATTACACACCTTACGTATCACTTATCAAAGTGCAATAAGAAACATCTATCTACTCACAATCTACAAAGAAAAATTCTGGTAGAAAGCACTGAAATTCTATATAAATCAAATTACCGAAAACGTCTCGCTATTAGAGAGACATTTTATATTTAACATCTCTCTTCCACTATCAACCTCACTTTGTTTAACAATAAGAGTGGTGTGGTCAATTTCATTTTCTTAAAATTGAAAGCCACATACTTGAATTCCAACCGCGTTCAACACCTAAAGGCTCGGAATAAAGCTTCTACTAGTATTCCAAAGAATGCAAAAAAATAAATCTCAAACAGTCAAAGAAAAAGTACTCAAAAACTATGTAAATGGTGACAGAAGTGACCGAAAGCGCTTGGGAAAAATATAAGAACGTTGGAAAAACTAAATAGAAATTTAATCATTATCCAAAGATGTTTAAAAAGTTGCAGCTCAAATAAGCATTAATATATATATATATATATATATATATATATATATATATATATATATATATATATATATATATATATATATATATATATAATTGTGTATTTCGGAGCAATCATTCTTTTATACATGTTTCATTTAAAACAATTCGCACGGTACAGCGATTAAATTTTTATTTAATTATTCTTGTGCTCTTATAATTTTCTCTATAATTCTAGAAATTGTCCGAATGTTCTGTACTTTTATGTATGATTTTGTTTTTAATTTTAACTGAATATATGGATTTTGTATGTACGTATTATAGTTATAGGAATGCTTTATTTTCCAAATACGGTCAGCACATTGTGACCCTTTTCATACAGAACATTCGGACAATTTCTACATAATTTATGTCCAGAAAAGAATAAAATTATCAGAAAACAAGAAAAATTAAATAAAAAGAAACTTAATGAAAGTACCTTGTCTGTAGTTTTTAACGAAAAATTTTTATTTAATTTTTCTTATGTTCATACATGTGTTTTCTTTTCTGGACACAAAGTGTGTAAAAAATGTCCAAATGTTCCGCATTTCCGAGCGCTTTTGGCTATAATTTAGCCATTATCAAGGATGATTTTATTTTTTAATTCAATGTATGGGTTGTGTGTATGTATCTAGAGTTATAGGGATGTTTTATTTTCCAAACACGGTCATCATATTGTGGCCGTGTTCGTAGTTAATGTTATTGAGTGTTGTTTTTTGTTTCTCTTATTTATTGTTAATCTTTTTTGACATGTGGATGAGGTTACTATGCTTGTATTTTCTACTAGTATGTTTCAGATGGAGTCTGGGAGGTTTGTGTCTGTGTACATACAGCCCATACATTCGATTAAAAAGTAAAAATACAATCATCCTTGATAATGTCTAAAAGTATAGACGAAAGTCCTCGGATATACAGAACTTTATAATTCGGAGTTGTTTTTCTCATAGACTAGTTGCTAACTAGAGCCTAGTGTGCACTGGTATTTAACCCATAGCTGGTGGGGTTAAAAGATTTGGATTTACACCTAAAACCGAAGAGTATATTGTAAATGTAAGTAGCTCGACCGAAATTCGAGATCGGAATTTCTCGTTACACTACCTACATATCTACACACACACACACACACATATATATATATATATATATATATATAGATAGATAGATAGATAGATAGATAGATAGATAGATGTGTGTGTGTGTGTGTGTGTGTGTGTGTGTGTGTGTGTGTGTGTGTGTGTGTGTGTGTGTGTGTGTGTGTGTGTGTGAATGATTACTACAAAAATAATTCTTTCGACACCTTTAATCATTAAATATGGAGTTCTTCAGCAATCGGTTAAATATTCACTAGACACTACTTCAAGACTAGCTTGATTCTAAAAGGAGTATGCCAACGTCAGCTCCTCGGCCAAGACCTTCTTACGTTCATTTATCCCCTATTCACCTCCGATTCCACAGCTATTACCCCTATCATCTCTTTGCTGATCATGTAAAATGAAAGTTATGCTCCCAAGAGAATGTGACTCCATTAATGGCGAACAGGGGTGGAAGGGTAGTTAACGCTCATCGGATGGGTCGAGTAACTCGCTTCATTTTTCGCTTGGCTTCCATTTTCTTCAATTGCTATGTAAACGTCTCTTGCCGGGCGCAGATTTGCACATAAAATGAAATTTTTACAGCCTTGAAGATGTCAGTTGTACAGGTGGAAAATGCACCACCTGCTTCTAACGTCTTTCTATTTTACAACTGCGAAGGTCCTTCTCCGACACCTACTACCACACCATCATTTACAGGAAGCTGAACTTCATGAACCGCATTTTCTGAAGACGCAAACAACTAGTGTAAAATATAAAATGAAGAAAATAGGATGCTTCCTCTGGAAGTTATGGCCTTGTTTTTATATAATGGGTAAAGAATTGACCAGATTTAGCTGATATATCGCTGGCGATTTTGCCACTCATTCAGGTCCTGATAAGTATAAAAGTTTGAAGATTAGATTTCTTTAAAGGCATATTTGTTCCTCTTTATATAACTATTTAAGCATATAAAATTGTTTGTAATAAAATAATTAAGGCAGATAAAATGTTTTTATAAGCCTACTCTTCATAAAGACATTTATGAAGTTAATCAGCTTACTTCTAGGTCGGTTAACGGTGTTCGAGTTTAGGCAAAATTCTGAATTGTCTTGAATGGTTATCCGTCTATATGTTACCGAAGATTACCGGGATATTTTTATATGAGCACGGTAAAATCACACATCAGATTAAAAGAAAGAAAAAGTAGAGAACATAAAAAATATTAGACAGTACAAGAAAAAAAAGACGAGAAGACGAATAAAAAGAGAGGCGAGAAGACAAATGAGAAAAATGGCGAAAAGACAGATGAGTAGAGAGGCGAGAAGACGAATGGGAAGAGAGACTAGAAGACGAATGAGAATAGAGAAGGAGAAGAGATACGAGAAGACAGGTGAGAAGACAAATGAGAAGAGAGACGAGAAGAATGAGAAGAAAGGCAAGAAGACGATTGAGAAAAAAGGCGGAAAGACCAATGACAAGGGAGGCGAGAAGACAAATGATAAAAAGGCATGAAGATATATGAAAAGAGAGACGAGAAGACGAGTGAGAAGAAAGACGAGAAGACGAATGAGAAAAGAGACGAGAGGACGAATTAAAAAGGTTGTGAGAAGACAAATGAGAAGGCAACAAAGCACATGATAAATGAGAAAGTAGAAGAAATAATTTTAGAAGTGGAAGATCAAGAAAAATGCAATAGAGGGAATAAGAGTAGTAGAACAGAGATAGAGAAAAAGAAAGATTTGGAGAATGAAGTGGGAATAAGATTAGGAAATATTCTTAGGGCAAAGTAATTGGTAGAAACGGAGAGAGTAGACTGAAACGAATGAAATTATAAGAAATGAGAAAAATGGAAAGAGAGTGGAAAATATTGGCATTCATGAATTAGACCTCTTCCGCGAAAGAAAGCCGCATCAAGAAAAGAAAGGTAAGGCAGAAAGATTGAACAAAAAAAGGAAGAGTGAAAAGTGATGAAATGAAAGACAGAAAGAATTGCTATAGAACGGGATGAGGATGGTGTGGTAGCGGGTGATAAACGGATGGCAGGTAATTTGCGGATAAAGTATTTCTCGTCGAGAATTTTATGGACTGGACGTGATGAAATATTCAGTGCTGGTATCTTAATGCGAATGAATGTACACTTTTCGTTGGAAAGACTCGAAGAGAACGAGCGCTTTGGTCTTGAAGGGTGGGTGAATGGGCTTTCTTGATGGCGACCACGATAACGAACCACTTTTCCCCTAACAACCGAACAACACTCCGGCTGAAGCTTCTCCCACGTGACTAGCTGTGGTTGGTCTCTGATTGGCTAATAGAAAAATCTCTTTAAGCAGTCAGTTTATATACTGTGTTCACTCGTTTTATAACATTGGTTCCTTTATCAGCGATAAAATTTATATTCATTACTCGATATTTTAGGGAGTTTTACACATGTAACTTGGACTGATTTTACAAGTTTTGCACTGATATTTATCAGAAGCGCAATCGTTCCTTTTCTAGAATTATGATTCCGATACATTGCCTCTGACATTGATAGCTTAGTTGGCACAACAGAGCATGATAATCAGCCGGGTGTTTTCCAAGAGATGCTTTCTGGTCCACTTATTTTTTCAATTGCTTTTCATAGAGCAAACGTTGGGGTTCAGGCATTTGGTGACCATTTCTATTAATATCAATCAAATATAATAGATCTTTTATCCGCGGCAGATATATTACAAGCCACCCTCATAAGGCCGAACTATATATATATATATATATATATATATATATATATATATATATATATATATATATATATATATATATATAATACTTGGTTGGGATAATTTCAAGAAGGACACTAATCCAATGAGAACTCAATGTAAGTTACAGAGCAATATATAATTATAAATTAAGAAAACACCTGAAAAATCCATATCGATTATAATTTATTTTATGAATATTGTTATATTCATCTCTGTAAATCGAAAGATTTAAGGAATGGAATTAATCCATCTAGGCATATATACCAGAAGGAGAAAAAAGAGAGTGAAAAAAAAGGAAGAAAAAATAGAAAAAGGAAAAAAATATAATATTAATGAGAAAAAAAGAGAGAAAAAAAAATTAAAAATATAAAAATAAAAATTAAAGGAAGAAAGAAAGAGAGAGATGGAGGGAAAGATATCATTATATATATCTTTTTTATTTTTTTAAATTTTTTATTATTAATATTATTATTTCCTTTTTCATTTTTCTCTCCCTTCCCTTTTTTCTTTTTATCCCGGTATATTTGACTGGATGGATTGATTCCATTTCTTTAAAACACTCGACCTGAAGAGATGAATGTAACAATAGTCATGAAATAAATTATAACCGATATGGATTTTAAAGTATTGTTTTAATTCATCATATATATATATATATATATATATATATATATATAGAGAGAGAGAGAGAGAGAGAGAGAGAGAGAGAGAGAGAGAGAGAGAGAGGGATAGATAGATAGATAGATAGATAGATAGATAGATAGATAGATAGATAGATAGATATAGATGGGAAGCAACCTTTCTTTTAAACATCTTTCATTAAATACGGCAGACCATGATTATTTAATTAATGTTTGTTTTATTTTTTCCACCATCGTTACGTTTTTCCGTTTTGTAGGAGTAAGGAAGTACAGAAAGTTTCCAGAATTCTCGTTGTCTCAATCGCTTTCGGACACTTCTTTAGCGCTTTTCAAGCAAAACTGTGTGCTAAGATTTTTTTTCTGGATAAATATTTCTGCATAAAAATTAATTATTGATAACTTGTACTATCCTATTTGCACTCAGGATAATTTTTAAATCCCCATTTTTTTTCATATCTTCGGATGAATATCAACAAGCTATATTAGTTGAGTGGTGTGAGCAGGAAAAACCTCTGCTTCTGTATATCACTCACGAGCCAGTTTTAAGCACAGACACAGAGTGCGTGGAAGAAGTGAGTAAAAGAAAATTAAGTTTTTAAGGTTGATTTAGCGAAAACAAGTATCAAAGTTAGCTGTTTCTTACTGTTCTCAAAGTAAAAATAATTTGAGTCTTTTGGTTTCATTTCCATGAAGAAGATGAAGATAGAGCATGGTGTTTATCCTATCATCAACAAAATGATGGATGAATTTACCAATATGAAACGAAGAATTGAATTAATTTAAATCAAAATAAGTTTGAATATACAAGTTGTTGTTTTTATTATTTTCTCAGGTTTATCTGGTAACTATAAACAATCATCACTTACAGCATGCCCCGTTGTCAAAATGACCCTTCATCACTGATATATGGAGAGAGAGGGGGGGTAGATTGTTTTAAGCAATCACCCTGACATAATGCGCAATATAAAAATAATAAAAAATTATCTATCTAGCTATCTCTCTCTTTCTTAATATATATATATATATATATATATATATGTGTGTGTGTGTGTGTGTGTGTGTGTGTGTGTGTGTGTGTGTGTGTGTGTGTGTGTGTGTGTGTGTGTGTGAGTGAGTAAGTGATGGCCTGACGTTTGCTTTCAAGCATGAAACAGACTGTCGTCATTTGGTGTTGAACTCAGATTCTACTTTTATATTTACATGCACTCTGCCTCTGATATTGAGAACTTTTACTTTTTTATATAGCATACCGTAAAACTATATTTTTCCCATCTATCTATCTATCTATATATATATATATATATATATATATATATATATATATATATAGACAGAGAGAGAGAGAGACAGACAGACAGACAGATATGTGTGTATATATGTGTGTGTGTGTATTTGTGTGTGTGTATTTGTGTGTGTGAATGTGTGTGTGTGTGATAAAGTTTAATTAATAAATTAAGCTCAGTGGAAGTGTAACAGCAATACTTACTAATAAAATTAATCAATTATAAGAATATACTTTAATATAAATCTATGTGACAAAAAGATAAATGGTTCGTTTCAAGCGTAGATGTCAGCAACCTCAGCATACGACTTCTTATTTCCTTATTAAATCTAAATCTTCCACGTTTTTGCACAAACGAATAACTTTATGGTTTCTCTTCGGCAAATCCCAACTGCCAGCATCACTACCCTTTTCAATTCGGAAGCATTATTAATTAAAAGTTACAGATTATTTATTTCTGAATTTTACCACCCGAATCCAAATCTAAAATGTTTGCCTTCTCTTAATAATCTCCGGTTACAGGGGGTCATTTTGTTCCTACTTACGCCGTTTCCATTGACGTGCCTGGTGTAAGTTGAACTTAGATGGAAATAAATAAGAAACAAACAATAAAGAACAATGTATCAATCTCCTATCTTTAATATTTTAGTATTTCAGTTTATGGTAGATAATTGATCAGTATCAAAGGATATACAGTCGGTTAAAATAGAAATAATAATAGGCGCAGCTGAATGCAAATAAGCAAGGAGAGTGAGCATAACCACAGCACATGAAAAGCACAAGAAAAGGAAACTGGGAAAGAAGATTCTCCACAGAATAATTAAAAGACGAGAGAAACTATCACAGACGAAGGCGGCTTGGTTACACAGAGGTCACCTAAAAAGAAAAACATAATCTCTTATAATTTCAGCCCAGAATAAATGCACCGGAACTAATTACATAAAAAAGACACAAAAGCCAGTGAAACCGTAAAATGTTGTCTTCATAGAGTAGAAGACATGATTCTGACGCACATGATAAGGGAATCATCATCATCATCATCATCATCATCATCATCATCATCATCATCATCATCATCATCATCATCATCAGTCCTATGACTGGGTGTGGTTGTAGGGTCCCTGTGCATCTGAGCACCCGACCAGTTCCCTCTGCATATCTAGGTTGAAAGCCCGAGTGTTATTCATTGCACTCATGGGTACTTCCTACGTCCTCTGGAAATTTGACAGATTCTGGATGAATATTTAAAAGACTTATATTAATAGAATTCGCATGCTTATTCTCATGTATTAACAGAATTCTACTTATTTTACAATAACTTCTCGGGAAAGTTAACATATGTACCCGACAAATCGGCGTGTCAAAAGAATGTTTTTCCCTTGACATCGCTATTACTATATAATCCCTCGGCAATTTTTAATGTTTTAAAAAGTCATTTTTTTTAAAGAAAACTCAAACATATGAAACTGGATTTATGCATCCTCTTTTTCTTGAGAATTGGCAACAAAGTATTAAACACTGTTCTTGTAAATAAATAGTCTAATAGATAAGTAGTGTTTAACATTTTTGTTGTCAGTTTTCGAGAAAGAAAGTATAAATTCAGATGCATGCAAACTAAATCAGTGAATTTATGTAGAGAGAGCAAATGAAAGAATTGCCAGGAGAATATATTTTCTGAAAATTTATAATTACTTTTACACGTTATTCCATTTTTTATTTAAATTTACTTGTTCTTTTTTTCAAAAGCATTTTTATAAATTTGAGAATTAAAACGTTTTCATAGTTATTTATGTATAATATGGTACATAATAAATCTTGCAAAATAAATGGTGTTTAATTCTTTCGTTGTCAATTGTCAAGATAAAAGAGAATGCCTGACTACAAAAATTAAACGCGAAGTCAAAAGAAAAACATCGTTTTGTCACGATATTTTATGTGTTTATATGTGTTAAACTTTGTCGAGTTTTCTCTCATATTTTGCCAGTTTTTCTACGATTTTACTGAATTTTAGTTTTTCAAACTCTACATTTTATCCATTTACACACTTTAACTATGCGTGAATTTTATCTGTGCCTATATATGCATATCTTAATGAAATTCAAGCTACCAAATGTATATCATTGAAATCATATAATTAAGAAAAATGATGCTGAAAATGTCAACTACGTACCCAACTAAATGTACAACAACCATGATCTGTTGACATGACGTCCCTTGAGCTTAAAGGTTGAAACTTGGAGGCAGCTCGTAAAACAAGCAGATTCAAAACGTGGTAGTAGTAGTAGTAATAATAATAATAATAATAATAATAATAATAATAATAATAATAATAATAATAATAATAATAATCTTATGTATTTTCTTGTATTTTCTCGAGTTTATCTTCATAGATTTTAAACACTTATTTTCATCTTTATATACTGTATGTTCTGCTTTAATATAAGTGGAATTAGCAATGTTGTTTGCCATTTTGTAAGTAGCAGTAATGGTAATAACAGCAGTAATAATAGCAGTAGTAATAACTGAAATAGTGTTTGAATGTGCCCTTTTAATTACCATTATGTACATTGTGCACTCTTCCGAGACTAAATGTCAAGTCTCGTACGCGTTGCCATATTGGAATAAGTAGGACCGGAAGTGATCCCCTGAATAGACACTTTAAATCACAATTCCCAAAGTGGCCGACGACAATCCTACCAATAAAGATTAGTAGCAGATTGCTGTTTGAACCACAAACACACAGAGACAAATGCAACAACCGAGAAAGAGAAACAAGAGGCAAACAATGACATATATGAATTACTTTTGCATTTTCTGTTAAACTAATCGCGCGCACAGACATACAACCAGAAACACAGATACTTATATCAACACGTACACATAAATCCTCGAATAAGAAAGATGATTGTTATATAATATACACAATATACTATCTTTATAAAAATTGTATGTTCTATCATAAAACTTACTTATACGATTCTAATATTTATTTTGAATTATATATTTTGAGCGTGTGTATATGAATGGATTTGCAATAAAACATTTACATTCATATCTAAAGAAGGAATAGAATTGGTATTTATTAATCTGACAGACTTTATTACTTTAAACGATATTTTTAGTGGTTACTCATATTCGAGTAGATGTTCCGTTAGTTTAAAATTTCATGAATATTCAGTCCGTTATAAGAAAATATATAAATATACTGTTTAATAAATAAACGGAGCGTCTACTCAAATATGAGCATCCACTAACAATAATGTTTAAAGTGATACAATTTAATTCATATTTCGACACTTTTATGTACAAATATGTACTTATACGTACAAAGCCCCCCAAATGGTAGATGCCTTCATAAAATATATACTAACAAATAAATATGCCTATTCACGTTTCATGCTTAATATAATATACTAATGTAGATGAACGTACACAGGTACACACACGCACATTCCAATATCCTCACATAAGTACTTCAGTATTTATATAAAAAGGCATATTTACATCATAACCCTTGTGGTAATCAAGAAACATATGATCAGTAAAAAGCTATAAAAGTGTATACCTGCGCAAATTCACAGAGGAAATGAGACAAGCCAAGGGAGACATTCATAGCCATAATATAGCTCTAACAATCTCTTCATACATTTCAAAATATACATTTATAAACATAAACGCTACTGGAGAGAGAGAGAGAGAGAGAGAGAGAGAGAAAAAGTAGGTATTTAGGAGTGGGGTGCTAAAAACTTCTCTGCACTTCCCATAAAGAAGCCTGACAGACTCCGGTCGAAAACATTTCAGAGCCGCACCGTGTAGATAGATAGATAGATAGATAGATAGATAGATAGATAGATAGATTCAATCAGTTATGTGCCATGCGTGATACACGCTTAGGCGATCATGCATCTTTTGATACATGACTGACGAGGCAGATTTTTCTCGAATTAGGTTGCCATTTCTTTCTGCGGTAGACCAGTTGCTACCCAACTGCTATTTACCCATACCAAGATTATATGACCCACAATCCGCTCAACTGAAAACAATATCGTATATAAATCCCCATAAACGAATATAATTAACTTATAAAAATCATATGTTTCAAACGTGGTCGGCCGGAATGTTATGACCATGAAACGTGCGTTCGAATCTTACAATCGTCAATTAACCAGGAAGGTGGCATTGATAATATCGACCTACGGTTCCGCTGGGAAATGGTTGGAAATCAAACTACGTGATGACATCAGCCTTGTGGGTGAAAACAGTGCAGAATCCGTTGATGGTTGTACTCACATGGAAACACAAATCATCATGACGTGAGTACTGGCTTTGTTCTAAATGGGGATCATACCAGATTAGGCGCGCGCTCACAAACACTATAAGTAAGGAACGCTCAGAATCGTTGCAGTATAAACCACGTGTTAGCTTTGAGGGTGTTGATAAAAAAATAAATATACCTGAGCAGATACGAGCAGCCAGCTATACTAATACGTGAAACGCACTATTACTTATAATTATATACAATATTCTCTCACAAATTATTGTCTAAATTGATTGATTGATTTGGTTTTTACGGCTTATCAACCTTTTACAGATTATTTAAAGCCAGAAAATATTTTAGATTGGAAGAATTATTTTGGAGATAATAATGATTTACGGATAAAATTTCTGCAAATTAATCCATAGCTGGAGAGGTGTGATTTCATGCCTTTACAAATGGTATTTGCGT
The DNA here is from genome assembly GCA_964036315.1 of Acanthosepion esculentum. NCBI lineage: Eukaryota > Metazoa > Mollusca > Cephalopoda > Sepiida > Sepiidae > Acanthosepion > Acanthosepion esculentum. The sequence continues at coordinate 59,613,530 of OZ038481.1, forward strand.
GTAAGTGAATATAACGAACGCCGCTCTTCGGTTTCCATTTCCGAACCGGTATCCATTACATCACCCACACACCCAAGTTTATGTGTTATGATATTCTCAAGCGGTTATCCATCTAGGTATTGAGCAATCTCGATGTTGCTTAACGTCGGTGATCGTACGAGAACCAGTGTTTCAACATGATATGGACGTAAGCCCCTGTTGCCTAAAAACACAATAACATCTAACCTCAAACAACGAAGAAGGCATAAAAATGGAAACAAAAAGGACACTGATAGGGGCTGTGGCAGCAATACCTTCCACATAATGGTAAGACATTAGCTAGATAAAAACACCATTGCTACTAACGTCTGACCATTATGTGTGTGGTATTTCTGGGAGCTATATGTGGGGAATATTTCTGCTGCACTATATACTTAGAATCAGAAAGATATAGTGGAAATTTCTGGGACCCATGATGAGGATCGACAGTTTGATAAATTCAACATTCACAGAACATATCGAATGGCAAATATGATGGGGTGAGGGGCATTCAGCTACCTACCTAACAAACTTATGTGATTGGATGATAGAACGGAGAGTGGGAGGCATGATAAAATGCCAAATATTACTAAGAGCTGCAAAGGATAGGAAGTTATGGAGAGTAGTAATCGCCCACGACACATAAAAGAAGAAAAAGATTATGCGAAAATGTAGTTAATTACAAAGAGACTAAAACTGACACGTATATAATCAGTAAATAAAATAATTTGTCATTATGAAAAAGCACAGAAGATTATTTCAAAATACGAAATGTCAGATTTTATTATGCAAGTAATGTTTTCATAAAATTGGAACTAACCAATCAATATTAATGTTACAGTTATCACGTGATTTTCTGTTTATAATATGTTTTTTTAGAAAGACTTACAATAACTTATTTTGTTATGAGTGATTTTATTATGCCATTCGAATGTTGTTCATCATATTGTAAATAAAAGTATATAATAGAATATTGACCAACACGGAAAAGAAGCTGATGTTGCAAATATAACTGAAAAGAAAACTGCAGAATAGTAAACATTTGGTTGATGATATGAAAACAAAACAATGACCATATTATGGTAAGTGCAGAAAAAGAAAAGAAATGGGAAGGAAGTCGAAAATGTACATAAAATGACCTATCAGCAGTAAATTTTAATGATAAATGTTAAGCCACATTAGAAGTTGGATCACTCTTAGAACAGAACAACCGCGTGAAGTAGAATAATATTTTATGATATGTAGTACAATTATTGGTCTCTTCAAAGTCAATGTGAACTTGAAGATAAATACAAAGAATTTCTTAATTTTTTGGACAAGTCATTTCTGGTGGAGATCAATATCAAGAAGCCTTAAGTTATAGAATATATTCATGCAAGACAATGTCCCTTATTCTTCAATGCTTATTTACCAATAATATTTCAAAGCCTCAAATAATAGGAATGTTCCCCAGCAACCTCAGATATTAATTGAAATGAAAACTTGTGGTCAATCCTTAATAGAGAAGGATATGAGGATGATAAACAGTATCCAAACAAAGAATATATAAACGAAAAGAAACATGAAGCTGGTTCAAGTAAATTGGAATTTGAAAAAATAATAAAATCAGTGGCCGAAAGACTAATGAAGTTTATAGAATGTCGACGAGCCAATATTAAAATAAAAAATAATAATTTATTCAGTCATATGGGATATTTTGTTAATCAAATATATGATTGTGAAAACGGTATCTTTTGGAATTATTTATAAATAAAAATGTATGTAACACTTATTTGGTTCACATAAGTGTTACCCATATTGGTTTGGTAATAGCCACAAAGAAAAGAGTACTGAAATGATGTAATATCAGTCCTCCTATATGGCAGTGAATGTTCAACTATCTCCACACAAATGAAGAAGTGACTTGAAGCAACAGAAATATGGTTCTACAGAAGGATGCTGAGAATACATTGAACCGGACATGTGAGCAAAGATGAAGTTTTAGAAAAAAGGCAAGCAAAAACACTTATACTTAACAACAAAAAGAGACAGTTGAAATATTTAATCACATAATGAGGAAAGAGGACTTGGAAAATGTAATACTCATAAGACAAACTGAAGGCAAGAGTGATATAGGAAAGCAACGCATAACCTACCTCGCGAGCTTAAGTAAATGGATGGCGGAACAAATTTTAAGAGAAATAACAAATAGGCGAAATAAATTAAGCTAAAAAGGACAGGAAATTGTGGAGAGCCATTATAAGCAATACCCTGAAAGGACACGGCACGTAGAAGAAAAAGAATATAAATTGTAAAAACATTAACTTGCATGATAAAATTTAATATGGCTACCACAGTGTGAAGTAATGATTAACGAGCTAGTCTGTTCAGTTATTCATTGATAATGTGTGGTGAATTTACTCTTCACGGAGTGTCCCATTAATTGTCAACTTGTGCCATGATTATAGTGAGTAAATAAATTTGACATAGTGTACATGTTCCTGCCCATATATAAAGTATTTTTCACTCAACATATATATATATATATATATATATATATATATATATATATATATATATATATATATATATATATATATATATATATATATATGTTTGTTTGTGTGTGTATGAATATATATGCATCATGTACGTATTAAATTATTATTATTATTATTATTATTATTATTATTATTATTATTATTATTCAATTAAATTTGTATCATACACATCTTTATCTGCTGTCTATGTCACATGCATTAGATTCTATAGCGGAATCCATTCGCGCTTTCAAATACGAATTCATAAATCAAGTCAACAGAAATTCATGGAATTCCTTTATGGAAATGTTATAATATAGACACTTGTACGTTAACCTTAGTTAACATTTACACGCGTACACATATTTGAACACGTAAATTTGTGAATACTGTGTGTGCGAGCATTCGATTATCCCATGTTGACATGATTCGAGGAATTAAGGAAGGATCATTGGGAAATATTCGATCTTTGCCTAAACCACTTCCGTATCGACTGATCGGAGGGATAAACTCTCGTCCCAATCCATTTCTGATTTCCTCAGAGACAACCTAAGATGGACGAGGAATCATCTTATCACTTACTATTCAAAAAGCTCTTTTTATCCTATTGTGACAAAACGTTTTTGCAAATTGCTCTTTCAATCTTCGCTTCGCATCGTATCGAGCTCTTCGCCCAGACATTTATTCTTTTTTTTCATCTTATTTATCTTCTAAAGTTAAGCCTCCGCCCTTTTCTTCCAAATCACCAGCTTTGATGTGTATTTTATTGCGGAAATCTGAGGAGAGCGGCTTTGACCATAACTTTGAGAAGAGCCAAGTCTCAAATCGTTCGAGTAATTGTGACTGCTCTCTTATTAAAGTTAAGTAAATTTCTCTCAGTGTTGCTTTATATGCATGACAGTTAAAAGTTATATAAAAATAATGAATAAAATCTAGCTGTACTTTGTTGATATTAAATACAACCATGAATCTAATAATGTTATGACAACAATTAAGGAAAGAATTGATTACTCAAATGTCTCTCCTACTCAACAGCTAAGTGAGCAGTATATTCCTATGTTCCTAAAATGTAAGATACCAAAATGATAAGGATACCTATTAAACAAATTCATTTTTTATTTATCTGTAGCTTTACCTGGCTATTTATTCATCTTACAGTTCTAATCTATTGCAAGGTGTATTTGTTTGTGAAAACACCTCGTTTTTTGCAAGTTATTTTATTTACAACAAAATCGACTTTAATTAATATCAGAATTAACGAGCAACATTATTAGTATTTGATTAGCTTCGTACAAAAGAAAAAACAACTTTCTTTCTGTTCTTGCTTCTTTTCTTTTTAAACAGATCATACTTTTGGAAAACTGCGTCTTTGGCTTACTATGGTGTCTGCTAGGGCGGCTAGCAAATCTCTGCTCTGGCACATTTGCGTTTCGTCAAAACCCACAGAGCAAACCCGCGGATTATACTGCAATCATACTGAGCGAACCTCAGTTCTAATAGATAGCTTTTAATTTTGTGTGATCAGTAGTTGAACAAGCCCAGTACGTTCAAAACTTAGGTCACGTTGACTTGTGAGTGCTTGCTAAAACAATCATCGACGGTTCCAAAAGAGTTTCATCAATCCAATTTTCTCTCGCAAGGCTTGGGTCGACCTGTGGCATTGTTTTTAGGTACACTTCAACGTCTCCCTAGTCTTTTAATGTCACCTTTTTGACAAATCGACCATGATGAAATTTGAACCCGAGCTTCATGGTCGGAACGGTAAAGTTCTAACTGCTCGGTAAAACCCTCAGAGTATAATAGTAATTGTGTTTCAAATAGTTTCAGAATAAATGTAAGGTAACTCGTCATTTAAAAAGATGCAATAATCAATTATTTGCATTTTTTAGTAAATTTTTTTTATCTTCTGACTCATGAGCATTCAAAACTATTTTGTTGAATAAGAAATTAAACAGAGAAAGCTTGTTATTCAAATTCAACAAAACATGATTTGAAAAAATATATATCGGGACACTTACCAGGGTCGTCTGAAAAGTTCATAAGCTGACCAAGATACTCTCATGGAATTTGACGAAATAAAGTTTATTTTTACACACAATACCACCTGGAGTTCACAAGCTTCTTCCATCAGTGTCGCAGTGCTTGGATCTTGTTGGTGTCATCCTGTTGGTCAAAAAAGTCTTCAACAGCAGATATGACGTGATCATCATTGGTTTCCACTCAAGTGTTTTTTTCATGTTGGGGAAGAGATGATAGTCAGCTGAGGTCAAATCAAGAGAATAGAGAGTGGTCAATCAGTTCAAAGCCAGAGTCACGCACAACAGTCATTGAAACCAAGTACTTGTCTGTTGAGGCATTGTCCAGCTGAAAGAAAACCCCTTTGGTCTTTTTCTGAACGTTTGATCTTGACAGCCTTTCGTAACTGTCTCAGCAAGTTGGCATAAAACTCTCCATGGTGTGACCAATTTGAAGGTAGTCAATAAATACAATGTTTATTTGCAAACCAACAAAACTGAAGCCATCATCTTCCCTGCAGATGAAACGACCATAACCTTCTTTGGAGCAGATGATGATGAGTGTTTCCACTGCATAGAATGTCTCGGGATGAAAGTAATGAACCGAACGCTCATCCTAGGTTAGGAAAAGTCCAAAGAAACCATCTTGATCTGCCTCAAATAATGTCAGATTTTTCCTTGATGTAATCTTCCCGGTGTACTTTTGATCAGATGTCAGAAGACGGGGAACCCACTGAGTGGAAACCTTCGTCATGCCAAGTTCATTGTGTAAAATTATCTCAACTCTCTCACGGGATATACTAATAGCATCGGATATTTGATTTATAATCAATCGCCTGTAAATTTATCACCATTTGATGAATACGATTAATGTATTTTCTCTGTGGTGGCAGTTGCAGGACGTCCAGACCTTGGGTCATCTTCAAGACTTCATCTTCTCCTAAATTAAACTGCCTACTTTTGCACTGTTGGAGCAGTTTTTTTTCCATTTTCAATAGAAGTCGCTACTAGTTACCCTTGAAATCTTCTTTTAACAGTCAGATGTCAGTTTATCTGGAAATAAACAATGTCGTTATTAATTAGAAGAAATTAGAAATTAATGCAATCAAGAATTCATAGCTCTAGCATTGCTCCTTCATAGTCAGTCAATTAATTTTTCAGCCCAACCTCGTACCTTCAGATTGTTTAAGAAAATATAAATTAAAACTACTGTATCTTAGCCGAAATTTGACATTAAAAAACGTAGTTTTAAAATATACACAGCATCAGTTAATATATACATTTGCACAATTTTGGTTTTGTAATTATTGGGTACAAAAATAATAATACCTGCATGTCACTCCATGATTCTTACATTTGCATACATGCATATTTGTTCATGCGATTGAAATTAATAAAAAGCCAGAAAGAATGAAATAGGAAAACATTAAAAATAGAAGAGGAAAGAACGGGAAAAGAAAGAAAAGGAAGATATCAACGTAACTTACAAGCCTGAGTGGCTAGGCCAGTGCGCATGTGCATGCACCATCTGGCGGTTACATCAACCTCTTCTCTCTCGTTTATGACAAGCTGATCCTGTTAATTACAACTGTATTTTAAAAAAGTGACTGCGAGAAAAATAGGGGAAGAAGAAGGAAAAATGTTAATTTTCGCAGCGGACTTTTCAAATTTGAGCTTGAAAATGAACAGAAAACGCAAATCAACGAGGCAATTGAAAAAAAAAACGATGGAAAAAAACAATGGGCAGACAGCAATGAAAATAATCAGATAAACACCTAAATGAAGTGACATATTTTCACGATTACAACAAAATTATTCCAATTTGGTGCAGTTTTCCTTGTTTCTTTTGTTTACTAATCTCTTTTAACTCTTAAACAGCGGGAAAACGTTTTCCGAACTCTCCCGCCAAACGAGTAAAAAAAAAACGATAAAATTAATTTGTAAAGCACAGATTTTATTCTAATTTTCGCTTTAATTATATACAAAAACTAAAAAAATGATTTGTCCTTGATATGACGATAAACTACATCCGGCAGCAAGATTGGAGGTTTTGAGGGGCGTGGAACCACCACTTAATTGCTGTTGGCCCCAGGTCTACCCTGACCCGGGGCGTTAGTGACATCCAGACAAAAATGAGAAGTGCGTTTTTATAATAAGATGAGCAACAATGTTTTGTTTTTTTAGCAAAATGACAATAAAAAAATATATATAAAAATACCAATAATACATTTTATGATGTACGAACTATATACAGTATGATATTCCTTGAAGCATTTCATGCATATGTTGCTGTGCCTAATTTGTGCCAAGTTATCACCATTTATTTATTTATTTATTCATTTATTTATTTATTTTTGCCTCTTTCCTTTTTTACACGTATGCCTGCAGACATGGCGCTATTTGTGGATTTCTTAAAATTTTATTTGCAGCCACATTCTCCGAGAAATGACGTCACATTGTGTATCCTAGACATGAAGGATGCCTGTATCGTTGGGAAAACTTTGAATCATTAATTAATGGTGTCCGCTAATCTCCAGTGAAACATCAATTAATGATGCCCGCCGTTTAAAGGTTAATTTTGCTTTCTCCGTGTCTAATTATATTTTATTGACCCCACAACTTTCTAGTTTCTATTCTTGAAGTCATCCTTTCTCATTTCCGCTGAGATTGTTCCCTCTCCACCCTTATTCTTTCTCCATAATAAATCCTTTAGTCTTTCTATGTTGTTTTTTATATTCCCCTCTTCATTTATTTCAATTTTTTATTAGTCACTTCCATTTCCTAATTTTTACAAATCTTTTACTTCTGGTTTTATAACAAATAAAATCATAGCCTATGAAAGCCGACTCCTGTTTCTAAAAATCAATATTTTTCATCGATTTTAACCCTTAAAATAATCAAAGTACATTTATGCCGTTTTTTTCATTACTCGAATATCACCTAACGACACAGAAAATTGTTTTCATAGATTTGTTTTCTAAGGAAATATTCGACAATAGGAATGACATGTACTTTGGTTTGGTTTATTTGGTTTATTTTGATTTACGGTAAATAAACCTCAATGGGTTATTTAATGCCGACAAGTTTTTTTAGGATAGGTTCATGAATAGTATATTTATTCTTTGTAAGAAATCAGTTTTTACAACAGGTTTTATTGGCGTATTTTTGTAAAGATGGTTTTGTCGAAAGTCAAATGTATTGCTGCTTATAGTTTTTTCCAAAAATATATTTCTTGGAATATTTTTAAAAATGTATTGCTGGTATTTTTACTAAAAAAATCAATTTTTATACATTCATAGTGTTTTGACCCCAGTTTGGGAGTTAATTATTTGCCCATAACTTGGACCTTAACAGGTGCTACCCCGCCAAGTCAGCAATTAAGAGGTGGTTCCACGCTCCTCAAAAGTTCACGATCAGAGGCCTTGCTGCCGGGTGTAGTTTATCGTAATACCCAGGACGAGACATGTAATATTTCTCTCTATAAATCTATTCCGCATGAAAAATGAATATATTCAAAATTTTTCATAACAGCCTGTTCTATTTCTGTTTCAACGATAATGTGGTAATAATGTAAATTGAACAATGATGCAGCAAAACAATAAAACTTTGACATAATATGAGAATATATTGGGTTGGTGTATAATTATCAAACGTTTTTGTAGGCGAGTAACTTGTTAATAAAAATTGCTGTTTTGTTTACTTTTTTTTTACTAAAAATATTATTTTATTTTCAGGTTATAAAAATCCGTGTCGATAATCATACTCATTTAAAATGCTATTGTTGAACAGTTATGTTTCTTTTTTCATAAAAAAACAGTGTTTAAAAACGCCTGATAATTATGCACCAACCTAATATTTTGTGATTTTCGATATTGACTTTATTATTCCTCGATATCATATTCCGAAAGGATATAATATGTATCATTAAGGGTTCCAGGACATATAAACACCTTTTTAAACTTAAAGGAGAATTGATAACTTGCTATTATAACTTAATGCAAGTAAAATTTCAGATGTGTATTTCTTGCTCGGTATCCGCAATATCTTTGTGACAATGTGACTTCTTGATCTCAAAAGAAGTGTTGATCTTTCCAAATAATTTAGGATCTGCAGAAGAGACTGTCTTTATCTCCATCCCTAGCAACTCAGTAAGAGTTAACTGTAGTAGTCTTTCCTCGGGGTTTGAAACCAACCTTCGTCCGTTCCACCTAGTCGGACTTCCAATCATATTCGCATCAAGAAGCTTTTTCAGCGAGCGAAACGTTAGACCAGGAAAATCGATTGTGTGACGATGCGTTAACGTAAGAAAACCAAAATAGATGGACTTGAATGCAGCTTCAATTCGGGTTTGTTGTTTTCTCTTTCTTTGTTACACATCATTGGTTTGTGCATTCTCAATTCTACGATGTCATGGGTATTAGAATATAATGGCATTGAACATTTAGTTCCTTCGCATGTTTGCAATGCGCCCTCAGTTCTCATGATTTTTAGAAATCTCTTTAATATTAATACCGGTGGCCAATTATAGCCACACTTTTTGGAAATTTTCTTAGAGAATTTTATTTTAAACATTTTCACCTCTTTCAAATATTAAATTTGAAATAAGCATGAAATAAAAGCTCAAATTTGAGAATTTACTAACCATGTTCAGGCTCAGCTAAAATTACCTGATGCTCATAAAAAATGAAAAATAAACAGTATGATCAATACTTGACAACTGGACAAGATCAGGCATAAAATTTATTTGCTTAAGAAGTCGGTCGGCAAAATTTCCTCCGATGGATTCAAGCTGTAGACAACTAGTGAACAGGGGACCATAAATCAGATTTTTACATGTTTTGTTTTACGCAAATCTATTATTTAATTTTATCGTTCTGTTGACTTACTTATCTTTAGATTTTACTTCATCGCATCATATTGTTGGCTTCATTTCTATTATTTATTTAATGTCGGTCGATTTTGACATCGTAGTTTTAATCAGAATTTGAAATATTCCTAAGTCCTAATTTTCAGGTTATTGTCATAAATATCATTTATTTGTATTTTTTATTTTATTTTTTTTGTTTTTTTGCATTTACAACTTTTTTAGCCACCTGGCTTTAATTTAGGCATAAATATTTCTATATGACAGGGGGCGAATTGAATTGTTTAATACCATGTCTCCGAATAAAAATTTAACCATCGAAAAAATATTTTTCAATTGCTGCCTTAAAAAAACGGGTGGGTTTAATGTTGGCCTCGATCGTATCACAAACGAAATATGTGCGATTTAAAAAGAAACAAAACTAAGTCATCTGAATATTTTCCGAATTATTAGATGAATCAGTAGCAAGTCATCAGCACAGATCATGTCAACGGCTGTAAACGTCATATTCGTTTGGCACGACGAGATGTTTCACTTTCTCTTTTCTTTCTGCTTATAATCACGCATTCACAAGACTTTCAGTCGGTGGGTGGGGTTAATTTTTTTTTTTTTTGCTTAATCCTAATAAAGTAGTTTTGAATTTAATCATACGAAGCAATATTTAATGGATTAAACTATGATGTCATTTACTCTTTCGCTTGCTCTTAAGCCACTTCTTAATTTAAAGCTCATTTCTTATTTTACAACAAATAAGAGATTTTCTTTCCTCTTCCACGATAAGACATCAAATGATGAAATTAGAGTAAAAAAAAACAGCTTAGAGTATTAAAGCAGTGAGTAAATATTAATAGATATCAATATCAGCATTATCTTACTAGTAATGGTCATCCACAGACTTCTGCTCTGTTTATCGCTAATGGTGATCTGTGTTGAAAGAATCATCATTATTTTTAATTGCAACACTAACATGTACCCAATTAACCCACATCTATTTATTTTCAGGTGCGAACCAATTATTTAAAGTTTAGCGACAAAAAAGTAGTAATAGCTATTAGAGAAAGTATGGAACCAACAAGCATATTTATACTTAACTTAACATCAGGAAGAGACAGTTGGAATTTCTAGTTCACATAATGAGGAAAGAAAGCTTGGAAAATTTTATACTCACAGGACATATTAAGAGCAAGAGCGAAAGGTACACATAACCTACCTGGCGAGTTTGAGTAAGTAGATGGCGGAACAAGGATTAGGATAGATAACAAAAAATACATTAAGAGCTACAAAGTTCAAGAAATTGTGGAGAGCCATGATCGCCAACATCCCGAAGAAGAATTTTTAACTGATAAACTGTTAAGTTTGATAAGCATGGTTTTATACCACAACCAAAATACAATGTATCTATTTCCTGATACTTAAATTTCTTTCTTTTCATAAAATCGCTTTTTCATATAAATTTTCAATCGTTTATGTACCTTCGTTTTCCTCATAATCATCACTACCCCCACTTTCATTCTTATCATAAACCTCAATCATTATAACTATTTTAGAAATAATCCTATGCGTTGAGTTGATCGTGAAAAACAACGTTTTCATATATCGAAAGTTTTCAACAGTGAAATCAAATTATTAGAGTTGATGTACAAGGGAAACAGACGCGCGCTGATTTTCTATAATAACTAGTTTCCGATCTTTCTTCAGCTTGATTTCACTACACTTGAGCCTATCTATCTATCTATCTATCTATCTATCTATCTATCTATCTATATATATATATATATATATATATATATATATATATATATTTATATATATATGTATATATACATATCTATATGTGTGTGTGCGTGTGTGTGTGTGTGTGTGTGTGTATTTTATTAAAGCGATTGATAAGGTAGTTCGATTCAAATTTTATTCAATTTTTCTTGTGTTCTTATAAGTGATTTCTTTTCTGGACATAAAGTGGGTAAAAACTCTTCAAATATGTATATCTGAGCAGTTTCAGCTTTACTATTGGCGTTTTCAAACATGTTTTTTTTTTTGTATTTTAATATTTTAACTTAATGTTTAGATGTTTTTTATATGTACCTGGAGTGATAGGAACCCTTTTATTATTGTTGTTGTTATTTTCCAAGCACGGACACCTCATAGTTGATATTATTAGTGTTGGCTTTATCTTTTGCATTATTAACGCTTTCATTATTTTCAGCCTTTTTTACATGTGAAGAAGATATTTTCTATGAGTGTGTTGCGAAACGAGTTTCGCAGGTTTCCGTGTATGTTTAAATGAGTCTGAATAGTAAGAGAGATTTAATATGAGTCATCATCATAGGCATGTAGTGGCATGTCCAACAGAATTATTATGAATTTGGTTTTCCAGAAACGCAGTTACTCAAAGTACAAATGAATTCATAAATGATACTGGTGCTCTGCAATTTGTATCTTGCAAGTGAATTGTTACTGTTGGCTATAAGTTTAGTTGTTCTAAATTTTTTATAGTAGGTAATTTAATTTCTTGTTCTTGTCGACTGGGCTTGTGTATTTCTTTATAGTGTTTTAAAGGAAACAATTATAGTTAATGTGCATTTGATTTTTATAAAAAATGTTAATGCTAATGTTATTGTTATATATATATATATATATATATATATATATATATATATATATATATATATATATATATATATATATATGCACACACACACACACACACACACACATATATATATATATATATATATATATATATATATATATATATGAGGATGAAACTGCCACCCAGTAGTTAAGGTTTAATATAAACATAGTAATTTCTGTGTCGCGATGTAATTATATATTTTTTTTAAAATAATTATAAGATAGGGTCTACTTTTGTATCGAGCACTGTTTTTTTAAAATAAAAACAAAAATAATAAAGAACTTCGGATCATCAATCTAATAGTTCTTTCCTATCATATCAATACACGCACACGCACACACACACACAGACATATATATATATATATATATATATATATATATATATATATATATATATATATATATATATATATATATATATATATACAAGAATGTATGAATATATCCCGTAGATTAATATGTAGGTGAATTTTGATTTGAAATGTTTACTATATTATGCTCGAATGTTTCATGTTCACCACAGAATTAAATGCATTCACAAGGAAGTGGCTTATGCTAAAAAATATTTGTTGGGTAAAATATTTTCCCCTATTTTCATCATTAGTTTACTTACAGGCTTCCCTATATGTATACAAATACAGAAGTATAACCGTTTTAATAGCATTGTTTCTACTTCTCCTGTTTGCTTCAGAGGAAATGTGTGGAAGAAGCTAGACTGCCAATTATCCCTGTCGGAAGTCTTTGTTGTCGACTTCAGTAGTTGCTTTCACAGGATGGAGTTCTTTTTCAAGCCTTTACTCTTCTATGACTCCGCTTTGTACCGCTGTTCAAAGATTAGTTCACCGAAAATGTATTATTTTATTAGACGATAATCTTCTTTCCTCAATACTTGACCATATAAACTATATGTATATAAACCGTATCTAACACTATAAAAGACTCGCGAAGATATTGGACGCACCCCTATTTCATCAGGGTATCGTAACAAAAGGAGTTCGTTTGACGGACATATTTCTCTGCGGACTTAATACTTTGTTTCCCAGGTTAGTGTTTTATGATTACCAGTATTGTCTTCCAGTCACGCCTATTTTTTCTGTACTTTCAACCTGGTTACTTATAGGAGTTTGTTAAGGCAAAATGGATCAACTGGAACCAACGAATATAGTCGGAACTTTGTTATGATATTTCCTTTTGCAGTATCAATAATATTAATAATTCTAATACGCTACACCAGACAATACTCTCATTGTATATGTATTTAGCAGTGCGCCCACCACGCAACAGATGCGACACAAGGTCAGTTTGAAGTGGATTTATCGGCAGTACTGAGGAAAAATTCCAAAACCCCTCGGCGCTTCCCTTTTGGGCGACGCTTCAGGCGCCCGGCAACAAACTCAGCCCCCTCCAAAGGAAGAGGTAAAGGTTGGTGGGTATGGCCTCCTGGGGCTTGGGATAATTTTAGAATATCAGAAAACATCGTATACAAATGATTTTCTAAGTGTAGCTTAGATATGGAACTCAGTGAGGATCTAACACATTATTTAGTCGTAATTGATCTAGCGAGAGAAGATTGCTGAACATTACACCACATCGGGGCGCCCATACTCCGACTGTATTTCAGTCATCGCTCTGATGGCTTCTGAACTTAACTGATTGGAAGTGTTAACATGTACATGGCTTGGTGAATTAAGATCGGCTCTGTATCCTGTATTTCTCATTTACCTGAAGATATTCAGTTAAGCAATAGGCCGACGCACTGTGCAGCTTTATTCATGAACGGAAATACTAGGAAAGCCTCATGGCCGGGTGTTGAGAGGATGTTTTTCTCGCAAGTTTGTAGGATAAGACTTGGGATTCACTAGATACTTGGAAATGGCCTCAGTCGAAGACCGTTTAAGCAGACTGGGTTACCCGACCTGAAGGCATTTATAACTGGGCCTCAACGGCAAGGATATATGCATCTTTTGCAACATCTGCCGCTTAGCAAAAAAAAATAAATTTATTATATAACTTTAGTAGAGAATCGGAGTAGATAAAATTAACCCTCTGAAGTAATGAGCAAGCTGGGTAATATTGGCTCTCTGAAAGATGGATGCAGAGTGATTTTACACATTTTTGTGACTTTTTACCGATTTTTTATACGTCTTATACAGCGTTTAAGACAGTTAATGAGAGAAAGTTGAACATTTTTATAAAAAACGCGTTTTGCCGAAGAAAGCTTATGTTCTCTTTGATCAAGACAATCTCCTAATACATCGTTCTATCTTTCTTTCAATCAAATTGATGATGCCACAGAGAACATAAGATTCCTCTGCCAAAACGCGTCTTTCATTTTTTAAAGATTCCACCTTACCTAATCATCTTCACTTTTGTTTCGGATATCATTATACATCGTAGAAACACACACACACACACACACACAGAGTGAGAGAGAGAAAGATTGGAGATTTAATTAATTTCACGTAATAATTCATTGAGTCTACAATAAGAAACTTCAACAGAATACACTCGATGGCCGTTTCTACCTCTTTGGTGACTCCTCAGCAGTGCGCATCCATTACCGAGAATCGAACCCGGACCGTTACGGTGCAACGCAAGCTTCATGACACTGGGCCAGCGAGTCTCGGTGAAGAAGAGGAAACTAACTAGACTCAATATAGCGCAGCTACTCCTGATTCTGGTGGTGATATTCATCCAAGCATACATAACGTACTGGAACCGGCCCTAAGAGCAACGTCATTTTTTTTCTTCGTCACCTACACAGTGTAGTATGATAAGTTGGACACCGTTTTGGAGAAAAACAGCACCATGTCGCAATTCACTCCGCCAGAAATTTGGAAACGACATGCTGTACTGCTTGGAACTTAAACAAGGAGACCATCCAGAAGAGTTGCAGGAGATTCCGAAAGCGTCTGGAGGTCATTAGTTGAAGCCAATGGTGATTTTATTGAATAAATTTACTCTTTAGTATTTCAAGATATGTGGGTGTAATTTTGGTAAATATATCTGTTAAAATGAGATGTCAGTGTTATTTTTATTTTTGCATAATTTAGACGACAATTTATCAGTCGCACCCTGTATATATATATATATATATATATATATATATATATATATATATATATATATATATATATATATGACTGTATATTCCACCAGAAAAATTAACTAACGCATGCCCTGTGGTGTTCCACATATATCCTGTGTTTGACGTATGAATGTTGAAAAAAAAATCAAATTTGTTTGTTGGTGTAGTCGAACCCCGAGAAATTTGTGTGGGATTGATTGCTTTGATTTTTACGGTTTATCAACCCTTTGGGCATTATTTAAAGACGAAACATATTTTTGGTATTGTAAGAATATTAATTTTGCAAGTGAATATTGCATTAACAATTATTTGAGTATAACAATGATTTTTCCAGATACGAATCCTGCTATTTAACCCATATTTGGGAGAAGAGGAAGGATTCATACCTTTGCCAAGTGTATCTGCGCGTAAGTGAATGTAAGAAACCCAACTGGAAATTCGAACTCGACTGTCCGATTTCTTAATGCGAATCGCTATCCATTATACCACCCGCACATCCACAAAAGCCTGTGAGTGGAGGAGGAAAGAAAAATATTGTTAGGTCACAAACAACTGTGAAATTATCGCATATTTATGATGAGTTCAACTTCGATGGATACTTGTATATGGCAGACTGACTGTCACGAGTAGAGGAGGTAGATGCAGATTATTAATAATTTAAGAGATATATTTTTCATTTGACTGTCAACAAATTGTTTCCCAGTTAAACTACGGAAAAAATAGACGTCAGCGTTATGTCGTTAGCTTTATTAATGTCAATTCGAAAATGGAGAAATTGAACCCAACTCAGATAAAATATTTTTCTTATTTATGGTAGGAATTTCAATGGAAGCATAATGAACGAAGAATTTATACCATTCGTTGTAACATTGACTTTAATTCTAAGTCAGCTGCTTGTAATAAAACGACTGTAAATCTTGCCACGGTCACGTAATGTACATCTCGACAGAGAAATACGAGATTTCATTATTGGACTGCGTTAACATCGATTGAGAAATGTGTGCCAAATTTATTGTTAATTAATATTTCAATTAGTCAGTAAATTAGTCATTGCCACACTGTTTTATCACTTATTCAGTACTCACTCATGGGCATTTAGACGGAAGATACAGCTTCAAAATATGCTCAGTCCATTGGATAAAAGTGACTCATTCTTTTACAAAGTTAATCCCCATGAGTCTGGATTTTTAAATACCACCGTTTTTCATTCCAGTCAAGTTCGTTACATTCACTTACGCGCAAATCCACTTGGGAAAGGTAGGAATCCATTTCTTCTCTCCCCGCCAGCTATGGGTTAAATAGCAGGACATAGTGAGCCCTATAGCCATGGTTGGCGATATCACAGAAAGTAACGGCACCTCACTCCGGGAAACTCTGCCTAGTCATTCAGCAATCGAAAGAGACATGATCGCCAAAGCGTTTATCAAGCGTGGCACTTAACTGACTAATAGGTGTGCATATTCTCTATGCATCAATATCTATAAGCATCCGTTCAAGTTTTTGTAAGGATTTTTTGCATGTACATATCAGCATGTCTCGAAGAGACTGTTTATATTCGTTAAATGTTATATTGCCGTAGGATATAAGGGTAGTGGAATCAGCGAGTCGAGTTCAAATTCCGCTCTAACCTGTTGTGCGAACAACTGTCCTTGGGAAAGGCATGAATCCATGTTTTATTCCACTAGATTCAAATTAATTAGCTAAGTAGAATCGACTCTCTAAGCTTGTGTGGCATACCAGTCTAAGTTAAGTAAAGCTCAGAATTCCAAACTGAAGAAAACAACGAGAAACCACTCCACTATCTTTCCAACAAATGTGTGGCAATCCAGAGATATTAGAAAAATCTCTGGGAAGTTATGATCGCCTACGTCCAGAAGGATCCTTGTATTAAAAACAATTACGTTGTATGCATTCATCAGTCATGGGAGAGAGCTTACTAGGGTTGTAGATTTTATGTTTCTTCAACACCCACAAGGCCAATTTATGCAACAACTATGCTGAGTAGACCTTAGTTACAATTTTTGGGAAGGGGTGCATAATAAGGTTTGGTAAATAGTTTGAACAAGGTCAGTATGCTTAGATCCTCGGTCACGATAATTTCGTGTTAGCTCAGCCATCGATGGTTTCCATTCTATCTACCCAATTTCACCCACAAGTTTTGGGTCAACCCATTGCATGATTTTCAAGTACATCCAAAGAGTGCCGCAGTAGACTAGTATTATCAAAAAGTCAGCACCTTGACAAATCAACAATGGTCTGATACGAACCCGGGTTTCATAGTCGGTATGTTTTTAACCATTCGGTCGCCTACACTCGTTAAAAGACACATTTCTAGACCCAACAACAAAATTCAAAATCTCTGTTTGGCCATATTGGCTCATTTCCAATTATACAGAAAAGTCTTCTCCCGTATTTATGCGCAAATATTATATTCGTCCATGTGTACAAATATAGATGTTCACGTGGAGAGCGCTTGGCACTCGTCTCTGTGCGTCTAAGTGATTAAAAACTGAGATTGGAGCTTTTATCTTTCTTTAATTATTTGAATTTTTTATTTGATTTTTTTAGCACAGCAGCTAAGTTGAGTATAAAGTCGTGTTTTATTCGGTAGCCAGTGAGAAACGAACAATGAATTGTTTGAAAAGGTCAAATATACAGAGATAGGTACGCACTGATTGGTTTACAAAATTGGATCACTACGTCTGTAATCTCGGTTATATGAATATTGGTCTGACATTTTCACTGGATAATAATGGATGCATGTGATTAATACTGAATTAACTGTATTGATAAGGAAAGAGATTATGTTGAAAAACAATTATTTCTTTTGTAAAAGAAATGCTTTTCTCATTGTAAGTCTGAATACATATTGATGTATCTATAGATGTATTACTGTGTGGCTGTATAAACACACACACACACACACACACACACACACATATATATATATATATATATATATATATATATATATATATATATACATATATATATATATATATTGAATAATAGAACATGAAAATAATCAAATATCTACTCTGTAATAATACAATCATTCTAGTCTGGATCCTGACAAGTGAGGAATCGCAAAACTCCGTATTTAGAACTTTAGGTATTTCTGATATTGTCAATAAGATTGATGGTATTTATTATATATTAGTAGACCTTTTGACTAAATTGAAGCGCAAAGAGAAAGATTTTAAAGTCGCAATTTTCTGACATGCCTGTGTCCTTTTTCAGCGAGACGTGAAATAAACAAAGAAGTGGAACTCACTCTTCTGGAGAATGTTGTTACTGTTAGTTATAGGGTTCCTTGGGGAGATTGTATTCTTTGTGTAAACCCAAATGCCCGTTTAATCTTTTAATACGTGAATCTAATTTGAAAATGTATTTTAACTCCGATCTACGTCTTTCTTGCCGAATGTTAAATGAAGACGATAAAAGCACGCATCTGATGTCATCAATGGTACGACATTGAAAATTGTTGTTGTTGTCATTGGTGGTTTTTACGGTTATTATAATGTTTCATGCTAGATGCAATCATCAGGCCACCTGATGATTGCGTCTAGCATGAAAGAGTCTGTCACCTTTGAGTGTTGACTTCAGTGTTCACTTTTATATTTATTTATATATGTGTGTGTGTGTGTGTGTTTAGAAAGGTAATATGATGTCATATTATGAAAAATATCATCGTTAAATAAATTACTATCTTTATAAACTAACAAGTGCGCATAAACATATAAATGAATAAGTAAAAGAACAAGCACTTTGTAGAGTGGCCGAAATTTGTTTATTTCAACATCATATGTACGGGATGTCGTCACAGTTTGTTTCTAATAAGGATTTGTCAACATTATTATAAAAAGATTTTTCAACGGTTTGATCTTATTACGCCATGTGTAATTTTCATGTGCTATAATTTCATGACAGCGATGACATCCGACGATTGAATCACATATAGCTACATCAAAATGTTATTTTCTTCAATAGCGATGCATGTCAAGTATTTATGAAGCTAAAAGATCCACGGTTAACGCATTTGGTTTTGGATGAGTTATAGCGTAAGATTATCTAATATCCTTGTCCGAGGAACTCCAGAATATAATATGCTCAGCTCCAGTAGGCCGTACTCCTACCTCGGCAGGGGAATAAGGTTAATCCCTGATACTTAAGGCATCCTGAAAAGGGCAAATGCCGAAGGAGCTAAGTAATTTTGGTCCCTAGCTCCATATACGTGTGGGATCCTCACTTTAAATTCGGTCTTTTCATACATTCTTTTCGAGTGACACATCCAAATAAATACGAGGGTTGGCTGGAAAGTTAATAGACTGAGCAAGATATAAACGTAAGTAGACACACCAGTTGATAGACTAACAGACATGCAAGGGTACCAGAATACAACAGCTGGCCGACCAGCTGTTGTATTCTAGTACATTTGCATACATACATACATACATACATACATACATACATACATACCTATTCACATCGAGATAAGACTTACTACACATAATTCCTTTGTCTCTAGACATAAAATCTTATCCAATAAAACTCCTTGACTATCGCTCTAGTTGGTGTAATAATTTTCGCTTAGTCTTCAACTTATGAACCTGAAAACTTCAAACCAAAGTACGCAACATTTTGATTTGATTTTTCATATATATTTAAACAACTATTCAAAACATCAATTCGTATGCTCTTTAGCGATTTGGTTTTGTGATTGGCATTTCTTGATTTGAGTAATAGTGGTGGTTTTAAGATTTAGAGGATTTTTTCTGATGGTTACTCCTATTTTTATTTTTTTTTGCTTTTATTATTTCATATATTAAAAGTTATTAGTTTCCTAATGCACATGGAAAAACAGTAAATATAACCATCAGTTCCTTTGGTAGATTTTCTTGATTATGCAGGTCTCGGCTTATACAAATAACTACCAGTTGCTTTATAGAAATTAATAGCATTTATGTAACTTTTTACAAAAATCCAACAAATTTACAACGTAATCTTATCTAATTGCACAATCATTGCTATCGTTCTCCTGTATTTTCGCAGCTGTCTAAATTCTAATAGAAAACATTAGAAATTAGTTCGTTTTATTACCACCAAATACGGTGTAAGCGTTAATTTTGAGCAAAATTCTTAAAATGAGTGTCGACGATTTTCAGGAATAAGGAGTTATCATTATTTAAATTATTCTCAGATAAAAAGTTACATTATTTAGATTATTCTCGGATAAGAAGTTATTATTATTTAGATTATTTTTTAAATAAGGTTTTATCATTATTTAGATTCTTCTGGGATAAGGAGTTATCCTTATTTAGTGTATTCTTGGATAAGAAATGACCATTATTTAGATTCTTTTGTGATAAAGAGTTATAATTATTTAGATATTTCTCAGATAAGGAATTATTATCATCTCGATTCTTATGGTGTAAGGAGATATTTTCCTGTTTCTTAATACTTTGCTTAGCTTTTGGAAGGCAACTTTTGCTATTCCAATGCGCCCTCTGATGTTGGTGTCACATTTTTTGTCCTCTGTTAAAACACACCGCGGATAATTAAATTTTCGCAATTAAGTAATTTTGACATCCGTTCTGGATTTTCTAATATCCTTTCCAAATGTCGTAAAATTAACGAAACTACTAAAAAAAAGTTATTTTTGCAAGTTGTAATATTTTTTTAATATTTACTTCTTAGCTTAGTAATGTACGTTGAAAAATATGTGGTATAATGTGGGAAGGTTCTGCTCTGCAGTCTTCCGAATAGGGAGGCCACTCTGCCTAAAAAAATAATATTCGAACATCAACATCTATTAGCCGTTGAAAATACAAATTTTAGTCACGAAGCAAACCAATCTATCTTTGGATGCATATTTATGCAGATATTTATCGATCAGCGACAAATTTGGCACAATATCATATTCCGAACGGATTCATTAATTTACGAGAGTGAGTTCCCAGAACCTAGAAGAACGGAAAGAGTCCGTCATTGTATGTGGGGAAAGAATAGACAAACCGAGAAAAATCATTTCAATTAGTATATAAAAGAAATGAATCCTGCATTATTTTTTTCTGTATTTGTTGGCTCCGATTTTAAACAAGGCGTGTCTGGCTGCATAAGTTGAACTGAAGCAACAGACAATATCAAGAAAAGGAAAAGAAGCCAAGAAAAAAATATGTGGATATCAAATAAAACATAGGTAGAAAGGGAAAAATATTTTAGAACATTGCTTATTAATTAGCATGTTATTTATTCTCGAAATTCAATCATTTTAATCAAAAAGAAATAATATAAAATTTATTACGTATCATGTAATTCTGTGCATGCATCTGTGTGTGTACGAGGATGGTGCCTGTCCGCAGACACATACAGGCGCACAATAACTCCGGCGCCTCGTTGAGTTGTAGTGAAGACCCAGACTATAGTAGTGAGTTCTGTTCACATCGATGTCCCTACAATTCTTGTTTTATGCCAGAGTTTTCTTTTATGTAACATGTAACTTCAGGATGTATTTGATCATGACTCTCCACAATTTCCTGTCTCGTGTTGGTCTAAGTAACTTTTAACTTTTAACCATCCCACTTTTTCCTTGTTCGGCCATATATTCACGCAAGCTCATTGCGTAGGTTAATGGTCGTTTCCCATACTTCCCTTGCCTTCAGTACCATTTGTGCATGTTAAATTCACCAGGTTATTTTTTCTTCATATTATAACCCAGAAAGTTCTGCTGTCTCTTTCTGATTGTAAGTATACGTCTCCTTTTCTATATATTTTTGGGGGGTAGCGGTTTAGAATGAGAAATCGAATATCAGAGTTCGAATTTCATTTACGCTCAAACACCCTTGGGAACGGTATGAATCTATCTCCTCCCCCAACTATGAGTTAAATAGTAAGACTTGTATCTGGAAAAAACATTGTTATTCTAAAAAAAAAATGAAAATTCAATATTCACTTGCAAAAAAAAAAAAACAGAATTATCTTAAAATTCAAAATTTGTTTCGGTTTAAAATATCCCACTAAGGGTTGATAACCAGTAAAAAAAAAAACAAATCTTTTTTTTCGGTAAAACTTTCTGATTGCTCACTGATTGGTCTATAGGAATTCATTTTTAGAAGCAGAGCTCTGACACTTCGGGTCTGTTCTTCATATGGGAGGAGATTGTCCAGCATCTACAGACATATAGAAGATTAAATATTCCATCGCATTATTTACTTTGTTTCTAATGGAATTTTTATTATTAAGCATTTCTCAATAGTTACATACGCAATGACTTTGACCGTGAAATTTAGCAGACAAAATTTCACAGTTCAAATCCTTCCTAAAAATTGCCTTAACAACAGTGTTCTTGTATTAGAACGAGCAACGTCTAGTAAATAACGATGCACAAACTTAAGACACATACACATATATGTAGTAGGTGTCAGAATGTCGGCTTATTATTACCCCGTTTTGCATGTATAAATAATAATAATAATAATAATAATAATAATAATAATAATAATAATAATGGCCTTGCGTTTTTCGAATACACACGTCTACTTGTTGAACTAGATAGCCACACTAGCTTGTTAATCCACGTTGCAGACATTTGCGTTTCTTCAAAACCCACAGAGCCAATCTGTAATTTATACTGCAACTATGCTGTGCAGACCTTTGTTACAGTTTTTGGGGCGAGGACGCAATAATTTGACGTGTTTGAACAAGGCCGGTACACTCAAACCTTTGGTCACAATAACCTGTTACTTCGTGTTTCCAAACAGTTTCGTCTACCCGATTTTTACTTACGAGACTTGGTTTTCAGGCATTATCTAACGGTGTTGCACGATACGAATGATGAGTTCGATAACAACTTGACCATAGTGCGATTCGAACTTGTGTCTCATGTTCGAAACGCAAACGTTCTAACCACCCATACGCCAACATACTGTGTAAATCTATAAAAAATTGGTGAGCATTCTTCCCCCATAAAAAAAAAATATAGAAAAAATTAAAAGACATGATAACACACACGCACGCACACACACACACACACACACACACACACACACACACACATATATATATATATATATATATATATATATATATATATATATATATATATATATATATATATATATATATATATATAGGGTATATCAAAACTACTTTTTCAAACTTTGGGGTAGGGTTCCTCACATCAAACCAAGGACAAAAATTCATATACGCATATGTCCGCAAATCCTTCGTTTTGGAGTTATTAAATTTAAAGTAAGTTTACAGTAGATGGCGTTGTATTGTTCCATGTAGGTTAGGTTACATTTGTCATTAGTGTACATTTGTGGCTAGTCTGTTTTCAACGTTTTTCGTGTGTAGTAGTGAGTTAAGTGAGAAGTGTTCCGTTTAACAATGGCAGGATATTCATATCGTGAGCAGGCAGTTATTTTTTTCATCCGGCCGCACGAATGCTAATGGACGCAAGGCTGTACGGCTGCATCAGACCGAAGGCAGCTGAGTCATCCAACCTTTGGTGCTGTTTATTGACGCGTTGATGAGACGGGATCTGTGGCGCCACAGATCGAGGAAGACCGAGATCCGCTCGTACACCTGACCACTAAGAGCACATTCTACAGGCTTTCGGTGACGATCTTACAGGAGCTCTCATGGACATTATTTCGAACACATTTCCAAATCTCCTACAGGATGTACTCCTGCTAATACGAAGATGCATGATGGGGCTCCAGCACAATTTACTGACATTGCTGGAGATGCACTGGCTGACATCTACCATCAAAGATGGATAGGTAGGGGCGGACCGGTTCCATGGTCTGCACGTTCCCCGATCTCAGTCCTTTGGATTTTTATCTGTTGAGCCACCTAAAACAATTGGTTTATGCAGCTAAAATTAATTATGCAGAGACGCTTCATCAACTTGTCATGGGAGCTTGCGAAACCATTCGACACCGTGTAAGAGTATTTGAAAGAATCCGCCAATTAATGATCCAACGGTTGCATGCGTGTGTTGAACATTTGTTATGAGTTGCTGTATTGAGGTATGACGATGTCCTTTTGGAGTGCTTAATGTAACCCACAGTTATTATCTGAATTTTGTGGATGTATATCCATGAATAGATTTCCTATTGAATATTGTCATCATTTTGCCATCATTTTTAGTTCATCTCTTTTAGTTTGTTTCAATTTAACGACAATTCCCATATGCTTTTGATCATCTTCTGAATTAATTTACCTGTTTTACTTTAGTATCTGTCTATATTTCTGAGATATTTACATTATTCGGACTGTTGTCCTCATCTTTGTTGCCATATTTATCACAATGTTTCGGCTGTTGTATACTCCGGCCTTCTTCAGGTGGTTGAAATGTTGAACTGAACTCTTTATTTCGCTCACTGGGGGTAGACTGTTCTAGTTCCACGTGCCGTATCAGTTATCAGTTATCTCCTGTTAATTCATCTCTGGTTAAGGCAGTGGAGAACTTGGAGAGGTGAATTAACAGTAATGTAGAAGGATATATTAGGAACACTTTTCTTTGCTTCTAACGAGATTCTCTTGTTTCTTAATACTTTGCTTAGCCTTTGGAAGACATCTTATTACATAACAGTTCCGTACTCTTTTCTTTGTTTCTAACGAAATTTTCTTGTTTCTTATTACTTTGCTTGGGATTTGGAGGGCATCTTATTACATGACAGGTCAGTACATTTTTTTTGTTTCTAACGAGATTTTCCTGTTCCTTAATACTTTCTTTAGGAAGTCAACTTTTGATTTTGCTGTCACATTTTTCGTCGTCAGTTATACTTCACAGATATTTAAATTTTTGTACTTATTTGATTTTGGTATCTTCAATTTTTATTGAATTAAGGTGTCTCTTTTGCTAACAATCATAAATTCTGTTTTCTTAAAACTGATGATTAGTCTTTTTCCCGCTTTGCTTCATTACATTGTACCCACCGATAGTAAATCCTGATAAGTCGTTTAGTTCTCTCAGGATCATTTAGTAAAGATTAAATAAATCCGGTGCGAAGACACATCTTTGTCTAAAGCCTTTTACTATTTTTGTGCACTTGCGCAATTCATTTTATATCCGCATGCAGGAGGTTTTCTCGCAGTAAATCTTCTTGCAGTCGACCGCAAGTTCATAGAAACGTAAATACGAACATGAGAATTATGTTGCTTCCAATCTTCAAAAATTCCGTGAAATTCAGCCTTCGAAATCTTAGCTTTTCACTTGGGTTTGACTACTGACCTCTGTAGAAATAAGCAATTATGATGCAGATTAAGTTATAGCCTTTCTGTTTTCTTTTCCTTCCTTGTTTATTTTCTTTCTTTCTTCATTCATTTTTATTTTTATTTTCTATTTTGAAATATTCTTTCTTACTTCGATCATTTACTTTTTTTTCATTCATTTTTTCAAGCTTTTATTTTAATCCTTTTTTTCTGTCGGAAATTTTCCGGAAGTTTTATATTTTTTATTTACAATCATCCTTTCATCATTCACTCACTTCCATTCTTTTTTCCGCATCTATTTTAATCTTTTCTATTTTCCTTACCTGATTCTTTCATTCATTCATTTATCTCTTATTTACTTTTAACCTTCTTACTTTCGTTATTTCTGTTGTTTCCACATTTATTCTTTGTTTTTTATTATTATATTCTTTACATTTTTTTAAGTTTTTCATTCTTTTGTCTTTTTTCTTCTTTTTTCTGGCTTTCTTTTTTCCTTCTTTTCCTTTCTTTTTTCCTTTCTTTTTTCTTTCTTTTGTCTTTTTCTTTTCTTTCTCTCTTCTTGTCTTTTTCTTTCTTTCTTTACTTTCTTTTTCTTTCCAATCAATTTCTTTTATTTTCTCCAATAACAGATTATTCTTTACTCCTTTTCTTAACCTAAACAGTTTCCTAAATTTTAATTTTTTTTCATTATCCTCTTTCCTTTCCTATTTCTTTTTCCTCTCGCTCATTAACTTTATTGCTTTGATTTTTCCCTTTCTTTTCATTTTTTATTTCCCTTTCTTTCATTGAATTTCATTTGTTCTTTCTCTCGTTGATCTTTTACTTTCCAACTGTCGTTCCCTTTTCTAACTTATCTTGGCTAATTTCTCTCTTTCTTTTATATTCATTGCTATATATTGAACAGACAATTTACCTATCACAGATCTCATCACCAGCGTGGAAACAGGCTCTAAAATAATGGAGTGAGTATCTTGACCTCCACTCACATCCATCAATATCCCTTTCTTCCTTCCACCACAGCCAGAACCATCACACCCGCCAACTTCTCTCTCACCACACCACCCACACTATCCAAAAACAATATTCTCCCGCTTCCCAAACAACCGGCTAAACAGCCACACCCTCATCTCTTCCATCTTACGCAGTCACCCCTACACCCCTCACGATCGACTGTCCGACCCGCACCTTTCTTTGCATTGGCCCTGACGCCCTCAATGTAATTAAAATGTTATCTACTTGCTTAGTCTGTGACCCTTTTCCACGTTCTGGGATTTTAGCCAGTCAGTTGCAATTTCTGTTTAAACAAAGCATAGAAAAAAACAGTCTAAAAACAAAGCATACATATTAGTAAATATTAAAAAACCGTCAAAGATGAAAACAAACAAAATCTCTTTGTTTCAATGCACAGAGATCCTGTGTGTATTTCGTTACTTCATCCGATTATTTTTCCCCGGGAAATGTTAAGTCTTTACTCAATTTTTAAAGCAGCCATTTTCTTTCTGACATTTTATTGTAATATTTTACCTTTCTGCTTAGTTTTATTCTTCAATATTACTTTTATTTATACATTTCATCCGATCACTTTTTCCTTATTTTTTGAAGGGACAAATCTTACTTTATTTTTTCTTTCCGTTTCATTTTATGTTTTAAAAGTTTTAATTCATTTTATTCTTTTTTTGCTATTTTGCCGTCGAACTTAATTCTTCATTGTCTTTTTAGCAGGCCTTTGGTATTTGATTTTCGCCTCGGAGAGTGAGATTTTTTCATATTTTTATTTTAATTATTTTTTCATATTTCTGGGGCAAAAACATGAAGAAAAAGCGCTTCCATCTTTAATTCCTGTCTTAAATTCAATCCTAGCAGTTAATGAGAAAATTAATCGTTAAATAAACTGAGTGAAAAACTCACCAACTGATAAAAATGCTTCTTAATAAATTCACCTGACCTTTTCCATGTATAAAAGGGCGGGAAAGTCTGTGTGTCTTTGCAGACATGGATTCTTTTGAATAAATGCATCTTTGGCGGTATGAAAAGAAATAGATATGCGTATGCGAGCTTCTACCGGAATGTATAGAAGTAATGTTTGAGTTTCCTTCTAAAGGAAAACGTCTAAATTATATTTAATTAAGGATACGCAGATATATGTATTTATATTTGTGGAACATATACAGAAATACAAACTCATGCTCATGATGAAATTAACCGTTTCCCAACCAAAAATATTCAGCATACATCGACCGAATAGTTATAGTTGCGGTCGGATTAAAAAATATAAAACCTATTTCTTAAAACAGATTTCAGGAAATTAGATTTGTCATGTTCAGTAGGTGTTATCGCTCTTTCCAGCACTGATGAGGGTTTCCTTCCGAGCCTTTCGGTTTTGGTTGTGTGGAAAATTAACATGTCGATTATATAATTTTCTCTTCTGAGGTACCCACTGTTACCGTTGCTGCTTTCGGAAGTGGTCATGTGACGTGGTTTTTGTTATTTGGTAATAATCTGTTTGTAGCCTTGTAGCATCATACCAGGGGGTCAAATGAAGGAACGTCTTATGTCCCTATGTATGCGTACGTAAATAACAGTGCATAAATATATGTATGACTGTGTATATGTATATAATGTTGTCTGCCTCATAAGATGCAGGCTGGTCAGTACCTAGAGGGGTAACCGCTTGGGTATACCAGGTGCTGTAAGCTTGGATGTGCGTGTGGTGTAATGGATAGCGACTCGGAATTGTTAATCGGAGAGCCGAATTCTAATTCTAGTTAGGTTCGTTATATTCACTTATGCGCAATCTTGGGAAATTCAACTCTTCTCCACCAACTGTGATTTAATTGGTACGATTTGTATCACTAAATCATTATTATGTCCCCACCAGCCAAAGAATTTTTACAATCTAAAAAGTATTTTCTGGCTTTAACAAAGGGTTGTTAAGTCGTAGAAAAGAATCATTCGATCATAAGATGTACTTCTTTGAAAACATTTTGCTTCAGAGAAATCTCTTCTTGTTATTCGAGATCATGGTTTTCGGAAAATCAACGGCCATGGAAATCTCGAAATGCACATATTTAATAGAATGGTCGGAGGTAACCTCCCGGCCCGATAAAAATAATATCATTATAGGAAAACAACGTATGTATGAAGCAGAGGATATTTGGTGTGTCTGTGTGTTCACATGTATTTCAGTTTTCATCTGATTATACCAGTTTCGTATAAATTCTACTAAGAATAAATATACATTTGTTCTTCACCGTTTGGTAAAATTGTGAGTTTCATGCACGTGGCTACCGTCAGGCACAAATTGAAAACTGGCAGTTTTAATATGACATATAAGGAACAAATGTATATTTATTATCATTATTATTATTATTATTATTATTATTATTATTATTATTATGTGTGTGCGTGTATGTGTGTGTGCGCGCGCGTGTGTGTGTGTGTGTGTGTGTGTGTGTGTGTGTGTGTGTGTGTGTGTGTGTGTGTGTGTGTGTGTGTGTGTGTGTGTGTCGCACGGACTATCGGCGCGGAGAATCGAATCGACGCTCCGAGCTCAAAATCTTCCTAGATTACTGCGTTCATCTTCGCAAAAATGTCGTTATGAAAGCGATAAATTCAGTTTATCTCCACTTCCAACCATAGGTTAAATGATAAACTACACTAGGTTTTTCTAGCCATGGGTGACAGCCAGACTAGAAAAGAGAATACTCTGAATTTGAAAACTTACACAAGGCACTGAACAACAAAACAACTCTCTTTCCTACGAAGTCATGGCATTTCACATATAATACAAAAAAGGAAAGTGTTGAAAGTCATGGTCGACTACTTTTTAAAGGGACATGAAATTTACTTATTTGTGTATTTAGACAGTAATCATTTGTTTAAAGACAGAATATGAAGTAGAACAGCAAGGATTTTCTACTAAGCTTTTTGGTAAAGTTTCTCCTGATATCGACCATGGAACTTCTCAAAATTATATGTAATGCTCCGAGTACGTTCGACCAACGAGGTCGGATATATGTATACATACACACACACACACACACACACACACACACACATACACACATATATATATATATATATATATATATATATATATATATATATATATATATATACGCACACACTGCGATTAAGCCTTTTTATTTAATTCTTCTTGTGATCATATAATCAACTGTTTTCTTTTCTGGACACAAAACTCAGCTCAATTAGCACTCATTTAAACTCATACGGAAACCTATCAAACTCCATCCGAAAGATACTAGTAGAAAATACAAGTATAGTAGCCTCATCCACATGTAAAAAAAAGATTCAAAATAATGGAAGCACAAATATTAAAAAGGAAAAGCCAACAATCAATAACATTAACTATAAACACGGCCATAACGTGCTGACTGTGTTTGGAAAATAAAACATTCCTATAACTTCAGACACATACATAAACAAACACACACATTTAGTTAAAAAACAAAAAAATAAAAATTGTTCTTGACAATGGCTAAAAGAATAGCTCGAACGTTTGACCAGTTTTCAGAAAATAAGTCACTTGTACGAACACAAGAAAAATTAAATGAAGAGCTTGATCCAAGTACCTTGTCAGTGGTCTTTAATGAAATTTTTATAAAAGACTGATTCATGTCCAAATACTCAATATATGTGTGTGTGTGTGTGAGAAAGAGAGAGAGAGAGCGTGTGTGTGTGTGTCTGTGTGTGTCTGTGTGTGTGTGCGTGTGTGTGTGTAGGACTCTGCCGTCGTTGTCGACGTATGAGGGTCTAACAGCTCAAAGTTTTAAAAAAGAAATATAGTCTATTAAAAAGGTTTTATCTGGGGTCACGAGAGTTCAGCAATCGGCATAGTTTACCAAAGGAAAAAAATCGACCAAGCTGGACTGAGATATTGAATTTGATATGTTAGTATAAAAACTCATGAGACATTTAGTGTAAAAGTATCGATATATTGTTCTCGGATATAATTCAGTATCATCAGAAGTTAACATAGAGTACAGAATTTCAGTTCTAGCATAATGAATTATTTTTTATTAAAATGGAGTGTGCTATTGATTTTGCTCTGAATGATTTTTGACCTAAGAAATAATAAGACAAATTTTACCTTCGGTGTCGCAGAAGGTTATTGGACATAGAATTAGTTCATAATCTATCATATCAAAATAATTACAGTGATAGAAGCAAACAGTGGTGAGTCCTGTTTGTAGAAAATATAATAGGAAGACGGTTAGTTTTGGATTATTATAGTTTTGTTTTTTGTTTGAGTGTTTGATTTTGTTTAGCGGTATATCATAGAGGGTTATTTAATGCCGAAATCTACTATTTCTAACACAATTTTATACCTTCAACTACAGATGAAATGTATTGCTGTCATTTTACTATGAATATGTATTTTTGGTCCTTTTTATATAAAAAAAATATTGCTGGTACTTTTACTATAAAAATGTATTTTTATACTTTCATAGCGCTTTGTTTGTTTGGTTCACTATTTCCCTATAGTTAGGATCCTAACCGGTGCTACCACCCCAGGTCTGTGTTGATCTGGGAAAAACAGCAATTAAGAAGTGGTTCCACTTTCCACAAAACCTCCAATCTCCCGATCAGAGGCCTTGTTGCCGCATTGACTATATCATCATACACAGAATCTATAGTTTTGCAGATAATCAGAAATACTTAATGGACTAAAAAATGTTGTTTTTTTTTTGTGTGTTTTTTTAATTTGTTTGTAAAACTTTACACAACAATGAAACCGTTTTCTGGCAAGAACTCTAAAACATTTAAGTTTAAATTTGAGTCTTTTATATTGAGAGTTTTGTTATTATCTCGACGACGTAACTCAGGCGATTCAAATCAGGGGAGTTAGTTGCAACTTAATTAAATTGCTACAATTGTGGTTAATGGTGTCCTTGGCCTACTGGAAGATCTCTTACTGTTTAAAATGTTTCTTTCTCTTGGTCATGGACGACATATCGCCTTTAATGTCCTCCGACTCATTCCTCGTCTTGAAATCAAAATAACTGTTTTCAAGAAACCGCCTATCTCCTAGCTACTGTGGTTGACGGTTAATTTCACGAGCATGGGGTACCTTTTTACTTCCAATCTCAAATTGCCAACTGCTCTATTAATGGTCTCAGTGCACTTGAAATAATGATGAAAATAGAAATTTTGCGCATGGCGCGTAATATTATGTTAGGTCGTGTTCATTCATATCCCGCAATAAGTGTGCTCCCAAGTAATTAGCGTATTGTGTCTGTGAAATTATGCAGAGCTTATGTAAATAAGCAGAACAATGTAATAACTATTTTTCTTGCTCTTTTTTCATTGGCACTTACACAAATTATATATATATATATATATATATATATATATATATATATATATATATATATATATATATATATAATTACGGACAGAATTATTCACCCTCACTGAATATTTGCATCTTTTTTAAGGAAATGCAAATATTTGCAAATACTTACGGAATTTACCATAAATAGCTGATTCCGCATTTAATTTTGAATAATTCGTGAATTTTTTAGAATTTTCAATTCATTATATTTATAGTTATAGATTTTTGTAAAATGGTGAAGTCCAAAATTATTGGCTTCACTTATGGGAATTATGAAATAATATTGCTCTATGGCAATTGTACTGTTCTTTTTTTCTTAATTTAACATTTAATACAAGCACCCATTGAAATTGAAATCGTATTGAGCTGTTGCCATAAGATTCTAAAAGAAAATACAGAAGACAATATGTAAGTACCGAAGACGGCTGAACTTGACAAGAAGCTCCGAATTAAAATAGTTGATGCGTACAAATAAGGTGATGAATATACAACACTTTCCAAGCGTTTAAATGTTCCTAGATCCTAGAAATCGAAATTTCAAAAATGTGGCACGTAA
Source organism: Acanthosepion esculentum (assembly GCA_964036315.1). Lineage (NCBI taxonomy): Eukaryota > Metazoa > Mollusca > Cephalopoda > Sepiida > Sepiidae > Acanthosepion > Acanthosepion esculentum. The sequence continues at coordinate 59,645,803 of OZ038481.1, forward strand.
AGACATCCACAATTCCAGTTGTAGTTAGAGCCCTCGGATTGATTAGAAAAGGTTCCAATAGATTCACTGAAGAGATTCTTGGCAGCCCATGCCTTAAAGAAATACTGGTACAGCTCACACCTTACGAAGGGCTTTATCTATGTAAAATGTTTGATCTTTGTTTTGTATTTTGTATTTTTTTTCAAAATGCTCATTGGAAAATGTCATGATGCTATATCTGACCTTATGTCTCTGATTGAGACCTGAAAAAATGAGTATACAACATAAATTAAAGGAATAATAATAATAATAATAATAAAATTAAAAATTATTATTATTATTATTATTATTATTATTATTATTATGTAGCATCAACATAGAATTTGCTCAGAAGATCGCCCTACTAGGAACATCCCATATACTAAAAAGTGCTATCCGTTAAATGACAATTCTCTCATAGGACCAAAGTACCATGATTTGAGCCCGGCTCGACAAGACAAAAGCAGGAAATAATAATAATAATAATAATAATAATAATAATAATAATAATAATAATAATAATAATAACAACAACAAAAACCTTGGCTGTCCCTGTGATTCAATAAGATTTCGACATCCTTAACTGGACCATAGTTGACATTAAACGAATGAACGCCAAAACGAGAAAGCTTCTCACCTGCCACCGCATGCATAATCCCAAGGCTGATTTTGATCGTCTGTATGTGACCAGCTCTGAAGGATACAGAGGGCTAGTTCAACTAGAACTGTCGTACAAAACTACAATAATTTTCCTTCAAAAATACCTGGAAACTACAGAAGGCAAGATGATAATAACATGAAAGAAGTAAGAAAGGAAGCAAACAAGTTCAAAATGGAGTTTCAAATTGTTGAAGAAATGCAATTAAAGCATAATACACCGACTACATCTGCAAAATACTTAAAAAGGAAAGGAAAGGCAAATGCAACCGACCAGATACAGAAATGATGGCAAGATAAACCGCTTCACGATCAATTCGCTGCCCATATCAAACAAGCCGATATAGACAAACCCTATACCCATCAGTGGCTACGTAGTGCAGGGTTAAAAGTTGAAACCGAATGTTTTATTCTTGTTGCACAGGACCAATGCTTGCTAACTAGAAATTACCAAGCACACATTCTGAAAAATTGTGTTAGCCAAAATGTAGATTATGTGATAACTATCCAGAAACAATTGACCATCTTGTATCATATTGCGCGGCATTGGCACCCACTGAATATAACACTCGGCATCACAGGGTAGGCCAATATTTGTACTGGAAATTCTAAAACTTTTACGGAAAGGAAACTGCAAGAAATTGGTATGAACACCACCCAGACCCGTTAAGGATATAGGACCAGTAACAATATTATGGGATTTTACAATACACACAGACAGAACAATCAAATCTAGTCGCCCAGACATCGTGATTAGATACCGCAAAGACAAAATGTGCCTTCTTATTGATATAGCAGTACCTGCAGACTGCAGTGTATCTTTGAAGATCTTCAAAAAACTATCAAAATCCAAGAACCTTGAAATTGAAATCTCAAAAATGTGGCACATCAACAATTCCAGTTGAAGTTGGAGCTCTCGGATTGTTTGGAAAAGATTCCAATAGACCCATTGAAAGGATTTCTAGTAGTCCATTCCATCCAAGAAATACAAAACTTGTTCTCACAAGTACAGACCATACCTTACGAAGTGCTTTATCTATCTAAAATATGTGTGATGTTTTTAAAAACTGCTCAATGGAAAATGTCATGATGCCATTTCTGACCTTAGGTCTCTGACCGGGACACGGAAAGAAATTATTATACAACTGAAATCAACGGAAATAATAATAATAATAATAATAATAATAATAATAATAATAATAATAATAATAATAATAATAATAATAATAACAAACAGGAGTTAAAAAAAAACAATTAATGGCATGTAGCCATAACGACACACCATTACCTGCCTTAGATCCTCCCGCAGACTTGGTAGGTATTGTGATCATCGTAGAAATCGAAATATGTTTGTGATAATAATAATAATAATAATAATAATAATAATAATAATAATAATAATAATAATAATAATACACCATTTCTTCTCTTACTTAGCATTTGATCTTTTTTATTCCCCCACATTCATTTTTCATCGAAATTTTTCTATTGTTTGATCCTCTTTTCTTCACTTCACCATCGTCATTTTTTTCGTTCTCACTAATTTCCTTCTCTTCTTGCTAGTGAGGCTTTTAATGGTTTTGGAGTTGTAATTACAGAAAATATTTCATCAATATGAAAATGAAAATGCAATTCTTTTAAATTAGTTTGGAAAAAAAGAAAAGAAATTAAACTTCCCATCAGTCTATGAACTTAGCAATCATTTTTGTCTATTTATATATGCAAAAGAAAATACAAGTTCCACAATCATAACCCACTTATAAAAACTTGCTCTAATTCATTAACATATAATAGTAATGGCTGATTTTGCATTCATTGCGTTCATTGTAAATATTTGTTTTACTCTATTGCAATAAAGATATATTTAGTACATTTTCAATATTATTGAAAAAATTCTTATTAAAAAAACAATATCCGTTGTTAGTGACGACTGCATATAACAAAATAATAAAAAGATAAATATAAAGTAGCAACAACGATAAGCATTGTTTGTGAAAGAAGCTTATGTCCATATATATACGAAATGATATTGTATATACGTCCTGGGGTTTTTTGACCAATAAATGAGGAAAATATCTTTTTTTATTTTGTTCTCAGGACAATATTTCAAAAGTCTCTTTTTAGCCTCTTTTGTCTCTTTTATTCCAAGTTTCCTCTTTCTCATTCTTCTCTAAATGCACTCGAGGTTGTGTTTTTTATGTTATCACTTTTCTCCACCCACTCTTCACTATTTACCTCTTTTTCTTTCTGGCACCCAAATGTTTCTCTTCCTGTATTTCTTTCTTTTTTTTATTTTCTTTCTGCACGCTCATCCATATTCTTCTCAGAATGATCTTTCATTTTCCTCTTCTCTAGCTTTTCCTTCATCACTTTCATCTTCCTGTTTATTGTAGCTCTCTTCTTTGTCGTTGTAAAATTATATTTTTGAACATCTTCCTTCATCTTCGAGATTTTTTTCTTTTCTCTCGGCCGTAACGGGATTAAATAATAATAAATGAATAAAAGTAAATACAAAAAGAAGCACAACGCCCAGAATTGCTTGAAAAAGTCACATGACATCCCGTAATGACACGGCTGTCTGAGGCACGGGTATTTGACGGATCAGCCAGCTTAGAACTTTTCCCCAGTCGTTTGTGATCGGTGATCCTTCCGCCATGATTTCCAAACCGCGCTTCATCTCCTGCTTTGTTGTGTTTGAGCCGGCGAATTCAGTGTGACTAGCTAACCGACAAGCTCGTCGGCCGGCTCTCAAATGAAAATCGTTGATCAAGTATCCGGGGGATTTAATACAGTCGCCAAATAAATAACACATGTACATCAACTTCTGACCGTGTTATATCCGCTCTCTGTTTCTTCGTCAAGGTTATCTCTATTACATGATTGCCAAAGACGTGAAATACATGATGCGTGCGAATAAGTTTGAATTGGCCTACAATATTCAATGTTTCCTTCTGTCCTTTTGTCTTCTTTTTTTATTCTTTTCTTTTTCTTGTTTATTTTAATCTTATTTTTGGTACCCACATTTTTATGATTTTATTTTACTTTTATTTTTACTTATTTTTCATATTTAATATCGCCTTTTTTTCTTTTGTTTCTTTATCTTTTTCAGATGATTGTGCTTGATTTTTATATTTTAGTTGCTTTAAGTTTGTCTTTGTTTTTGCTTCTTATTCTCTTATAGTTGTGTTTTGTTAAATCCACTAGGTAAAATCCAGCTAGATCACTTGTGCTTCTCGATGTATACATATATCAATGTGCGTGTGGCTTCTTGTATATGTATTTGCTTGTACTGTTATATATGTACGCAAGTGTCTTTGTTTCTGTCTCTCTGATTCCGGCTATGTTCTATATACACAGCAGAATATATTGTTATATTTGCGAGGGTCTGTGTTTTTAGTACTTATATATGTGTGTTGGCGGCTCAAGTCATTTCTGTATTTTTCCGTATATATGCTATATGCTTACGAAAGTATCTTCTTATATGCAATAAATGCAGTGAGTGAGTTCGGCTAGGGGAAATCTGGATGTTAGTTTAAGTGAACTTTATAGAATTTAAAACTATTTTAATTGAACGTATTTATACGTATTTTTGTGTAGATATTTATGAACCTAAACTCTGAAAAAAAAAACAACTGTGAGTGATCCGCTGGTTAATGCATACAAGGCAGAGCGATACAAACCTTGACAGACACTTTCAGGTCGAAATAACGACATAAACATTCAATATACATGACGCGCGCAGACACATACACTAATACACACAGAAATACATACGTACACACACGTATAGACAGTTACTAAGCATAGTTTAGATGGGGCACAAGGTGGAAAGTATGGCGTACCCAATGAGGATCGAACGCACTACTCAGTTGTAATTGATCTTGCGCGACAAACTTAATAACCATTACACCATGTAGAAGTGCTCTCTCTCTCTCTCTCTCTCTCTCTCTCTCTCTCTCTCTCTCTCTCTCTCTCTTCGGCGTAGGGTTCATGATCGGGCTTTCATCACAATAGGTAGAGAGAAGTAGATGCGATAAGTAACAATAAACAACAGAAGTATTCAAAACTGATCGCTGCATTTAAGTATTGCATTAATATTTAAGCTTACCTTTTAAAAGTTCAGCGATAATTCTTCTGTTGCCACCTAATTTAAAGACATTTTGATGTACGTAGGTCCTTACTTTCAGTACAACAAATGATTTTTATTTCATGGCTGACTTTCGCTGGATTTCGCAATTAATTTCGATTATTCCCAAATTTATTTCCAAGTTATAAAAATTGTTATCGCACAAAAAATCGCCGAAAAACAATCGCAGTAATGAAAACTTGTGAATCCAAAATTTCAGGATTGCGGGTACGCATCCGGTTCGAATGGTTTTTAATTTGCTCACGGGGTCGACTTGTTTCCAAAATGTTGGGCTACGACCTCTAGGAGAGATAAGCTTGCTAACCATACACCATGTCAAAGTACCTCCCATAAACACAAAGGTATGTTTTAAAATAATCTTTCTTGTCAATGCACTTAATTCAGTGTTAAATAGTAACTATATATATCGAACATTAGGCCTACATAAATAGAGTGGTCCCCTCGAAATCATAAGGTATTTATTTTTGAAATAATTTTTGTAGATTAGCATTCATTACTTCTTTCTCGGGTGCGACATATTTTCAGAATAGGAAAATATTGATTCTTTAATCCTTTGCGAAGTCTCATCCTGTTCGTAATATCAGCAGCAGCACAGTGTAAAGTCGATCTTTGACTTTTTACACAGTTACTGGACCTAGCTGTTGTGCGTACGGAAAAAAGACTTTTAATATTTTTTTAAGGAAACGATTTCTTTTAGATAAAGAATATAATAGTTCTATACATTTTAACTATAGAACGAAAATTTATAAAAATTAATAATATATATATATTTGTTTATTCTTCATTAAAGATAAATAAATTCGAACTTGCAATCTTTGTGCATGCGCCTCCGAAAAAATCACCCCCAAAAGTTCTTAAAACTTTTTAAAAAATGATGTAAGCATGGTTTCAAACTTAACATTTGTAAATAACATAAAGTCCAATAACTGCATAAAGTTAAGGATAGATTTTTGTATCGATATCATGAACAGGATCCCTTTCTAAATTGATAACAATTTATATGATTTGATTCTGACAAAAGCTGCGACTTCAGGACGATCTAATAAATGCCATTATACAAAAATTATTTCACGAAAAACCGTTCCATATCTTTTGCAATTTATTTACTCTTATATGCATAATATTGTTTGGCATTAAAATCATAATAAATGTGTGGGTAGCACAATTGTTCTCAGTGCAGAAAATGTAATTGGTAAGCCAGGTTCAAATCCAGATCAAGTCAGTTACGTTTTTTTTTCAATAATACCCCTGGGGAAAGCATGAACTAATCCTCACTCTTACAAATTACCTAAGCTATATTTTAAAAATATATACCTATAACTAGTCTAGACGGACAACTTTACATTCAAAACCATTAAGAATGCAACAAGAAAGCAGTCAACTATCTTTCCAAACCAGTCACAGAAATTGACAGATATTAAAGAGAGGTAAATTTTGGGAAGACACGATCACCTTTCCCAGTGGTTACCAAGCGATACGGCGCGTCTCATAGGTGCGGCGGAAGAGGATAGCAGGTGAGGCAGAATTATTGAAAGACAATCACAGATTTATGAAACAGTTTTTAAAAAAAAATTCATATGCCAAAAATCATCCATATGACTTCAAAATTTTAAATATTATTATGGATTACTTGTAAATGCATGCATGAATTCCAGTATAAATAGATATCAATAATTACTGATCGATTTTATCACTGTGATATTTTCGCATTATATCACGTATTAAGAATATAGTAACTAGGATCCGCAAATTGAAGGAGAGAGTTATCAATGATAATGTTCTGATTTCGAATTCGAAATGCACGCCATTCATGTAAAGATATTGTAGATAGACTAGCGTCAAGAATCAGATAACTAGAAGTGTTTACCACTTCGTTTGGCCAGTAAACAACGGAAACATAAATACTGCAATAATGGACCGGCCATGATTAAGTCTAAGGGAGAAAAAGAAAAAAAGGAGTTAAAAAGAGAATGCATGGATGACAAAAAGATAAAATCGCAAGAAGCGAGATACGAATTGATGAGGTCAAAAACCAAACACGTTCAAATATCTGGGAAGTGTTTTAACAGAAGACGGAAAATGTAACACCGACATCAGAATGCGCAATGGAACAGCAACAATAACTTCCAAAAATGCATCAATGCAATAAGAAACAGGAAAATGTTATTAAAAACAAAGAAAACGGTGATTAAATGCCAAATGATTTTCTAAGCATAGATTAGATGTGACACAAGCCGAAACGTTGCTACGAGCTGCAAAGGATAAGAAGTTGTGTAGATCCATGATCGCCCATCTCCTGAAGAGACACTGCTGCTCGAAAAAGAATTTGCAATATTGTCGAGAAAGTTTCGAACACTCTACAAAAGTGTAATACGTTGAATTCAGAAATTTGTTATCTTTTATGTGCAGTCTCTCTTTAGAACGTGGGCGATCATGGCTCTTCACATTTTCTTATCCTTTGTAACTCGTAGCAACGTTTGTTTTTCTTACTATCGATTCTTTTTTTCTCACAGTCTAGTTATGTAGGTTGCTGCCTTCCTCCGTCTCTCTTTCCTTCGCTATGTCCTTTGAGTATTAAATTTTCTAACACTTCTCATTATGTGTCTAAAAATATTTCATTTCTTTCTGGTTGCAAGGTCCAAACAACTTTTCGCTTTTTAACTTCGTTCTTTATCCACATTCTGCTATCCATTCACGCAAAACCATTACGTTTTTCTCTGCTCCTTCTTTCTTCAAAATGTCCTAAGTGTGTTAAATTTTCCAAGCCCCTTTAATTTCTCCCAGAAATTTCAAGTGTCACTTCTGCTTAAAATATAATTGTCCTTCTAGTTCCCATTTCATTTAGAACTTCCTCTTTACTAAGGTGTTCTTGTTATAGTATTCTCATATGATAAAATTCCCAAAAGGCTTACACAGCAAATAAAGATATTAAAATTAACGAGCAATGAAATGGTAAAAGTATGAAGCACATCACTCATATCAGACACGATTTCAAAGTTAATTGTTTAATTTTATTATAACCTTAGAAATGGATGAATTCGTCGTTAACATGAAACAGACGCTATGAAAACATTTCAAGAAAGAATTGTAAGAACACGGTAAGAATCCTGTTCAGAAAATTAAGCATAACAGAACAAAAAAAAAACGAAATGTCATTCTACTTTAAATATGAAAGCCGCTATAGAAAATTTGCCAAAGTCTGCCGCAAATTCATCTTTCTTCCTTACAACATATCAGTGCCTGCGACTTAAAGGTGAAAGACGATTTCGTCAGTTACACAAGTATGGTCAATAGAGAATGAAGAAGATTTAAACTCAAGAAACTGACAGAAAGTCATTTCCAATGTTCAATCTTCGTATTAGGACTTAAATCAACCAAAGACACAAATATTCGTTTAAGAATCTAAGATTGAACAAGATCCTACGATCAATCTACAACCGCTGTCGGAAGAATATCAAAAATTAATAAACTTAAAATACGATCCCATGATTACAGAAAAATACTAATAACCAGTCAGTAGTTAAAAGAAAGCAAAACAATGAAAGTAAAGAAAATATGTCGAAATTGTCAAGAAATCGTCACTTGAGATTAAAAAATGTAATTTTCGGAATTTTTTTAGTTATGGCTCTTGGAATGTTTTCTTTGCCCAGCCCAATATGACCTCTTAAGTTTTGTACAAAAAACTTCATTTAATCCTGAGAGTATGTAAAGACATGTTTCTGTCAATTTATGAAAAATATTTATTGTTGGCCAGACTTTAAAGACAAATCTCACAAAAGTACAAAAAGTACAAATAGAACATTTTTAAAAATTTTGGATGACGAAATTTCAATTCTCTAAAGCCATTGTTGCATTATGATATAAAGCGTCTCATTACATTTTTTTAAACTGCTGAAGTAAGAGTTCTAAACAGATTTACTGTCCAAACAAAAGACAGTTCTCTCTCTTTTACTCAGTAAAATCTAACGTAAAAGAAGAGGCAGATCTCTACATATTGGAATTTTGTAAATGTAAACAGAAAGAATGTTCCTTTTAGAATACAGTTAAACATTGGGTCTGATAGAAAAATTATATCAATAAAATTTATGAAAATATCGATGTAAAAAGTTTATGGGTAGTTAAAACTTACGGCGAATGTACTTGATTGCATAATTTAATAATAAAGAGAAAAATATGATAAATCTTGTTATTAATGTCCTGCTTTAAATAAATAAGTTCATACCAAAGCTTGTAACACCTAAGTTAGTGATAGGCCACGTGCCACATCTATACAATTCGTGCAATAAATATTAAGAATCAGTCACGGACGTTGCGTTCAACAGAAAAATAAGGATAGTTTTTATATACTTGTACCCGATAAATAGTACCATTTATATGTTTAAAAAAAACGCACCACACTGAGATGCGGCTTGGCCGGAGAATTATAGGAAAGGTGACCTATATAATAACATTAGGTGACCAACTACATAAACAAAATTCGTCTGAGAATGGTACTTGAGGCATCAGAAAAAAAAGAACGCGTTTGCAACTGTGACATGATTCAGATACCAACACCAACATCTGAAATGCAAAGGCTGGCTTCGTATCCAATACAGTCAATGAGAAAAAGGTTTGGCATTGAAACTCAAGTGTCGGATTGATAAAACGGTGATCAATGCTAAATGATGAGAGTCTGTTTCATACCTGAACGCAATCTGCAGGTCATGGCCTGAAGATTGCGTTCAAACATCGAACAGACTATCGCGACTTTGTGTTGACCACAGTTTCCACTCTTATATTTGCTATCCTTCATATTGAGCATAAATATAGCTTAGCTTAAAACTATATTTTGATCATTCAGATATATATATATATATACATGTATATATATATATATATATATATATATATATATATATATATATATATATATATATATATATATGAATGTATTATTTACATCGTGTGTAATAGCAGAACTGTCCAAAGCATAACATTCTCCATTTGTTATATTAAGCTTTGAACCTTTGTATCTGAAAAATGACGATAGCTTACTGGAATTCTCCGGGGGTTTTATAACACTATTGTACTCTTCTTTGAGCAAAAAGAATGCATAATTATTCTACAAGCTCAAAATAAGCATCGTGATGAAATCGATCATAAACGAAAATGACTTGTTCATCATTAATTAATCATAGCTAAGGGTCGGAAGCTCATGAAGGATTGAAATTAAGTTCAATATATATATATATATATATATATATATATATATATATATATATATATATATAATTACAGGATCATTTTCCAACTTATTCCAGATTATCTTCGTCCTCCCTAACCTTTTAACTTTCTGTCCTGGAGTAACAAAGTGCCTCAAATGTTGCACGTGCGTTTTCATTTTCAAGTATTTTTTCACTGCTCTTTGGACTGCCATAGATAAAACACCTCTCTCATGTGCCAAACGTCTTATGGATTGAGTTGGATATTTTTAATTGATTTCTTTAGTTTCTTCCTGTTGTGACCTCTTGATACAGTTTTCTTCTCTGATGTTTCCTCTTTTTTAAACTTATTCACCGTTCTCTTGATGGTTCTTGAATGTACTTTGAAGATGGCAGCCAGAGTATGAATGTTGGTACCATTACTGAAGGCCTGAATAATTTTTTCCTTTCATCCTTATTTGGGAAGACAATGATGATAACACAAAACGATTTTAATCTTTTCTATTTCTAGCTGAATAACTGAAAGGGTTTTTCAGGGATTCTTACGACAAATGGTGTCAAGATGGCTAAATGTCTTATCTGAAAATCTGGAATAAAAAAACTCAATTAGTTTAGTGGTTTTTTTTTGGGGGGGGGTAGATATTAGATATTTTGTGTGATGGACAATTATTCTGTTACACTATTTGGATAATTTTGCCGTTGCACCCGGTAAAGGAGATTTAAAAACAGCGGCCTCTACTGCTATTAAGGAATTACTCTTCAAGTACGAATTGAGTTCTCCGGGCCGCTAGCGTATTTCGTATAGAAAAAAAACGATAAAATTTCCCTTGTTTTTTACCGTGCGGCGATGCCCTATGGGTAATATATCTGACTGATATAAAAGCGGTCGAGTTTCGATCAAGACTTGAATCGGATGTCTAACCACAGAGAAGAACTGCGAAACAGACTGTCTGTGGATGACAGTATATATATATATATATATATATATATATATATATATATATATATATATATACATACAGAGTCTATCAAAGATACTTTTACAAACTACCTATGGTAAGACATTAGTGGCGATGGTGTCTTCATAGAGCTAATGTCTTACCATTATGTTGGAGGTGTTTCTGTCGCAACCTGTATAAAACTTATATTTGGTGGATACATATATTTATTTTGGTGTATTCACTGAAGATAACGTTTATAAGGAGAAATAATGTCGGATCTTAAATAAAATTATTAATTCCTTGAAAAGATAGATAGATAGATAGATAGATAGATAGATAGATAGATAGATAGATAGATAGATAGATAGAACAGAGATAGATGAGGTGAACAGAGATAGATAGATGAATTGGACAGATAGATGAATTGAATAGAGACAGATAGATAGAGAGTGAGAAAGGCAGGGAGAAAGAGAGAGGTAAATGAGTATATTTGTTTATGATATTTAAAAAGTAAGGATCAGAACGTGTTTACATACATTTCCATGTCTGTGTGTACAATTGTGTGTCGGTGCATGAATGTGTGTATTGATGCAAGCTCGTTTTTTAATCCAAATATGTAAGTGGGGCTGAGAGGGTTTAAAGTCGTGATATCTTGATCCCTAATTGATTCTGATGCCTTAAACAATTCAGACAATTTTGAAATTTTCGTAAATTTTTTCTCACATTCATTCAGATTTGGTAAAAGAAAATCTAGAGATTAGAATTTTTACAATTTTACGTGTCAAGTTTAAAACAACCCCTTCCTCCCTTTCTTTTCATGCTTGTTTTTTATTGAAACACGTGACTTTACCCTTTTCATAAAAGAAATATAAAAAAAATAACATTGTCGTAAATGACATGTCTTTGGCTAAGGATATCGGCAGTGTGAAATGGAAAAAAGACAGAAAATGAAGCACATTTTTCAGGAATTTATTCTGAAATTTTCGCTTTGCTAAGCAGTGCCCTCAGAATTTTGATTTAAATCCTATTGAAGGACTCAAGGAAGATTGAGCTACGACACCAGTGCGATGTCTTCAGCGTGATCTTCATCATTACCCACTTCTAGTTCTTATTCTTCTACTTCTTCTCCCTCCCATTATGCCTTCTTGTTCTCTTTATTTCATTATATCTTCTTTTTTATCTTTTTTCTTCACTTTATTCCGTTATAAATTCTTCTTTTACTCTTCCTACACCGCTTCCTCCTACTACTACTCCTTCCTCCTCTTCTTCTTCTTCTTCTTCTTCTTCTTATTATTATTATTATTATTATTATTAGCAGCAGCAGTAGTAGTAGTAGTAGTAGTAGTAATAGTAGCAGTAGTAGTAGTATTGAAATAGCAGAACGCCAGCAAATTGACGCTGGCATACAAATATACGAAGTCCAATATACCCACAATGACACCCAATCTGATAAGATCATGTCATACACGTGTATCACAGCCAAGTTTGCACAATATGGTGACAGGCTTTGCTAGAAGCAGCGCTTAAACTTGCAGGTGGGGCCCTGTTATAAATACCTCCAGGTCGTATATCCCAGCCCGATCAAACGTATTCCCAAATATCTAGATGTGAATCCCAAGTCCCCTTGTCAGCCTTATCCTTCAAATTTAAAAAAAAAACTACCTTCTTTGCAACCAGCCATGATGTTTTTCTACTACTCTTGCTCATGAACAAAAAGGCTCAGTGTGTAAACTCCTGGTGTACATGCCCAATTAATTAATGTCAGGCAACTGACAAGCAACTATGGGCTACTGAACAGGATATTTACTGTAGCCCATCTTAATTCACCAAGACAAAGCATGTATATGTTAACTCCTTGAATCAGTTAGGATCAGAAGCTATGAGAGCCATACTTAGTGTAACACTAGGCCGTTTATTCTTATCTTTTCGTTTTCAACTAGATATTATAGATGTTCTCCAACGTTGTACGACCTCAGACAGAGAGAACCTTCCGCAGAATATTTGCAGTGCCAAGCAACGCAAACTTTTAAAGTGATCGAATACTAGAATTTATTCCAATTTTCCAATATAGGTCTTTATGTTGGGTGGTATAGACGCCAACCCCGCAATGATAACTGAGACAATATTAGCCTGAACGTCTCAGATTCTAGCAACGTCATTCCGGACGTAGATATATTTCTTCAAGTCTTTGACCTTTATGTCATGGTCACCAGGAACAGCCACTTTTCTTGTTGCTTTTTCAATGACGCGGTCTGTTTGGATGATTTTTGACTGTCTTCTGTCTTGTGGCGATATCATTTCTTGTTGACTTCAAGTCCATAATTCCTGCAAAGGCACCAATGCAGATGAGAAACCACTTTATTATGGCTGGACTTTTTTTTTCCACAGGCGCTAATAATAATAATATTTTTTTTTTTAAGTTATTTTTGACATGGATTTGATTCATAATCACACGCTGGCTCATAACCAAAACGAACAAGCGAAAAATGTGATTTTTTCATTTTTTTTTTTTTTCCTTTCTACTTAAACAAAATAAAATGAACCAATCACTTCTCGGGATACTGGCTGTTCTTGTTAGAACTATTTTTGACGGGTGGATGTTGATATGTTCTTGAGTTCCTTTCCTTATCAGACCCAAATCTCCAACCACAACAGGAAGAGTTTTAGATTTGAAGTTCCACATTTTTTCTATTTCCATCTTCAGTTCTTGGTATTTGCTTAGTTTTTGAAAAACCTTCGCAAAGATGTTTTTGTCACGTGATACGCTTATGTCAGTCAGTATGTAAACTTTTTCGTTTCTGTTTTTATATTATTAATATATAATTATTAATAATAATTATAATATTACCTAACTTATTTTTTTCTAAATCTATCAACTTCATTGACTACATTCATCTGCATTTTCCTTTTCATCTTGTTTTTTATTTCTACATGATCAGTCTTCATTTCTACTGTCAGAGTCATTATTTCGACTTCTTTTCGTCTCGACATTTATACGTTGTTTCTACACTATAAAATCCATAAAATGCTCTAGTCATGTCCGAAATGTGCGTTACAAGATACAATTTAGAATATATCTTCCTTCAAAATACAATACGCCACTTCATACTAAATGTAGCTTGATTTGACACAATGTCACAAATATGGATCGCCCGGTGAGAATCTGTCAATAGTAATTTTCAACCACACTTTCTCCTTAACCATTATTCCTTTACGATGTATTGTTTCATTCAAAAGATTGATGAATCTCGGTTCTAAATATCCATCATATGTACGTCTGAAAACATAAGATTTTCACAATTACCCATAACAAGGCATGAATATTTTTAACTGAAAAACATTACTGAGCTGATTTCAATCTAATGTTGACATTGAGTCAGTTGCATCATCCACTGCAAGGAAAGTTGGTTCCCTGTGCCGAGCCAGGAATTTTTTCTCCCCGGAATCGATCCTCCAAATCTATAAATCGACTATTCGCCATTGCATGGAGTATTGCTGCCATATATGGTCTGGAGCCCCTGCTGTTTGCCTCAGGGTTCTTGATAAGATCCAGAGACGGATATACAATGTAATTGGCCCTGATCTGTCATCTCGTCTGCAGTCGCTCTCTCACAGACGCGACGTTGACTCGCTCTGTCTTTTTTTACAAATACTTTCACGGTAATTGCTCCGATGAGCTGCTTTCGCTGGTCCCTAGGCCTCATGAATTTAAACGTCCCACGAGGCTGGCATCCCGTTCCCACCCCTTCACCGTTGAAACTGTTAGATGTAGACGTCTCTTCTACTCCAATAGCTTCATGTCTCGCACATCTCGCCTGTGGAACTCCCTTCCTTATTCCTGTTTCCACTTCCCTTCTCCACATCCTTTCACCTTTCATTCCTATCTGCTCTCGCTCCAAATCTTCTGTAGCCCCCTTGCCTTGATCGATCCACTATCTTTCTCCACATCCTCTCCTTTACCATTCCTATCTGCTCTTCCTCCAAACCTTCTGTAACCCCTTGCGTGCTAGTGGCTTCCAGCCTTGCTTGGGGTGATAAGCTTTAAAAAAAAGTTTAAGTTTTTAAATGAGGACGACTGACTTTAACTGGTTATGAATGTCCAATGCATGTCAAGTATAAACTAATTGACAAGGGATTTCAGTTTGGAGATGGATAATAGGATAAATAAGTAATGTAGCCCAGAAATCTTCATGTTATTACACATTGATGCTGGTTGTATGAATTAAAATTTGGGATCTCACAATTTTCATTAGTGGTCAAGTCGTATTTTCTTTTAATATTTTATTTCCTTCAACTGAAATTCTAGGGAGGTCGGTTCGCTGTGCCATCCTAGACAATTTTTTATTGCCAGAATATATCTTACACATTCATAGGTCTAACATTTATCCAGGCATTGAATATTGCTGTCAAATGTGGTCTGGTGTTTCTACTAGGCATTTAGAGATCTGTGCTATATTCGTATGTTTTTCTTGTACACGTCAGTGGTCACCATCGTGGTCACCATTCTTTATGGAGGTATTCCCTCACACCATAGGAGTAGTGGTAGTAGAATTTTAAGCTTCTGTTCACAAACAAGTGTAAACAATGACAATAAAAAACATAGTAAATTTCATACAATTTTATTTATGCATTTTTGTGTATTGGTGTGTATGTTTTACATTACAATTGTGATAATGTTTATGTTATGAAAGGGAGTAAATCACTCCGTAATATCACAAGTCCTGCCACGGCAGGAAGTTACATTACACACGTGTTGTCATCCCAACAGTTCTTGAACGAAGAGATTGAATCTCACGTCTTTTGGCGAGATGTCTGTACTTCCGGCAGTAACAGTCCATGTTGCATGTTGGGAGTAATTTTATTTTTTTTATTTAGTTAGTTTATTTTAAACGAGGTTTAAATTTTATTTTATTTATGTATTTATTTATTTATTATCATTATTATTATTATTATTATTTATAATAACAATGTTCCTACAGATCCTTGATAATATCCAAAGAAGAATCTACAATGTTATCGGCCCTCATCTGTCATCTCGGCTTCAGACACTTTCTCACTGCCATAACATAGCTTCCCGGTGTCTTTTCTATAAATATTGTCATGCTAATTGTTCTGGTGAACTTTCCTCTTTGGTACTTCGATTTTATAAACTTAAGTGCAGTATAATATTAGCAGCTAAGTTTAATTGTTTTGCAATTGAAATTTCTTCTTTCGCACTTCTGGCCTGTGGAAATTTTTTCTGGTCTCTTGCTTTTCAGTTAACTTTTATCTTCAAAAATGTAAATGCAATGTCAATCGTTATCTTCTGTCTTCTTAATTCCTGTATTTTTATTGTCTCTACTCTCAATATCAATTACACTCAATGACCGCTCTGCATTTTAGTCACTTTATTGTTTTATTTGGGGAGAAATAATTAAAAAATTATACAATAAAATAATTTCTGTTACAAACAGGAATGCATACAAGTTTAATAAACGTTGTCATTTTATTAACCAATTCGAGAACAAGAAATAAATTCAATAGTATTTCTCATAATAAAATGAATACGAAGGTTTATATATATATATATATATATATATATATATATATATATATATATATATATATATATATATATATATATATATATATATAAGCAAATATATGGATATAGATCTGACAGTATGAGGAAAAATATGAAAACAACAAAATCCGAATATGCAAGCTTACTGTTTTAATGTTTCAATATCGACGTCAGACGTTTCGGTCTAGTAGACCTTCTTCAGGACATAGTTATTAAAACATAATTAAACGATATTCACGTCAACATAATATATATATATATATATATATATATATATATATATATATATATATATATACTACAGGTCAAAAGTTTGAAGCCACAACCAGAGTTAGCATGGGATAAACGTAACAGAATAGTTTTAAAAAATGCAAAAGAGCTCTTAGAGTTATTGAAAAAAGAATGAAAACAATTATCAAACTTATGGTTTGAGAAACTTTTGCAACAAATGCCAAAAAATTCGTGCTGTTGCAGTAATCAAGACTAAAGGAGGATATTTTGACCAGAGCAAAATTTAATAATAAAATGTTCTTTTCATTTTGTCATATTAAAATTTCTAATAAAAAAATCATTTTTAACCATGTATAAATAATTTTCTCTTGTTTAAAATACAACATAACTTCTTTTGGGGCCAATTTAAAAAATTACCAGGGGTAGCCTCAAACATTTGAACGGTAGAATATATATATATATATATATATATATATATATATATATATATATATATATATATATATATATATATATATATATATATATATGTATGTATCTATGTATGTATATATATATGTTTGTGTGTGTGTGTGTATAAAAGTGGGCATTGAAGCAAAAACCCAGCAACAAGTCTGTTTCATACTTAAAATTACTCGTCAGCATGAATCAGACTCTCACCTTTATATTTACATACGCTCTATCATTGATATTGAGCCCTTTAACCCATAAATATAGCATACCTTAAAACTATATTGTTATGATATGCATATATATATATATATATATATATATATATATACATACATACATACATATATATATATATATATATATATATATATATATATATATATATATATATATATATATATGGGCGGTGGAGTAATGGATACCGACTCGTATTGAGGAATCGGAGAATTCCGGGCGAGTTCATTGCACTCCCTTATTTGGTAATACCCTTGGGAAAGGTATGAAGCCATCTATTCTCCCCCGGCTATGGATAAATAGCAGAACAGATTCTATAGCTTCGAGTAGCGAATGGTCTAAGAAAAGGATACTTCTGAGTTCAAAACGGAGTGTCGCTTAGGGACCTTGCACCAGTTCTTTGCACTCGGCTCTTCCAAAACGTGTGACTGGTCCTGCACAAGCCTTCACCACAATAATTAAATATGTGCGAATAGTCTTGATGTTGATTCTAAGAACTGAGCTGCCTGACCCCTCATACGCCGAAAACAATGGGTGAGTCCAGTATATATATATATATATATATATATATATATATATATATATATATATATATTGTCATCCACAGACAGACTGTTTCGCTGTATCACAGCTCATCAGTGTGGCTAGACGTCCGTTTGCCTCCAGCTAGGATCGAAACCCAACTGAATTAGTATCAGTCGGGGATTCTACCACTAAGCCGTTGACGCACGGCAGGGATGAACTCGATTCGATTTACCGAAGAGTCTTGCATTATGAGCCATAATAGTCACTGTGTACAAACCCACATTTCCTCCCCAGAGAGCTCAACCGAAATAAATTTTTCAGGAGCCTATATAATACAAATATATATATATATATATATATATATATATATATATATATATATATATATATATATATTTGTATTATCAACGAGTATGTTACTGACAGAAAGTAATAGGTTTCCAGGTGTATTTGAATGAGGCCAAATTGAACTATGGTCAGGAAATGTAACGAGAGACTTCTTGTTAAACATGTATTATATCCAATATAATTATTTACGAATTTGAATTCGTCAGGAACACAGCGCCTTAAGAGTCATGAAAGTTAGTAAATAATATTGGTTCTCTGTAATGTAGATCTTGCAGGTGAATTAATATTTTTGACGACGACGTTAACGGTTTAAATATTTTATAATAAATAATTTAATTTTCTTTTTTTGTCAACTGGAGTTGTGTATTTCTTTATGATGTTTCTAAATGAAGATTCGTCTTGCTTATAGTTATGTATTTGATTTTTGTACAAAATGTTAACGTTATTGTTTTTATTTGTTTTATATTTTCTGTGTGTTATATTATTTATTACTATAAACGTTATTTATATTGAATTACTAAAAAATATTCCAATTGCCCCATTTGTTAATCCTACATCATTTCTTATTACAATGAAACATCCATTTAGTGGATACACATGTTTGAGTAGACATCACTGCTTTCTTTTAAATAATTCAATTAATCGGCTTGTGTTCGTAAATCTTATTAAACAAAACGGGAAACCGCTTTCATGCTAAACGGGTTTTACCATGAATCTACGGGAAACCTCTTGTGCAAAAGAAATAAATTAGGTTATTTATAGTAAATGACCTTTAGTTTTATTATTTATTTTAATTTTCCCGGTGGCATATATATATATATATATATATATAAATAGATAGATAGATAGATAGAGAGAGAGAGAGAGAGAGAGAGAGAGATCAGCGGTGTAATGACGCATAGCCTGAAGATCGCTAAAAGCGTGAAACTGACAATCGCCAGGATCGAAACCCGACTGATCTAGCATCAGTCGAATATTTTTCCCCTAAGCTATCAGCTCCCGGCAGAAAGGAAGGTGAATTGTTACGTATTTATTTTTGAATAAACACGCCAGTGACTCAGAGTGCTCGACTCATAGAAAAGCTTTGCATTATCAGCAGTAGTAGTCACTGTTTACAAATTTGTGCTTACCCTGTAAAATACTCGACCGAATATGCATATATATATGTGTGTGTGTGTGTGTGTAATTTTACTTGCATATATGTATGTGTGTTTGTATGTTTACATGTTTGCGACAGTAGCTGTTTATGAATGTTATTAGCTAATATTTAAACAGCTGAAATCATTACAGGAAGTTCATATTTATGCAACGATTACTCAATAATTTCGGCGTTGAAACCGGATTGATTTAGATTAATATACTTAAATTTTTTCCCGCTTACGAGAAATTTATTTTCTCTTTTTTAAAAACATTTTTCCTATTTTTTTCCTTTTTTTATTTGTCTAGTTTCCTTTTCTTCTTTGTTTTATCGCTTCTTTTTTTCTTTCTCCCTTCTTTCCTTCATTCGTTCGTTCCTTTCTTTTAATCTTAATTTTCTCCCATTTACTTCTACACTAATTTCATTTCAATTTGTTCGTTTACCCTTTCTTTCTACAACAATCATTGCCGATTTTTGTTCGTTCTTTCTAATGTCTTCATTGATTCAGTTCTTTATTTCCTTCACTTCTGGTGAGAGATTTTGTTTCTGACTTTCATCACATCTTTGCTTTTCCATTTTGATTTTAACACAATTCATTTCTTTCTTCATTTTCTATTATCTTTCTCATTGTTTGCAAATCATTTCTCCGAGTCTTCCAGTTTCTGTTCCTTTCAGTCTTTTCGCTCTTTTCTAGATTCCTTTTTTACATTCACATTTGCCTATCATATTTTTCATTCCTTTCTTTCTATTCACTGTTACATTTCTCTCCTCCAAATTGTTCGCACTCAACAACGTTATCGATTCTCACCGCTTACAGCACATTAACACACAATGACCATTTCCTGCCACTCACAAAAGAACACTCAATTACTGATAAAATGCTCACTATTCTATTTCCTTGTTACACGAGCCACTCTCGGCCCAGCTTGGCCTGACACCATCCAATCAACTAATACATAAAATCGAAGAAAAACTAGCATTGATAAATAAGTAATATAAATACAGAAATGACACTAAGTTCAAGCAAATTAAAGTTAAAGCCGTTACTATTCCAAGATTTTACTTGAATTATCAATAGCAACTGACGTCTGTATAATAAGTATTCTTTCTTTCTTCCTTCGAATGAGTTAGAACTGAGTGGTTTGGCGGTTAGGATGGGTGTACATTCTTTTGAGTTTATTTTACATATATCATTTATTTTCTCTCAAATATTTATTTCTTTGTATTCTTCGTTCAAAATAACTGTAATGTGATTTTTTTTTTCTGATTGACGTATTTCAATTAGACACTTATACATAATTGCAATACGCTTAAAAATCGCTCGTCTATTTCATAGTGTATGTGTATATATATATATATATATATATATATATATATATATATATATATATATATATATATATATATATTATTAATTGTTATTATAGTGGATACCTTGTATTTGAAATAGATGCCCCATTTTTATTTATTAAACAGTTTATATTGCGTCTATCGGCTTGAGCATTCGAGAAATCCTAGTACTCCAACAGGGATCGATCCAACGTCCCCCTAATTAGAGGAAACTACCGTTTGATCTAGTGTCCTTTACTGTCAGCCCAAAGAAGAATGTTTTTGAGTGTGTTTTTTTCTATGATAAGGGCTCCAGTTATTTCTACACGCTTTTTTGCAGTTAGAGATGCGTATTACATTCATGTTCTAATGTACCTCCAACATTGTACGAACAATCATTAGGTTGATTTTTACACTAAAAATTAACTCTTATTGCCTACAAGACAATAAAATATAGATAGATAGATAGATAGATAGATAGATAGATAGATAGATAGATAGATAGATAGATAGATTATGGTCAAGACGAACTGCAAAAAATATTTGATATAAATAAAAAACACACATAATAAAATTATTAACGTTACGCTACGCATGCACGCACACACACACACACACACACTTACATGTTTCCTTATTAAAGAGTTAATATGAAGCGTTGGCCATCTTCTGATTAGTTAAAAGAGACACACCCATAAGATTTAAAAATCTGGATTCCTCCCTCTATATTAACTTTTTAATAAGCCAACATATTGTTTTCTATTTTCAAATATAAATTATTTTCACCAAATTTACCGAACATTGCCTGATGATGAATTAAAAACATTAAGTCTCCAAATATAGAAATTTCCATGACGAAGTGTAAAATAATTTTTAATAAAAATATCATTAATATATATATATATATATATATATATATATATATATATATATATATATATATATATATATATATGGGTGTTTGTCGGCTGAAAATATTTATTTGAACGCGTGTTGTTGAAGATATCAGTCAAATTAAGTTTAAATATTTCTTACTGTTTCGTCTAACTAAATAGATTTGGAATTTGACTTATTTCGTTCTTGATAAAGGCTGATGTCTGGTAAAAGGTTAGAGCCTTAATAAGAACTGATATGAACCGTGAATACCTCCTAAGTACCTTTAAAACTAAGGTACGAAAATTAATCTATCAAAAAATACCGTGAGGTGACAGACTGTTTCATGCTTGAGCGCAATCTGCAGGTCGTGTGTATTTTTGTTGGCTTAACTTAGCAAGGTCAGGTATTTCCGGTTTATTGTATTATGCTAACAATTTTAATGAACTTCCCGAGGGTTGCATTTGCTGTGAATTCCTTCCTGGCTGAGCAGCCAAAAAGCACATCGGTCTATACGGTGCTTTCTCTACATAAGGTGGACTCAGATGCAAACCCGGCACTCGAATGATACTATTTAAAAACAGGGATATCTGATCAATGCACTAAATATAATGTATATAGTAACAAGAACAGTGACTATAATATCATTTCCCTTCAGGACGTAAGTGATCGTGCCTTAGCACAGATTCTGTTCCTTTATTATTTCTGAGTCTCCATGATTTTCTTGGGAAATATAGTGGAGTGGTGTCTCGTTAACTTCTCCGCGATTTTGATTTCAGAATTGTCCTCCTAGATTGCTACTCTTGACTATTTAAGCTATCATGTGTTTCCTATTGGCATTTGTAGAAAATCAATCCACCACCGCACAAAGTCAAAATTTGAACTCGGCTAGCCAAACCTACTCTCAGCGCCGATAACTGTCACGCTATCGCACAAAATAAAAACGTGTATAAATTGGCTCTATACGTCTGCATTTTTAATTCTTCTTATTTTTTTTATTATTTTGCTTTATTTTTGCAATTGGTATTGATTTCCTTATTTATTTTCTCTTATGTTCAGTGATAATTAACTTGTTTTGTCGTTATTGATATTGTTCAGCGCTAATTAAATTAAATAGCACTAATTAACTGTTTCAGTGATGTAATTCATCCTTCAAATTTATTTTCAATTAACTTGAATGGATTAAATCAAATTGAAAGCAGAATATCAGAAACCTGGAATAATCAGTTCAGTATTCACATAATCAATCATGAGTATCTTATCTTCAATCCAAAACATCATTAAGTGTAAAAATATATGAAATCGTCTATTGTGTTTATCATTGTTTCGGATATTACCATAAAAAAGCAGGACTATTATTCCATATGATTTGGAGATCGTCAATTCTTAGAACTGCAGTTTACCAGCTTTAGACTAATTGAAATCAATGCCCAGATCAACAAAAAATGTTATTTCTTGGATTGTTTTTAGATAAACAACAGGAAGATGGTCTTCTCGTCGCGGCCTCATACTTATATATAGTCATTGCGACAAAATCAAAACGGGAGAAAGACTGGATAAAAATTACAAATGGAAACGTTATTACTTTCAATTTCTTTGAAGAAGCATTGGTAATTATGACTAGTTTTTACTAGTATGTCTTTCATATGTTTGTGTTTTTTTAGCGGCATGTCAACTCTATGGGTTATTTAATGCCGAAATTTAAATATTTTGAACGCAAGTCTATTTATTTGGGGGGGTAATAAGGGTTTTAGTAATAGAAGTCTTACTAATAAACTAATTAGCTGATGGAGAAGAGGTGGATTCTGCTTTTTCCTGAAAGTGTTTGCGCGTAAGAGAATATAACGAACCTAACTGGAATTGGAACTCGGCTCCTCGATTAACAATGCCAAGCTGTTATCCATTGCACCACTCGCACATCCAAGCTTACAACACCTGGAATTCGCAAGCGGTCACCCATTTAGGTACTGACCAGGTTCAACGATTCTTAACTTCGGTGATCGTACGGTGTTTCAACGTGATGTAGCTGTAAGCCAAAAAGCATGAATCCGCATACAAGAATTATAAATCTGTTGTTCAGATCTAAATCTCTGCATCTCTCGTATCAATTAACTACGATGCCATTTGTTCGAAACTGTAACGTAGCTGTCGTGCTAAGATGATAGACATGGGTTCACATCTCACCGGACAATCATTTACATACAATCCACACTGTTTGGTAATAATCTTTGAATTACGGACTAGAATTTACGATTATAAAAAAGCAAAGAAAATTAATGCTAATTATGAAAACAGTTCTGATGTTTGTCACACTGACAGCACTTCCCCATTATTATATCAAGGCAGAATCAATAATTGCGTTGGAAAGATGTTGGGACAGTCCCACCCGTAATTAATTAACATTTAAATATTATTCCAAAGATACGAGTATAGGGCAATGGTTACCATCTCAGTTCGAATTCCAATCGAGCTTGATACATCACTGTCGCAAAAATGCCATTGGGAATTGTCTCTCTCTTCTCCCCGCCGCCTGGTTCTGGCTTAAATAACAATACAGACTAGGATCTCTAGCCGTGGTTGGCACTCACTCTAGAAGGACGACTGAATTCAAAATCGTATGTAGACTCGGCAAAGCGCATGCTATACAACGATGGACATTATTCTAAAATTTACAACTTCAACGCGAGATTGTGGATTTTCTTATTTCGACTGCGAACGACGATGTAGGCCGATATTATTCAACATGGTGTAGAGCTTCATTGCTTTTCCTTAGAGGCTTTATAAGCCTCGATGGTAGAGTAACAGAAATGCTGATGCTTATTCAATGGCTACCTTTTGACATTCCCTTATGACTTTGATACTAGTTAAACGTTTGTAGCAAAAGTTGTTGCCTTCAATTACAACAGTGGTTTGGACATGGTCTGAAGAAGGATAAATAATGCCTAATTTGATCTGCTATGTGAAAGGATAAGAAGACAGAAGACAGAAGATAACGATTTACATTGTCTTGAAATTTTTCAAGATCAAAGTTGACTGTGAAGTAAGAAGCCGAAAGAGATTTCTATGAGCAAGAAATGCGAGAGAAGAAACTGTTAGCCGAGAACTTACGGTTACAACTAGCCATTTAAACTGTACAATGATGAGATCTTGCCGCCAATTTAGGAGTCCACTTAAATTCATAAGGTCAAGGTACCATAATGAAAGTAATATTTGTTTTGGAAATACAAAAATGTAGCACAAGGTCATAGTGGAGATGGGGGAGGCTGGTCTTTCTGATCTTAAAATTAGCTTACTACAATTACTGACCCAAGTATAACACTATTCCTTACACTAAAAATAACACATCTTATTTACCATTCTTACTACAGCCACCATAATGCCTCAAAGTAATAAGTAAAGTTCACTCGAACAATTACCATGAAAGTATTTATAGAAAAAACACAAGCTAAGTTACGGTGGTGAGAAAGGGACTGAAGCAGAATGTTACAAATTTCTGAAGGAAGTTGTGAAGAGCTATGATTTCTTGAAGGGATATGATACATGAAAGAAGAATGCAGTAAGAAGCAGTTCGTTTTCAAACCACAAATAACGATCACATATTGTAGAACAATAGATAGATATATAGCTGTCAGTGCTTTCAGCCATTTCTAAAATCCTGGATGCATATGTTGTCTAAATACAGAATTTTACGAGGTTTGATAATACTTTCCATTGTTGACAAATGACAAATTTAATTTTACTGATTCATCCATTAGGAACAGATGTTGACAAATGGTTTCGTTTGTAATCCGTTAAATCGAAGAACATCAAAATAGGATGGTAATTATATTTATGATTAATAGAATTCAGCTTTGAAAATTAGACTGTGGCTGCAGGAAAGCAAACATTCAATACAAAACATCATGTTATACTACTGTTATAGAGGACTGAAAACAACTGAAATATGAAACGTAATCTCTACTCAGCTAATATGGATATACAGTGTGGGATGGGTAAATTGTCACCATATTATTTTAAATTTTTTATTATTTTTAATTTCGCACATGTGCATTGTCTGTTTTTTATTTTGTCGACTGTACAGTATAGTAGGGTCAGTTGGGCACTGTCTGTGAGAAAAAAAGCATTACGTAATTTACTCCACCTGAAATTTGGAAACGACATGCTGTACTGCTTGGCAATCCGTCCGGAAGCACCAATAGGAACATTTCAGAGTTTTGGGGTGTCAATCTGAAGACAGTGTAGGGGATTCGGAAAGAGTTGGATGAAGCTAATGGTGATTACGAACGTACGGCAGCTTGAAAAACTCACTGATGAGAAAGAAAATTCATGAATTTGTTGATGAGGGTCTCAGACTCAACACGAAGGCCTATATCAGGTGCATAGACGAGGTCGTGCTACGAGATAGCTGCTGGAAGATCCTCTGTCTGGCAATAGGATTCCGCACCATGCCACACAAGCAGGAGAACTCAGTCATGGCTGTCAGACAATTTCTGCGACCACATCACTCCTTACATCTGGCCACCTAACTCCCTAGACTCTAACCCTCTTGATTATTATGTGTGGAGTCCAGTTGAGTGAGAGACCAACAAAACTCCTTGTAATACCAAAGGCTAGGATTATGGCAGCATTCACTAATTTAAACAAGGAGACCGTCTAGAAGAGTTGCAGGAGATTCCGAAGTCGTCTGGTGATTTTATTGAATAAATTTACTCTTTCGTATTTTAAGATTTTTGCGTGTGTGTGTGTGTGTGTGTAATTTTGTTAAATATATCTGTTAAAATTAGATGTCAATGTTATTTTCATTTTGGCGTAATTCAGACGTCAATTTATCCATCGCACCTGTACCTGTTAAATCGCACCTGTACCTGTATAGTACCTGTTAAATCGCACAGAATTATTTACGTATTGAGCGACATTTTTGCATATAAACAAAGTCTGTACGCTCTCCGCGGAGTATCAATGTGACGTGTTCAGGCTCTATCCCGAGTATCAATAGAGTATCTGCACATTTAATGTTTTCGGGCTGACACATCCCCAAAAACAGCATAGGCCGTTAAGTATTTTATTTTGTGCCACCAGCTCCAGCCTGATTGCCAGCCAAATCTATACAATAGAAGAAACAATCCACATTAAATATCTTTCAGCATGAAAGACTATCTTGAAGGATGTATAAAATATTTAATATGCGTAATTAATAACAATAATAATAACGATTATTATTATTATTATTATTATTATTATTATTATCATCATTATTTCCTTTGATTTCTGTTGTATCCACATGTATCCATGATTATGTGACTATGATAGGATCTGCTTGCGAAGCTTTGGTCCGGAGCTGCAATAATTAGGGTTTCTGTCTCAGTTTTCAACCCGGTGTTCCTCAGCCACTGATGTGTTTTCTGTTCGTCCACATCTGATTCTTTCGTTCTTTTCATGTATTTTCCATGCAACGCCTTGTCCTCTCAGTTTTGTTGTAATTTCAATAGACCAAGTTGTTTTGCTCTCTACTTTACTCGTTTGGTATAGATGGTATTCACTTCGTCTTTTGTTGGTAGAATTTAAGGTATATTATCTTACTATTTGCAGGATAGGGTCGTTGGTTTTTGTGAGCTATGCTTCCAATCCAATTGTTGTAGTTTTTAGAGTTTATTCAAGTTGGATTAGACTTCGACATCCTAAAGTTCTTGGTATATACAGCCTATCAACGTCTGATTTTGGGTGGTGCATCCTTATTTGGGTAGGCATTATTTGGTCTTGGCGTCCTATCTTTTAATGTCATTCAACTTCCATTTAATAATATTGAAGCTGTATGTTACTACGGGTACAGCTAAGGGTGTTGATAGCCTTCATTTTATTGGTGCCATTAAGTTCGCTTTCAAGTATCAAATGCACTCTTCTATAATATTCTTTTCGGATTCTTTCGTCAAAATTGGATGTTGCAATCCGTCTCCTTCATTAATTCCTAAGTATTTGTATGTACAATCTTTGTCTAGTTCTTTAATCTTGTCGTTGATATTTTACGGTCTACATGCATATTTTGAAGGTGGCTTTGTGCATGTTATGTTTCCTGCTTTGCATCATGTAGCCGGGTTAAAATTATGGTTCTTAAGTTTATAGGATTTTAATATATATTGATTGATATATATTTAATTGATAGCACTTTTCTTAGTATATGGACTGTTCCAAGTAGGGCGATTTTCTTGGCAACTTGTATGTTAATGTTACCCGGGACACTTAGTAAAATTGTCCATTCCTTTTCTCACAAGGCCCAGAGCTCTGGTTACTCTTGGTACAGTCTCAGTCTTCATTCTCCACATCCTGTTAATCTTGATACCCAAGTCCTTGTATTTGGAAAATTTCTCGATAATTTTTATGGGGGGTATTTCTCTCAGATTGTACTGTTTTGTCAATAAGCATACACTTCCTGAATATTATCATTATTATTATTTTATTAATATTATTTTATTATTATAATATATTTTTATTATTTTATCATTATATTATTATTGTATTATTATTATTATTATTATTATTATTATTATTATTATGAGGATATTTTTACTATTGTTGTTATTTAGGAAAGAATCTAAATTATGCATTTATGAGTGACTAGAAATTATCTAATTTACAACTTGAACTTTATAATTAATGTTTTTTAGACCTTGCATTTCTAAATAAACAATAAATAAATCTTCTTCGTATATATATATATATATATATATATATATATATATATATATATATATATATATATATATATGACATTATTTTTCGGTGTAGTCTATTTTTTTAACGTTTAACCATATGATGAGACTAATTTAAGTAACAGCGTTCGAAAAAGATGCCACAAAATTGTTGTGTATCGCTCTGACAACACTCAGTTCCTGATAATTGAGACAGTTAAAAGTACTTGAAAAATCGGAATTAAAGAGAACATCGAATAGTGTAACCACAATTCTGATCCCAGTTAAACAGACAGACCTTAACAAGACTATATTGTTAATAATTATCTACTGCCACCGAGAACCACCTGCGGTCATATGCACGCATTCTGGTTTCGAGCCATAATTCAAACCAATGATATTTTCATTATTTACAGTTGAAGTTATTTCCTCGTCTTTGTTGTTATCATCACAACTTTTCGGCATGTGTTCCCTCCAGACTTCTTCAGGTGTCTATCCTTCCGGATAAACTTCAGTGAATTTTAAATTAAACACTACATTTAATCTACGAATTTAGTTTGTCATATTTCTGCCATCCATGTCTGTTTTTTTCTTTAAAAATATTCACTCATTGCGAATCCATTTTCTACTAAAAATGAGCCAGGATTGAACTAAAAACTAAGTTGCCATCAAATCCACAAAAGAACACTTCTCCGCTATATTCTAAAACATTTCCTTATTATGTAACTGGACCAATTATTATTATTGACTTTAATTTTTATTACTATTTAATTTCCATAGCTGTCACTTTTGAAGAATTTTTATCATTGCACTGATTCGTCTCTACCGTTTCCATCAAACCACTTCATTTTTGTTTCTTTACATCATCATCATCATCATCATCATCATCATCAACATCATCATCATCAGTAGTATCAGCAACAGTAGCAGCACGTATTAGTAGGAGGAAAAGAGGAGTTGAGTAGGAATAGGTCTCTTTGTTGCACACTTTTCGTTCTTCGTGAACGTCTGGTGTTTCTTCTTTCCCTGCAAGTTGTATGTCATTAATTTACATATTTTTAATTTTCTTTCCTAACTTTATCAGATTCCTCAATTGTAATCTTTATTATCTTTATCCTATCAAAAGTATTATAATCATCATTTTTGATTTTGTTATCTCTGTTACTGTAATGGTCGAAATATCTATTTGCAACAATGACAATAATCATTGATCGACCATTTGGTTTGGATGTTTTATTTCTTTTCCAGTTTTCTGGTTTTTATTATTTATGACATTCTTAAAATTATCATTTGTATTCTGTTTTTATAATATTGTTCCAGAGCTTATTGATGTAATTAAATTTCACATTTTTATACTTTTAATATGAATTACATTATAATCTTACAATTATATTTATTATTTATTTATCTGTCACTTCACCTTTCTTTACAAATTTTAGGCACGCTCATTCTCTTTCTCTCTCACTCACTCACTCACTCTCTCTCTCTCTCTCTCTCTCTCTCTCTATCTCACTCTACATATATATGTGTGTGTGTGTATGTGTCTGTGTGTGTGTTCCATTTTCAGTTTTGTTTTCAAATTATCTGTCTTCTTTGAACTTTCAGATTTTTTTTTTCTTTTCTTTTTTTTCTTTATTTACAATTAAGGATGTGGACTTGTTTTTCTTCACGTACAATCTGGCTTTTCTGATTGAATTGCCGATAATTTGTTTTTGTTTAGTTTTGTTTTTAGTTTTTTCCTGCCACAACTTTTGTCTTCTGCAGACGCTAGCATAATGCAGTCTTAATCTACGAAGTTTTGCTGTAATTTGCCTAATGTAATTTGAATGTGATAAGTTAGAATTAGTCTCCTAGGACCAAGAGAAAAAGAAGGAACAAGCATATACTTGACGTCTATAATGATTGTTCGAATCAGTTTATTAGTGGAAACTGTAATGAAAGAAAAAAAGAAAAAATGGAGAAGAAAATATTTAAGGAGATGGGGGGAATGCAAAAATGTGACAACAGTTAATAAGCTGAATAAGAATGAAAAAGTCATAAAAAGAGAAAAGGAGGGAGAAACTGTTTTAAGACTTGAAGGGTAAGAAAAGTATACAAGATCATTAGGCCAGAAGGAACAAGAGGAGAAAAGCGAATAGCGTATAAAAAACATGAAAGAACGGTGTAATATGATCAGTAAAGAACTAAGAAGGAACGAGAAGATTAGCAGTGAATCGAGGGAGAGAGAAAGGACAAGCCTGACGAAAAAGTAAGAAATTCATTCATTTTAACACAAAGCTACAAGTTTGATACACTCAGTAAGGAATTAACTCCTTATTCATTAGTAATGTTGGCAAGACCCGGTTTCTAATCATTCCCCTATGACGAGGGAAGAAATAGATTAAGGAAATTTTGAGACAAGCCGAGGAAGACATTTTCACTGAAAGACATCGAAAAGAGTAAAAGAAGTGAAAAAAGCTCCAGACAACTGGACGAGAAGCAAGCACAGACTTAAGAGATTCGAAGTTAATTACAAGTAATGAGAACAATTAAAATAAAAGTCCAATTTAAAGTAATTCTACAGCATTCTTTGATACAAGGTTATTCTTAATTCAAGTCTATGAATAAGAAAAAGATTGACGCGAACTCTCCTTCAGAGAGTCGCATTTAATCACTGGCAACAAATAAAGTATTTTTAGTTATTTAGGATGAGTTTGCTGGCTCTAGATGTAAACATTGTTTACTTTTAAAAAAAGTTATCCAAAAAATACTGATGATTGATACACGCGAAGCAGCGCGAATTAGGCGACCAAAGCTTGGGTATTGATCGGAGGGTTGATTTTTATGTATGATATTGCGGTCTGTTTAAACGCCATGCACGCTTAAAGGAACTTAATGAGCAATCATATATAATATGACCCTATGAAAGTAACAGGTTAGAGAAAAACAAGGATTTCCTGAATTTTGTAAACCTGTAAAAAGTTTTCATTATACACACACTGTCAATCGAACTTTTACTTTTACTTTAAAAACTATTAATAAAGCTTAGATTTTATCAAAGATCAAAGTACAATGCATTTTCATCACAATCACTCCGGTTTCAGTCTTGTACAATCCCACGATATATCATGTTCACATTGCAAATAATATAACTACTACAATAACTACATTTCTAATAATGGCATATCCCTTCATATTGTAGGCGATCATGACTCTCCACAGATTCATTTTATTTTCATAAGTAGTGAATTGCCATGCATTCTTGGGAAATATTATGGAATGGTTTTCCTTTACCCAATTCCTGGTTTAGAAGTCAGAGTTTTCCTTCTATTAGACTGGCACCATCCAAGGCTAGTGAACACATATTACCCTGCCATTTAACCCTTAGCTGGTGGGGTGGGAGAGAAGAGGCGGATTCATACCTTTCCCAAATCTCCTGTATTTTGAACAGGGGTGGCGGTTTATCCCTTGTTTTCTTTTTAGGATTGGGTGTCCGGTTCCTTCTAAAGTCTGCTTCAGCTCTGTCCTCCTAACGTCTGCACCTGAACTCTGACATTTGATTCCCTAATTATTTATTTCATTTCATTTTTAACTCCTCCACCAATAGGAGTAGAAAGGTTCGCCTATTGTCCGGTTCACACTCACATCAGTCTTTTGAACAGGAGTAGAAGTTTATCCTTTGTTTCCTGATTAGAATTGGGTTTCCGGTTCCTTCTAAAATCTGCTTCAGCTCTGTCCTCCTAACACTTGTTCTTTCCTACGCTAATATAATTCCACGCGGTAACACTCTACCTTAAAATGTCCTGGGCCTTATATTAGGGGAACATTAGTCAAAAAAAAAAAAAAGAAGACATTTGAGTGCAAGTAATTGCAACAGATTAGCATAGAAACCGAATTTCACCAATTCTGCATTCTGCGACAATATCACTTATACTACCTGCATATCTGTACTATTGCTGCTACTGACATATAAAAACTAAGAATTAATTTTCTTATTCTTTATATACCGTGTTCGTCTGAAGACGTAGGGGATAATGCCTCTCCACAATTTCCTGTCATTGTAGTTCTGACACTGATCAAAACGATCCTATTCAATTTGGCCAATGCAGATTCCACTTCAGATTTTAATATTTCCGGTTCATCGATATTTCTCTGTACTGCTGGTTGTTCTCTTTCGTCGTGGAAGAGTTCTCCTATATATTTGTTGCAGCTCATGTATTTATTATTTCTCTAATATCATCGTTCCGTCGTTAGATATTATGCATCCTGTTGATAATCATGTCTTTCGTCCTGATAGTTCTCTTAATTTTATCAAGTTGATTTAGGCTCGGTGGTTTAGGCACCTTTGCTTTTACTTTTTGCATGTTGAACGTTCGAATCCACGCAGAAGTGCTTCTTAAGAAAAGAGTGTTAACGTTATCTAAAAATTGATCTGATCCCCATAAAAATAAAGCAGTAAAATAATTAGGATTCTTCTATGCTATTTCCTCAAAGGTGAAATTTTTTCAAATCAAAAAATAGTCAAATTTCTTATTACTTGAAAATAAATTTTGATATTAAAAAGTTATCCAAATCAAAATATTTTATAAACACGTTTCGCGATTCTTTGGATATGCAATTGATTGTCGTATACAGCATTATGTTATATCATATATCTTACCAGAAGAATTTGCTATGGCCAGTTAAAAACAACAATATCTACATTTAATTATACAAACTGATATCTCTATCTTGCTTATTATAGTCACAACGTTTCGCCTGTTGTTTACAGCAACCTTCTTCAGATGCTTGTCCTGTGGGACAGTAGTTTTAGAGAATATAAGAAATGGTTAAATGCATAATTTGTCTGGTGGCAGCATTTTCAATCCATTGGCTAGTGAGTGAAAGGCATATGCTCTGGTTCAGTGCAACGAGCAGAAGCGGCATCACATGGACGAATTAATTGAGAGAAATGAAATAATAAGAGTTACTTCCCCTTGAAGGGACTACGGAATGATAATAATAAATTGAGATTTGTAAAAAAAGGGCTAGATTCGAATTTTCCAGAAATGAATACGTAGGTAACTGAAGAAAGCCGGATTGTACAACAGCCTAAATGTTGTAAACAGCCAAGATGATGAAACTGGTTTAAATCAGTTTTTGATTGAAGTTCTGTTCCTATTTTATCTCTAATAAGGACGTATAAAATGAATTCATATTTTAGGTTATGTCTTGGTTGTTAAAAATTGTTGAAATTCAGTTCGGGTTTCAAATAGACGAGATCAAGGTGGATTGTATATTTTATAATTTTTAAAATATTTTTTAATTATTTTTCAGTAATGAAACGCTGTATCCTAAAATGTCCATTAAATGATGGGAGGAAATTTTCAGAATATTTAATAAAAAGAGTAGTCGGAATAAAGATGGCCCTGTGGGTTTTTTTCTAATAAAGAATAATCATCTAGGCACGTCTATCTGAAACTGAATGGTAAGTTCTAAAGTAACACGAAAAATATGATCTCTTAAATTTCGTAGTGTTACATTAATGGCTGTCACTTACGTTTTGTGAACTGTAGTCATACGAGGAGCAATACACTTTAAATGTCCGTTTAATTGCAAATTTGATCTTAAATTGAAAAAAAATAATTACTCTATTTTTATTTCGTGATTTTTTTATTCAAATTAATCTTTTTTTATTTTCTCCTGTTTAACTTATTTGTTTGCATCTTTTTAATGCGTTTTCTAATAGCAGTTAGTTTCTTGTTTTTTAGCTAAGTTTTGATATCGCCTCAAAATAGTAAACCGCAGTGGACTGAGATAATCTCTAATAATCTTAGTAATTTTGATCTGCTATAATTTTAATACCAGTAGAATGTAAAACGACATGACTATCCATCCAGCCGTCCATCCAGCCATGCATCCATCTAACCAGCCATCCGTGTAGTGCTGTCAAAAGAAGAAAAAAAGAAAGGCAGAAGCTTGGACTGCATGGTTGCAGAGAATGAAGGGACGAAGATTATACGAAATCCTTTTTTTAAAACTAACCGATAGAGAAAAAAGGGGAGAGAGAGAAAGCTCAGTTTAGGGCGGCACGGTTTTTTGCCTGTCCGTGTCATTTTCATTTGGTATTGTCTTTCATTCTTCAATGAACTTGTGACACCTTTCCCGCGTCTTTTTTTTCAAGTCACGTGATTCCTGTGATGCGAACGAGTTTTTTGCAGACGTGAAAAGTGCACAGTTTCTGACTTCGATATGAAACATAAAAAATATCGGAGGAAAAAAAAACGATTTCAGAGAAAGAAAAAAGTCAACGAATATTGAAGAATAAAAATAAATAAATAACCGTACTCATAGAACCCGAAAGATAAAAAGAATGAGGCAGATATTTTTGGCAAAGAAAAAAATTTCTAACATCATTTTCGTCCGTCAATGTCATTATAATTGTGAGAAGGAAACATGGAAGCAACTGCGAAGATGGCGTATGCCAGACTGCATAACTTAATGATCGATAATAGTTATCAAGCATACGCCGAGTGTCTTCTTTTCCTTTACTCTCAGGCGCTCTACTACGGATTTTCTCCATTTCAAATCTTTTCCCTGTTATCCTTTTTCATATAACATTTCTTCTTGTATTTCACTTTCTTCTCTTTTCTTCTTCGTCGTCAGTCTTATAGTTTTAATATTATATTCATTAATACCTTCTAATATTTCTGCTAATATTGCTCTTGCATCACATGTTATTGTTTCTCCTCTATGCCAATAGCTTCAGGAAGTTCGAGTTCGTGGATATTACGTTTACTCTTGTAAGCTTTATGGCTAATATTGCTATTAGTATTATCAGTAATATTAAAACGTCAAATGCGTGAAGGAATTAATATCATTATTTTTATTACTGTGTTTCATTCTAATGAACTAGTAATGCTTTTATCGTCATTATTATCATTCGCTGTCCTTGTTATTCAAGAATCTGGGTTTTGTAGGAGATAAGCTTCATTTTGAGGAGGATGTGAAATATTGTGTTGCTCTAATCTTCCAAAGGGAAGATATATATACCGATCTGAAAATCAGCATTCAAGTATTAGCACGGGTGAAAAATAGGCAACAAATTCATCTTTGAGAAAGATCTCAAAGGGACTGCAATTATTCTGATTCCTGTATATAAATTTTGTTTAGTCTGTGATTAATTGCTTCATCATTCCAAAGTATCTTCCAAAGGTTTACGCCTATCTGTGTGCGCATGTGTGTTTTACAATACTAATATAATTATCTTTATTTTATATGCGCGGTTTCTCTTCTGAGCGTGGGCAATCATTGCTGTTCACGACTTTATATCTTTGTCAGTATTGTTTGTCACCTTACTATCCCATCCAGTCACTGTTCTGTCATCCATTTACACTTGCTTGTTAGGAAGGTTACCCGATGTTTACCTCTTCTTCTCTTGATTTAATATGCCCTGGGAGTGTCAGATTCTCTAGTCCATCTTTCCTCATTATGTGGCACAGAAATTTCAAACTTCCTTTCAGATTCTAAGTACAGGCGCATTTTTGTTTCCATTTTGCTTAAAACTGTTTTATATCGCTCACATGTTCTCTCCATGGTATTCTCAGTATCTTTATGCAGAACCTCATCTCTGTTGCTTTAAGCGTATTCTTCATCTCTGAGGAAATTATTCATCTTTCGCTGCCATATCAAACCTCCTATATGGCAGCGAAAGATGAATAATTTCCTCAGAGATGAAGAATACGCTTAAAGCAACAGGGATGAGGAAAAATACGCTTAAAGCAACAGAGATGAGGAAAATAATAAGAAACAGGAATAGCAGTGCAGAACTTTTATGTAATATCAAACCTCCTATATTACATAGAAGTTCTGCACTGCTATTTCTGTTTCTTATTATTTTCCTTACCTTTGGGAAGGTATAATTCCTTATACAATGCGCGTTTGAATTTCTGCTACTGTTGAGAATAATAACGAAGGTTGGTAATGTACGATAATACTTCGGAGAAGAACAACACGGCGCGTAGAAGTGATCAACTGCTAGAAATGGGTTCCACAATGAATCTCCAACTGCAGGATATCTACCAAACTAGACGAGTCTCTGCCCTTCGACATAGACTCGTCTGGGGATCCTCCCTGCCCGAAGGCAAAGAGCACAGCTGGAGACGAATCTCCAACTGTAGGATATCTACCAACCGCCACACGCGGTCAGATGTAGCACAAGGCCGAATTTAATGTGGTGTATCCGAGTCCGAAGGCTCGGCCAAAAAAATTCCCCGTAGACCCTGTATAAAACGAGGTCGGGTAGATGTTTCGCGAGACGAGACTCTGCCTTCGACATAGCCTCGTCTGGGGATCCTCTCTGCCTCCAGGCAGAGAAATCGACCAACACAGCTGGAGATGAATCTCCGACTGGAGACCAAAGTACAGTATTTACTACTGTATTTATGTGAATGGGGACATACCCATTATTGTCCGTATGCATGCTAAAACAGTTACACATTTTCTCTCTGTTAAAACATTTCCCAGCTATTTCTATACTTGCTTGATCTCGAATTCATAGCTCGCATCTTGGACTATCCCACTTGATAACGACCATACATTCTGTCTTCTTACAGTTGATGGTCTGTCCTTCCTTCTTACTTCACTTTGCTACGTTGTTTAGAATTCTGGTAGATTTCTTTACAAGTCTGCCATCAACACTGTCTCATTTCCGTTTTTTTTTTGTTTTGTTTTGTTAAGATTGTGTCCACCGATAATAAATCCTTGTAGGACTTCTAAATCATTTCAGATAACTTCCCCGTAAATGTTCAATAAATCTAATGAAAAGCGCATCCTTTATTCTATTTTTAAAAGCTTCAGTTTGTAATATTCCAAACGCATCAATTTTGTAGAAGGATACATTTGTAAAATTTGCTCTTGGTATTTATTGATAGCTTAGTCAAGCGCATGATCAAATAAAGAGGAAATCGAGACAGGAATATTATTTTGTGCCAGATTTCCAAGTAACGAGGTGGTTCGGCCAACATCGAAAATCAATATCACAAACCTGTGACTCCAAATAATGCTGCTGATGCGATATGTGCAGTTATCCCTACCAAGCAATCTAACGATTATACGTATATGCTTTACACTGATAATAAATCCTGGTAGGACATTTAGTTCTTCAAAGATTTCTTCGCTTTAAAAGTTAAATTAATCTGGTGAGAAGACGCATCATTGTACTATCATCATTTTCAATACCATTTTTTGGATCTTGAAAAGCATCAAGTGACACCGCCCCTCTTCAATATTCCAGTATATTTTACAACAGCCTGCATCTCTTGTCAGACTGCTTTATTTTTATTTTATGTCTGTAGCATTCTCCAAGAAATCGCTTACGATTATCATTATTATTTCACTTACTGAGTGTTCCCAGCAGTCGGACCAGCGGCTTACATTGAAAAATAAATGAAAGCAAATATTCTCAGCACACCAACCTCATTTACATCATGTAGTTTCATATTATATTGTCTTTTGATTGGTTCCTAATTTTCCATTTTTTTCAGCTTTCTTTTCTGGACTCAGTAAAATTGGGCCTAGTGCTTCGATAATGACAAGCGCCATTTTCAGCTTCATATTCAATAAATTTATCAGCTTTCTAAAAAGGTCGAGATACTAATCTTTTTACTTTCTTTCAGATCAAACCTGTAATCTGCATGAACAGTGAAATGATTTCTTGTTAAGTACAATCGAATCTATCTTTTTTTTATCTCAATTGTAGGATTACGTTTTTTGTCTCAACGTTACAAAAGGTTCGATATGTTTCGTTCTGGTCTCTACATATACCAAATATTGTCACTTGCACAGTTCTCAATTGATCACCTTTCCCGTCCAGTCATGCCTATTCTTTCTTGGCTAATTATGTAATTTACACTCTCATTTTTATTTCTACACAGTCTACAATAGCTGTTTTCCTGTGTTTTTCTACCTTGACCCTCTCCAAAAGTAAACAGCAAGAAACCTAATGATGAGAAAATTATAAAAATAAATAAAGAATAATAAAGTATAACTTTTTAAAATAGCATACCTTTTCCATAATTCTAAAACAAGTTGCTCAGTTTCATGAGCATGGCAGGTCATAGCTATAAAGTTCTGAACTAGTGGAACTAATGAATGTAAATCGCCCAAACTTCTGCTATGGAAAAGTAGGAAAAGGCTAGTAACGTTTTGTCCGTGGGAACGGGTTGTAGAGTAGAAATAATTAATCACTCACAATAAGAAGTTTATGACGACCCACTTTAAAGTGTCCGTTAAGTGAATGATAAAATTAGTCTGAGATCATTTGAGTCGACAGCTGTAGTAGCCTCTGAATCGGAGAGGTAAAACCGACCAACTTATAGCATTTAACATACCTAATTTGTCCTTATCTAAGTGTTTTTCTCTATAAATAGAAACAGGTAACTGATTGTATTAAACTGTCCTTGATAATCATTCCACATTCAAACCAAGGGTTAATCTATAGTCAGGCTGGGTGTATGACATTTTTCAGGTAAAATAAACATTTAAATCGCAGTTGAATCAGGCTTGTTTATTTCTTGCCAATTTTTCTGTGAAAAAGAGCGATTTGCTCAGTGGTCGACAACTACCATTCATTTAATCTCTATACTTGGTGATATTCTGGAGGAACTGCGGACAGTTCACATGACATCGTTCGGACCGGAGGCTTTGGAGGATATTCTTATGAGGAGTTAAGAACCTCCTTCAAATCTTTAAACAGAACATATCCTTTAATCGAGCTGCTATTGGACACGGGACAATGCATTGATCTGATGATTTCACACGCCTCGCCAAACAGCGAGGCGAGGCAGTCAAAATTTTCTTATTGCAGCTATTAAAATGAATTAAAATTAATATTTCTTGTGTAAAATAAATGCTTTTTTACATCATATAGTTTCGGATTTATTAACATAACGACCTGACATGTTTCAAATAATTTTATCACGATTTTTTCCAAACTATTTGTCAAGAGTTTGATGGATCGCAAATATAAAAGTAATTGTTTCCCTGGACAGAAATAAGCGCTCGATTAGATGAACATGTTAATCTGAAAGTCTGAAGAGAGATATCAACAGTGAACCTCTTGCACGATTAGTATTAATTAAAACTTGTCACGTTTTAAAAATTATTGATAGAATGAAAATACACATGTTTCTTATTCACAAATGCGACCAAACCTAAATTACGATTATTTCTGCAGTTCTTTCTTTTATAATATTTATATAAAGGGTGAAGTGTGGGAACTATAGCCTTCTTTGATTTTAGATGATAATTGTTCCGAATCATTATCATGGAATTCAAGCAAACCTGAAAATTGGCTCAAATACCAACATTTATTGGTCGTTAATGAATGATCTGTATTCTTCTTCTATGTACTTTGCCGCTTCAGTACATGGGCAATCATAGCTCTCTACAATTTCCTATCATTTTAGCAATATTTGTCCTCTTATTATCCTTCACTTTCTTTTCTGTCATCCATCATACAAGCGCTCAATGCTTATCATTCCTTTAATATGTTCTGTGATTATGACCCTTTCCCCATTATGTCACCCATTAATTTCAACTGTGACATTCTAAGTATAAGTGTCTTTTTGTTTCTATTTTCATTAAAACTTTCTCGTCACTCATCTGTTTCGTCTATAGTATTCTCAGCATGCCTCTGTAGAACCACAGATCTCTTAAGGCAACAGATCTGTGATCTCCTCTTTATGTGTGAGGAAATTATCTCGCCATCACTGCCAGAAAGGAGGACTCATATTACACAGCAATTCAGCACGCTTTTTAATTTTGTTTCAACGAAATTTTCTTCTTTCTTAATATTTGTTTAGCTTTTGGAGGGCATCTTTCGCCTTTCCAGTATGCCTCCTGATTTTAGGGACACATATCCCGTCATTTAAATTTCTGTACTTGCTTAATTAGCTAGTTATCTTACTGCCTCGCTGCTGAGATTAAATCTGTTGAGAAGATTCATTCCTGAGTTACACCTCTTTCTTTCTATTTTCACATTTTCAATTTGTAATAGTCGAAACGCATTATGTTGTAGAAGGAAGATTTTCTAAAATTGACTCTTGATATTAAATAACTCTAATTTAGTTGAGTGGAAACAGAAACAGAAAGATTCCAAGTACCGAGGAGGTTCTGTTTGTATCGAAAGTCAATATCACAAATCCTGCTTTATTCCTTACCTTACAGACTCCAAATATTGGTGCTGATGGAATATGCGCAACTACCACACCGCATAATGACTATACGTATATACAAACAGCACAATTCATTCAAAGTATATATGGCAACCCAAAAAACAAAAAAATTCACATAAGAATAACATGAAAAATAAGAAAAGCAGTACCAACTTAAAAAAAAAAACATAACAATGTCATTCTTTTCTATAGGAGAAAATACCCTAAAATGTCTTTCCAGAACAAGATGGACTCTTAAACTAAAATTGACACGAGACCAAAAAGACTAAATAAAATCTCGTAACCTAAATGTAATAAACATTTTTCAAATGTCAATACTTAGAGCCCACTAAAAAAAAAAAAAAGAAAAATATGCAAATTGAATGAATAAGTAAATGCAAGATATAAATTAATAAAACAATGAATAAATTAATTAATAAAACAATAAATTAATGTATAAATAAATTAAGCAATGACTAGGGGCAATGACTAGGGGCAATGACTAGAACTGACCAAAGCTTTATCCCCCCACACACGTTCCTTAATCCCCTAGTGGCCTACATATAAAACCCGCTAAAGGAGTAATGGCACGTAGTCTGAAGATAGCATAGAGGCATAAAACTGACAGTGACCATGCCGAGTTAATTCCGATGTTCACACTGACTCTCGCCCTCTCATTCTCTCTATGAGTGTGGGTGTATGTGTGTGTATGCGTATGATATTGCAGACACTATAAAATTGCCCAAAATAGACATATTCTTAATTTCCGAATGTGGTCAGAACATTTTGACAGGGTTAATAATGATTTTATTACAAGTTTGTTCCTTATTTTTTTCATAATAAAAGTTTACAACGCTATTGAACGCTTTTCTCATTTTAAGTTATGTATGGCATTCGTGTTCACTATGAGAATGTTGCATGTGGAGGTTGGTCCAATTTTATGATAGTTTAAATGTGTTTGTATGGAGCTCTGGTCAGAAAGATGTTGATTTAGTCGTCTTGACGGGCGGGTGGCTGTATGACCAATATAAGTATTTATAGGTTTCTTTTCACATGTACATACAATTTTTCATTTTACTTACATTTTATTTCTCATGTACACACACACACACACACGCACATACATACATACTTATATATATATATATATATATATATATA